>CM038677.1:348971815-349361815 GCA_021605205.1 Aegilops longissima | reverse complement strand
GACGGCATGGTGACGGTGTTGATGAAGAACAATCTCCGCAGGGCTTCGCCAAGCACAACGGAGACTATGACATAGGATAAACTAGAGGGGCTGGGTTGCCGGCACACGGCTTGTTGTATCTTGATGTGTTCTAGGTGCTAGCCCTGCCCCTATATTTATATGTTGAGCCCTGTGGTCGAAACTTGGAGTAAAAGCCTCCTCAAAGTCGGTTTTGCCCGCTAGGAAGAGTCCTTCTCGGACTTCCAGGCAGACGCCATAGTCCTTGGCGTCTGGCCCAGACCCCATGGGCCTCGGCGTCTGGCCCAGGGCTAGACGTCAAGGTCTCCGACATTTAGCCCCCTGGTCTGCGCAAAACTCCTTTCTGCACCGACGTAAAGCCTGGTGGGCTTTACCCCTTGGCCTAACCATATCATCCTATATATCAATATTTACCTCCTGACCATTCCGGAGCTCCTCGTCATGTCTGTGATCTCATCCGGGACTCCGAACAACATTCCGTCACCAACATACATAACTCATATAATACTATATCGTCAACGAATGTTAAGCGTGCGGACCCTACAGGTTCGAGAACTATGTAGACATGACCGAGACACATGTCCGGTCAATAACCAATAGCGGAACCTGGATGCCCATATTGGCTCCTACATATTCTATGAAGATCTTTATCGGTCAAACCTTATGACAACACACATAATTCCCTTTGTCCATCGGTATGTTACTTGCCCGAGACTTGATCGTCGGTATCTTCATACCTAGTTCAATCTCGTTACCACCAAGTCTCTTTACTCATTCTGTAATACATCACCTTGTGACTAACTCCTTAGTCATTTGCTTGCAAGCTTATGATGTGTATTATCGAGAGGGCCCAGAGATACCTCTCCGAAACTCGGAGTGACAAATCCCAATCTCGATCCATGCCAACTCAACAAACACCTTCAAAGATACCTGTCGAGCATCTTTATAATCACCCAGTTATGTTGTGACGTTTGATAGCACACAAGGTATTCCTGTGGTATCCGGGAGTTGCATGATCTCATGGTTCGAAGGAACATGTATTTGACATTCAAGAAAGCAGTAGCAATAAACTAAACGATCATATGCTAAGCTAACAGATGGGTCTTGTCCATCACATCATTCTCCTAACGATGTGATCCCGTTATCAAACAACAACACATGTCTATGCTTTAGGAAACCTTAACCATCTTTGATCAACGAGCTAGTCTAGTAGAGGCTCTCTAGGGACACGGTATTTGTTTATGTATCCACACATGTATTTACCTTTCAATACAATTCTAGCATGAATAATAAACCTTTATCATGAATAAGGAAATATAAAATAACAACTTTATTATTGCCTCTAGGGCATATTTCCTTCAGTATCCCACTTTCACTAGAGTCAATAATCTAGTTCACATCGCCATGTGAATAACACCCATAGTTCACATCGCCATGTGACCAATACCCAAAGAGTTTTCTCGAGTCAAATAATGTAGTTCACATCGCCATCTGATTAATACCCAAAGAGTATTGAGGCGTGATTATGTTTTGCTTATGAGAGAGGTTTAGTCAATGGGTCTGTCAGATTCAAATCTGTATGTATTTTGCAGATTTCTATGTCTACAATGCTCTGCATGGAGCTACTCTAGCTAATTGCTCCAACTTTCAATATGTATCCAGATTGAGATTCGTAGTCATCCAAATCGGTGTCAAAGCTTGCATCTACGTAACTCTTTATGACGAACTCTTTATCACCTCTATAACCGAGAAATATTTCCTTAGTCCTCTAAGGATAATTTTGACCGATGTCCAGTGATTCACTCCTGGATCACTCTTGTACCTCTTTGCCAAACCCATGGCAAGGCACACAATAGGCCTGATACACAACATGGCATACTTTATAGAACCTATGACTGAGGCATAGGGAATGACTTTCATTCTCTCTATGTATTCTGCCGTGGTCGAGTTTTGAGTCTAACTCAACTTCACACCTTGTTACATAGTCAAGAACCCTCTCTTTGACTGATCCATTTTTAACTTCTTCAAAAATTTGTCAAGGTATGTGCTTTTTGAAAGTCCTATTAAGCATCTCGATCTATACCTATAGATCTTGATGCCCAATATGTAAGTAGCTTCACCGAGCTCTTTCATTGAAAAACTCTTATTCAAGTATCATTTTATGGTGTCCAAAAATTATATATCATTTCCAATCAACAATATGTCATCTACATATAATATCAGAAATGCTACAGAGCTCCCACTCACTTTCTTGTAAATACAGGCTTCACCGAAAGTCTGTATAAAGCCATATGCTTTGATCACCTCATCAAAGCATATATTCCAACTCTGAGATGCTTGCACCAGTACTTAGATGGATCGCTAGAGCTTGCACACTTTGTTAGCACCTTTAGGATCGACAAAACCTTCTGGTCGCATCATATACAACTCTTCGTTAAGAAATCCATTAAGGAATGCAGTTTTGACGTCCATTTGCCAAATTTCATAATTAGAAAATGCGGCAATTGCTAACATGATTTGGACTAACTTAAGCATCGCTATGAGTGAGAAGGTCTCATCGTAGTCAACCCCTTGAACTTGTCGGAAACTTTTCACGACAAGTCGAGCTTTGTAGATAGTGATATTACCATCAATGGCAGTCTTCTTCTTGAAGATCCATTTATTCTCAATGGCTTGCCGATCATCGGGCAAGTCCACCAAAGTCCACACTTCGTTCTCATACATGGATCCTATCTCAGATTTCATGGCCTCAAGCCATTTATCGGAATCTGGGCTCATCATAGATTCTTCATAATTCGTATGTTCGCCATGGTCTAGTAACACACTGGTGCGCGTCGGTGCTATACAAAAGGTTTTTAACCCCTTTTTGTGACGGCATTTGGAACCGCCGCCAAGTGAGTGTGGGGGATAAGGAGGTCCTTCCCACACGACCTAGAAACCGTCGGGGATAGGGGGCCTTGGTGCATACAATTGTCCCTATATAACCGTTTCCGATATCTCGAATATCCCAAACGCTTCATCCTTGCTACTCGTTTGTGCTCGCATTGCCATCGCAGTCGGAGTTTTGTGGTTTTACCTAAAACCAGGCAGATTCCAGGCACGGGAGTTTTCCAGGCACGTACCAAACTTGCTCTACGTTTATGATGCTTGGAAAATCACAAACAGTTCATGATTATAAACCGTGTACGATAGGTAGATAATCACACACATTTAGTTTTCCCGCACCATATGTGATAGTGTCTGACATCACACACGCTTTGCAAACGGCAACTGTGTGCATTCTTAGACATGTTTCCTCTCCGTGAACCGTGTCGGATTATGATATATATCGCACATGTTGTGCTTTATTAATCGTGTGCGTTGTAATGACCTGCACACCGTAATTTCGCCCTAATTTAATTGCTGCTATTTAAAATTGTACCTAATTTAAACTTGAAAATAGGCGATAGCTTTATTCATATCCATCAGGTTCAAACAACTAATGCATTATTCAATTCATAGGTACATATGTTTAAGAATTACATAAGCACCAAATAAATAATGATTAACCAGGGCTCTATACTTGTACTATTACAGATGGTAAAGAAAGAGGCGACCGACATTCTGGTTGCTGAACAAGGTGAAGCGGAATGGCCCTATTGTACTCTCTTGGATGCAGAAGGCATGCATGACTCAAGTCAAACCCCTTGTGATGGCCGACCGCCAATCATGTAGTTTGAGAGGTAATCTTGAGTAAACTTCTTCAGGATCCACTGCAAAGGAAAAAAGATTCAGACATTGTCATCTAACACAACTCATTATAGGCAGTAAAAAGAAGGCTACAGGGTTCTTACTTACCATACTGCAGTTCACTGTTGTCTTGCATAAAGTGTAAACAAATAGTTCGATTGACATCTTTGACCCATTTTAATTACAATCTTTATAAGTTTCCTCACTTGATGCTGGTTCATGAATATCTCATTACCCCATACGCAGAAAGGGTCGAAGTGTGGTTCTTTGGCAATGACATGTGTACCTAAAATCATGAAGCTAATATTAGAAGCTAAAAAGAAATTGCAAAATGATGTAGTACAACACTCCCTCCATCCCATTATATAAGATATTATTACATTTATATCTAGACATCATCAGAACATTAAGGTAACACGAACATTAAGGTAACACTCTTCCTTGTTTCTATGTTGCCTGGGATTGCATATTTAGTCATTCAGTACAATGCATGTTGCTATGTAGCCTCAGATATATTAAATATGGCCCTAGTTAATCTACTTATAAATGGGCTACAGATATATTCAGTGAAATGTCCGATTTGATGATTAACCCTTATCAGCCCCCAGGCTATATGGTACCAGCTACCGAGATCCTGAACAGTGAGTACATATAAGCAATGCGATGGAACTAACCACGATGGAAAACAACACTGTTCTAAATATTGTCCTGTATGAGTACATATAAAGGCATGTTAAGCACAACAGGCTAAACATCAACCAAATATATCCATGGTAGACAACATAATCTACAAATGATAGCTTTAGTGTACAGGCTTAATCACGCCAGTTAAGCAAAACAAGTGGAAAGGTGTGTTAACTGCATCAGGCATAACATTTAAAAGCAAGCAAATAGTCATTCAAACTGGTATTGTGCAGGTCTAAAGTACACTAGTTATTGTTAAAAAACGAAAAGGCATATTAGCGCAATATCATAATAACAACCAAATATAAGTAATTCATAGTGGTATTGTTGGAACTATTATTGATGAAATTGAACTGCACGACAAATAGTTGCACATATAAAGCATCCCATTGTGAAGAACTGAAATAAACAAGGCATAAGGCCATCTCTAGCCGATCCTTTAAAACTAAAAGGACTAAAACCCTTAGTGAATACACACACACACACACACACACACACACACACACACACACACACACACACACACACACACACACATATATATATATATATATATATATATATATATATATATATATATATATATATATATATATATATATATATAGGACAAATGTTTCCTACAAGCGTGGTAGTTACCACCACTTGCGTTTTGTATGTTGTATGTAGTATTTATCGAAACCGAGAGTATGTATGTGTAGTATGTAGCATATAACAATGATTAGGTAGTATATATACTAATTTTTAGGTAGTATGTACCATGTTTTGAGTATGTTCTTTTTACGTACAAATATATACGTATTTCACAAATATAGCAAAACTATGAGCTCATATGTAATTTTTCATGTAACTTGCTTTGAAATATCTTAGATATAGTATATGAACATATTTAAAATAATAAAATAGTATATATAGTATCACATGGTAGTATATGAGATATGTGGGGTAACTACCACGGGTGGTAGGATGGATTTTCCTATATATATATATATATATATATATATATATATATATATATATATATATATATATATATATATATATATATATAGTGCATCAATTTTTGGCTGTTTCTAGTCGATCCCTAAACTTAATGTAGCGACCGGACCTCAAGCGATTCGATCTCGTGCTCGATGTCATCCTGGATCGATAATGTTGACACCACACATTACTCGAAGGATTTATAATGAGTAGCAATCACACACTTATTACAATCGAATGTCTCAGAGAGAACTTAATAAAATAAATATGGCTTAAGGCCATCTAATACGATAACACGGAAGGCTTGGAAGAAAAGCGAGTCCATCAACTCCAGCGGCATCATCGAGTATAGAACCACGACCTATGCACCTTACTGTAAATGCGAAAAGTCGCAACATGAAACGTTGCAGCCCAAAAATGGGCCAGCACATGGAATATGCTGGCAATGTAACACATAGAGAATAATGGAATAATAAGCCTATACTACATGCATATATGGCTGGTGGAAAGCTCTATGGTTACAGTTTTTGCATAAAGCCAATTTTTCCCTACTGCAAAGGAAATAAATTTATTTAACTATCATGGTGGTTGTGAAACATTGAGAATGGTTGACAGCATTCTCAATCCCAATTAAAAGTACTCATTAACAAACCCAACAATATTAATTAGAAGTAACATGATGAGATTCACATGATATCCAAGTACTAGATACTCAAGATGTCCATAACCGGGGACATGGCTAACCCTGATTAGTTTATACACTCTGCAGAGGTTTGCGCACTTTTCCCCACAAGACTCGATCGCCTCCGTTGGATTTCTCACACTACAAGATGTTTGAGAAATGTATGACCGAGACATAGTCTTTCGGAAGCACTAGCACCTTACTTGTGGGTAGACCGGTACACCTACTTTCCCCTACATCTGCTAGTCTACCCGTAAGAGTTCGCACAACTTAGTCAACTATGCCAGAGCCCATAATGGCTTGTGGCTGCACACGGAAGTTTCTAGTTTGAATAATCTCATGATCCCTTTGAGCCTGGGTGGCGGTCCAAAGAAATCTGAGCAAGTCTGATAGAAACCAGGTGCCTCAATCCACCCGGATGTGTGTTTAAGTTGCCACCTTAAATAAACCATTAAATAACAATCTCACATCTGTCATGGATACACTCACCCAATCCACGTCTACTAGCATAACATGGCATAATAAGCAAACGTAGAAGTAACTCCCAAGGGTTTGATAATAAAACAGGTAATAGGTACTACCTCAACTACTTCCCATAACCCACAATTTAATTAGATCCTATTCATGCAATGTTTGAGGATAGATCTAATGCATAAAACTGGGTATGAGAAGAGGTATGATCAAAGTGTTACTTGCCTTGTTGATGATCCGCGAAACCTAGAGACTCGAAGTAACAGGCGGCGCACTCCGGATAATCTATCGCAGACAAACAAACAAGCATACAATAAATACTCATCTAATGCACAGGTAAAACTCAAATAGATCTAACCAGATAGTTCAACTTAAGAACTCCGGTTTGCAAAAGAATCAAATCAAGCGAAGCAACGAAAGTCAAGCGGCGGAAGAAAACAGCCGTTTTACTAATCTGGATTTGGGTCAAATTTTACGAAGCAAAAACTTGTTTAAGTAGATTAAAGAGGGTTTCAAGGCGAAACTCCAGCGCTTGAATCGCTGATTACGATAAATGAGCGAAAAGTTATACTAAAACGAAAATCGGATCGGAATCGCGATCGGAAAAATCGCGGATTAAATCCGAGAAAAAGAAAAACGACGAGCGGGTCCGTTTAAGCGAACTAACGAAATGAGCGTTAGTTAATTAGCCTAAACCGAAAAAACCAAAACTAAAAAACGAAAATAAAAAACCGAAAAAACCGAAGAAAAACCGCTCGGTTTTATAAAAAAACAGAAGAAAACCGCTCGGTTTTTATAAAAACCGCCATGAAAAAGCAATGGGGCGGCTCGGCGGCGGCGGGTATGGCGGGCTAGGGTTTGGCTCAGGCGGGCAGGTATTTGGTAAATTTGCAGGAGGCGCAGGGGCTGCGCTTATAAAAGCGCCCGAGTGAGTCCGCTCGAGTGCGACCCGATAAAGGTAGCGTTTTTTAAAAATTACGCGTGAAAAAAATAAAAAGAAGTACTAAACGGACTCCAAAAATCCGAAATAAGTTTTCCTGGCTTCTAAAATCAAGCGGATTTAATGAACATTTATTTGGGGCCTAAATGCAATTTTGAAAACGCGCATTTTCCTAAATTCAAATAAAAGCGAAAAACTCGAAAATAAAATCTTATTTGATTTTATTATTAAATCTTCATTATTTCTTTATTTTGGGAAAGTCATTTTATTCCTCTCTCATATTTTGGTAGTAGAAATAATTGAAGATAAAATAATTAAAATCAAATGATCCTATTTCAAAATTTGAGAAAACTCAAATATGAAAATAACGAAAATCCCCAACTCTCCCTGTGGGTCCTTGAGTTGTGTAGAATTTCTAGGATCGAGAAAAAATGCAAATGAAAAATATGATATGCAATGATGCTCTATGTATAACATTTCAAATTGAAAATTTGGGATGTTACAAACCTACCCCCTTAAGATGAATCTCGCCCTTGAGATTCGGGTTGGCAAGAAAATAGGTGAGTATGGTCCTTAAGCAAATCTTCCTCTCGCTCCCAGGTGGCTTCATCCTCTGTGTGGCGGCTCCACTGAACCTTGCAAAACTTAATGACCTTGCTGCGGGTGACTCTGCTGGCATACTCCAAAATCTTAACCAGTTTCTCCTCGTAGGTCAAATCCTCATTCAACTGAATCGCTTCCAGTGGCACAGTATCTCTCAGTGGTATATGAGCCACCTCTGCGTGACACTTCTTCAACTGAGAAACAAGAAACACATCATGAACTCCTGAAAATCCTTCGGGTAATTCCAACTTGTAAGCAACTTCTCCCATACGTTCCAAAACATGATATGGTCCTACAAATCGGGGTGCTAACTTTCCTTTAACTCCAAAACGCTTAACTCCTCGAAGCGGCGATACTCGAAGATAAACTCTGTCTCCGACTTCGTATTCTGTCTCCTTGCGTTTTGAATCCGCATAACTTTTCTGTCTTGACTGGGCTACCTTGAGCCTATCGCGAATCACTTTACTTTCTGTTCAGACTCCTTAATCAAATCCGGTCAAACAACTGCCGGTCTCCAACTTCATCCCACAACAACGGGGTCCTGCACCTCCTTTCGTACAAGGCTTCGAAAGGGGCCATCTTTAGACTGGTTTGGTAACTGTTGTTATAAGAAAACTCCGCATACGGCAAGTTGTCATCCCAACTTGATCCATAATCCAAAGCACAAGCTCTAAGCATATCCTCCAAAATCTGGTTGACTCTCTTGGTTTGTCCATACATGCGTGGATGGAAAGCTGTGCTAAACTCCACTGGCTCCCAAAGTTTCGTGCAACTGCTTCCGAACTTTGAGGTGAATTGGGTTCCTCTATCGTCTGATACTCCTCGGAACTCCATGCAAGCATACAATCCTGGTCATGTATATCTTAGCCAATTTGGCACTGCTGTAGATAGTCTTTACTGGAATGAAATGAGCTACCTTCGTCAAACGATCGACTACAACCCAAATTGAGTCATAGCCTGAACGAGTCCTGGGCAATCCCGTGATGAAATCCATACCTAGTTTATCCCACTTCCATTCGGGTATAGGCAATGGCTGTAACAATCCTGCTGGTTTCTGATGTTCTGCCTTCACCCTCTGACATACATCACAAACTGCTACGTACTCTGCAATGTACTTCTTCATTCCGGTCCACCAGAAAGTATTCTTCAAATCCAAATACATCTTGGTATTTCCTGGGTGAATCGAATACGGTGAATCATGTGCCTCTTGTAGAATCAACTTCCTGATCTTCGGGTCATTGGGCACATAAACACGGTCCTCAAACCATAGGGTATCATGCTCATCCTCACGAAATCCCTTAGCTTTTCCTTCGCTCATTTTCTCTTTTAGAGGCAATCTCTTTGTCAGTGTTCTGAGCTTCCCTGATCTTGTCCATCAAAGTTGACTAAATCTCCAATGCTGCTACATAGCCTCTCGGAACTATTTCCAAACATAGCTCTCGAAGATCCTCGGCTAACTCCTTTGGTATTTCTCCCGTCATTAATGTGTTGACGTGACTCTTACGGCTCAGCGCGTGCTACTAACGTTAGCCTTTCCGGGGTGGTAATGCAATCTCATATCATAATCTTTGATAAGCTCCAACCATTTCCTCTGTCTGAGATTTAGCTCCTTCTGCGTGAAGATGTACTTCAAACTCTTGTGATCCGTATACACCTCACAATGATTTCCAATGAGGAAATGTCTCCATGTTTTCAACGCATGCACTACGGCTGCTAACTCCAAATCATGCGTAGCATAATTTAGCTCATGAGGCTTAAGCTATCGTGAAGCATACGAAACAACTCTTCCCTCCTGCATAAGCACTGCTCCAAGTCCTCTGCATGAAGCGTCGCAATACACCTCATAATCCTTGGTCTGATCTGGCAGATTTAATACTGGTGAGGTAACCAAACGTTTCTTAAACTCTTGGAAACTAGCTTCACACTCCTCGGTCCAAATGAACTTGGTATCCTTCTTCAATAATTCTGTCATCGGCTTCGCAATCCTTGGGAAATTCTCAATGAATCTCCGGTAGTATCCTGCTAGTCCAAGGAAACTCCGGATCTCTCCAACCGTCGTTGGCGCTTCCCAGTTTGTTACAGTGACAACCTTAGTGAGGTCTACTGCTATACCTTCTCCAGATATAACATGTCCAAGAAATCCAACTTCCTTCAACCAAAACTCACACTTGCTGAACTTGGCATATAACTGGTGTTCTCTGAGCTTCTGGAGTACCAAAGGCAAATGCTCCTTATGTTCCTCTTCATTCTTCGAGTAAACCAAAATATCATCAATGAACACCACGACGAACTTATCCAAAAACTCCATAAACACTTTGTTCATCATGTTCATAAAATAGGCAGGTGCGTTAGTCAGACCAAATGACATAACGGTGTACTCATACAGCCCGTACCTGGTGGTAAAAGTCGTCTTAGGTATATCCTGCTCTCGAATCTTCAACTGATGGTACCCTGATCACAAATCGATCTTTGAAAACACCTTAGATCCTTGCAACTGGTCAAACAGGTCATTGATCATCGGCAACGGGTATTGTTCATAATGGTCACTTCATTTAATCCTCGATAATCAACAACCATTCTGAATGATCCATCCTTCTTCTCCACTATAAGTACTGGTGATCCCCAAGGCGAAGAACTTGGGCGAATAAAACCTTTATCCAGTAACTCCTTAATCTGCTTCTTAATTTCCTCCAAATCTTGGGCTGACATCCTATATGTTCTCTTAGATATCGGCCCAATGCCTGGCAGTAGTTCAATCAGAAACTCAATGTCTCTATCCGGTGGCATGCTTGGCAACTCTTCCGGAAACACGTCCGGGAAATCCCTTACCACTGGTACTTCCTCCTTCACAACTCCTGATAATGAATTTACATGTGCTCTCCTCGGCTCATGCCGTGATACATACTTGATTATCCTTCTTTCTGGGGTGGTAAGCAAAATTGTCTTACTGGCGCAATCGATGTTTCCTCCATACATCGACAACCAATCCATACCAAGAATTACATCCAAACCTTGGGATTCCAATATAATTAAATCCGTTGGGAAAACATGCCTCCCTATACTTAATGGCACTTGAAAACATCCTTGACTGGCCATATACTCCGCTCCCGGTGAGCTTACTAGCATGGGTGTCTTAATAGTTCTAGTAGGCAGGCTAAACTTATCTGCAAATCCCCTTGATATGAATGAATGCGATGCACCAATATCAAAAAGAACAACTGCAGTAAATGACTTAACCAAAACTTACCTATTCGCATCTGGTGAGCTTCAACCTCCTCCACGGTAGCGTGGTTCACTTGTCCTTTGTTGAAAGGATTCAGCTTCTTTCCCGAGCTTTCATTGCCATTTCCATTCTGGCCTTCTGGACAATCGTTTGCATAATGCCCAGTCTTGCGGCACTTAAAGCAAGTGATGTGGCTCAGGTCTACCTTGGATGGTGTTGACAGGTTGGTGCGGTTCTGTCCATTGCTTCCTCCATTCCCGTTCCCATTCTTGGTGCCATTATGGTTGTGCGAGCTACCTCCTCCATGGGTATGCTGAAATTGTCCTCCTGGCTTCAGGGTAAAGCGAAGTTTCTGCTGAGCTCCAGAGTTATTCTGCCCCTGTCCATACTTCCTCTTGCGATTGTCAATCTGCTGTTGCTTCCCTTCAATCATGAGAGCACGATCTACTAACTCCTGGTAGTTATTGAAGGTGGCTACCATCAACTGCATGCTCAGCTCATCATTCAGTCCTTCTAGAAACTTCTCACCTTAGCTGCGTTAGTAGTAACGTCATCCGGGGCATAACGTGCTAGCTTCTGAAATCATCTACATCTTCGCCAACTGTCAGTCCTCCTTGGCGCAAGTTGCGAAACTCACGCTTCTTCATGGCCATAGCTCCTGCTTTGAAACATGGGCGATCGGAAAGCTTCTGAAACCGATCCCATGTGGCGGTGTCTCTGAGGTAAGTGGCTGTAAATTCTCCCACCATCTTTGTTGCGGGTCCTTCAAACTGATGTGCGGCAAATTTCACCCTTTCTCCATCTGTACATCCTGCAGTGGTCAACTCCATCCCTATCTTACGGAGCCAATCAACTGCAACAATCGGCTCGGTGCTATTGGAAAACACCAGCGGATTCAGCCTTAAGAAATGGGTCAAATGGTCAACAGGTGGTGGTGGCGGTGGGTTGTTGTTGTTGTTGTTGTTGTTGTTGTTGCCTTGGTTACTGTACCAATGTTTGAATCAAGGCTTTACGCTGCTGAATCAACCGAGTGATCTCAAAGGGAAAACAAATCCGGGTCGCGTCTCGGAGGCATCCGAGGGTTTAAAGAAAAGGCGAGAATTTAGAATAGAATGAGGTCTAGAGAGAAACACTACCCATATGCACATGAGACAAATCCCACAATATCACTCCAATCAATTCAAACAAGGGCATACAACGGTCTATCTATCGTTACAAAGTGCTGAAACTAAACTAATATAGCATAGGGGTAATCTACTACTGTTATGGTGGTCAACTAGAAAAACTGCTCGATGAAGATTCCATGATATCTGCTCGACTTCATCTTCGTAATCATCATCACTAGGATCGGAATCGGTGTAAATCGATGATGATGTAGTTCTCTGGACAGGTGCTATCTTCATCTTCTCCTCCGGGTGCTGAATTTCCCATGAGTTCTTCAATCTTCTCCTTAAGATCGTCGTTTTGTCCCACTAGAGTTATAATCTCCTCCATGTAGTCCTTGTGAGTGGCCTTCAGTTCTCCTTCTAGTTCGATAATCTTGGCTTTTGCTGTCTTCAACCCCATCATGTCTGCGCACATCTGGTTCTCCTGACGTCGAATGTGCTGGTTTAACTCCTGGATGAAAGCTGCAATAGATCTATCCTTCTTAGTGCCAACTATCTCCCATTGTTCATCTCAGCGTCCGCAAATCTGGTAGATAGTATCCTTGAGGTCGTCTTTGTAAACTTCTCCAATGCGCCCCATGGTTATGTGAGCTGCCATGCTCTTTCCCAGACTCCAGGTTGGTGCATTGAAAACACACTCTAGGGGCTCCATGATTGGCGCAAACGTCCTTCCGGGAACTTGAGCTTGAATCGTCCAGCGCTCCTCTTCGGGTAAAGTGGAATTGTAGGTCCCGGTGAGGCTTGGAAATCCAATGTTAAGGTACTTAGTGACTTCCTTCAGGTGTCGCCCAAAGGGTGTATCTTCATCCGGCTGAGTGAACTTGATCCTCGCTTCCGTCATCCTAAAATAGTAGAAAAGATGAGGAGTTAGAAATGAGAAGAGAGTAGTGATCTAGGGCTTTAGCTTAATGGTCGTGTCCTACGATCGGCGTGTGCTCGATACCATCTTTGTAGCGAACATACCTCAAAGCGATCGATCTCGTGCTCGGTGTCATCCTGGATCGATAATCTTGACACCACACAATACTCGAAGGATTTATAACAGAGTAGCAATCACACACTTATTACAATAACATAAAATACGATAAAATAAATACGGCTTAAGGCCATCTAATACGATAACAGCGGAAGGCTTGGAAAAGCGAGTCCATCAACTCCAACGGCATCATGAGTATAGAACCACGACCTATGCACCTTACTCGTAAATCGAAAAGTGCGCAACATGAAGCGTTGCAGCCGAAAACGGGTCGACACATGGAATATCTGGCAATGTAACACATAGAGAATAATGGAATAATAAGCCTATACTACATGCATATATGGCTGGTGGAAAGCTCTATGGTTACAGTTTTTGCATAAAGCCAATTTTTCCCTACTGCAAAGGAAATAAATTATTTAACTATCATGGTGGTTGTGAAACATTGAGAATGGCTGACGGCATTCTCAATCCCAATTAAAATTACTCATTAACAAACCCAACAATATTAATTAGAAGTAACATGATGAGATTCACATGATATCCAAGTACTAGATACTCAAGATGTCCATAACCCGGGACACGGCTAACCCTGATTAGTTTATACACTCTGCAGAGGTTTGCGCACTTTTCCCCACAAGACTCGATCGCCTCCGTTGGATTTCTCACACTACAAGATGTTTGATAAACGGATGACCGAGACATAGTCTTTCGGAAGCACTAGCACCTTACTTGTGGGTAGACCGGTACACCTACTTTCCCCTACATCTGCTAGTCTACCCGTAAGAGTTCGCACAACTTAGTCAACTATGCCAGAGCCCATAATGGCTTGTGGCTGCACACGGAAGTTTCTAGTTTGAATAATCTCATGACCCCTTTGAGCACGGGTGGCGGTCCAAAGAAATCTGAGCAAGTCTGATAGAAACCAGGTGCCTCAATCCACCCAGATGTATGTTTAAGTTGCCACCTTAAATAAACCATTAAATAACAATCTCACATCATCATGGATACACTCACCCAATCCACGTCTACTAGCATAACATGGCATAATAAGCAAGCGTAGAAGTAACTCCCAAGGGTTTGATAATAAAGCAGGTAATAGGTACTACCTCAACTACTTCCCATAACCCACAATTTAATTAGATCCTATTCATGCAATGTTTGAGGATAGATCTAATGCATAAAACTGGGTATGAGAAGAGGTATGATCAAAGTGTTACTTGCCTTGCGATGATCATGAAACCTAGAGACTCGAAGTAACAAAGGCGACTCGGTTAATCTATCGCGAGACAAACAAACAAGCATACAATAAATACTCATCTAATGCACAGGTAAAACTTAAATAGATCTGACCAGATAGTTCAACTTAAGAACTCCGGTTTGCAAAAAGAATCAAATCAAACGAAGCAACAAAAGTCAAACGGCGGAAGAAAACAGCTTTGTTTTACTAATCTGGATCTGGGTCAAATTTTACAGAAGAAAAAACTTTTTCAAGTAGATTATTCGGAAAGAGGGTTTCGAGACGAAACTCTAGGCGCTTGAATCGCATGATTCCGATAAACGAGCGAAAAGTTAAACTAAAACGAAAATCGGATCTGGAATCGCGATCAAAAAAATCGCGGATTAAATCTAAGAAAAAGAAAAATGACGAATGGGTCCGTTTAAACGAACTAACGAACTAACGTTCGTTAATTAGCCTAAACCGAAAAAAAAACCAAAACTAAAAAAACGAAAATAAAAAAACCGAAATAAAACCAAAATAAAACATATGAAAAACCGCTCGGTTTTTTTACCGGCGCAGAAAACGAGGCGGCGGCGAACCTCTAGGTGCAATGGCTCACTCGTGTGTGCAGGCGGCGCGGCGGTGGGGGGCGTTGGCGGGGCTAGGTTTGGCTCGGGCGGGCAAGGCTGGTGGTCAGGCGCTGGGGGCTCGCTTATAAAGGCGCCCAGTGGAGTCCGCTCGGGCACGGCCCGATAAGGCGGTGCGTTTTTAAATAATTACCGAAGAAAAAATAAAAAGAAGTACTAAACGGACTCCAAAAATCCCGAAATAAATTTTCCCCGTCTTCTAAAATCAAGCCGGATTTAATGAACATTTATTTGGGGCCTAAATGCAATTTTGAAAAACGTGCATTTTTCCTAAATTCAAATAAAAGGTGAAAAACTCCAAAATAAAATCTTATTTGATTTTATTATTAAATCTTCATTATTTCTTTATTTTGGGAAAGTCATTTTATTCCCTCTCTCATATTTTGGCAGTAGAAATAATTGAAGATAAAATAATTAAAATCAAATGATCCTATTTCAAAATTTGAGAAAACTCAAATATGAAAATAACGAAAATCCCCAACTCTCCCCATGGGTCCTTGAGTTGTGTAGAATTTCTAGGATCGAGCAAAAATGCAAATGAAAAATATGATATGCAATGATGCTCTATGTATAACATTCCAAATTGAAAATTTGGGATGTTACACTTAATGTTGTAAACTTCAATTTGATCAAGTTCAAAGCAGGTTCAACTGAAAGTAGCATGCATTCAAACATAAACATAGATAGTTTTGCATAAACTGAACATAAAACATAAATTTAAGCCAAGCGAAACTACTTTCGGTCGAAGTAGAGGTCGAGCCAATCCTTCCTCGACACATACGGTGTGCCACGAGCCAGGTCCGAGCCGGTGCCGTCATCGGGGTCGTTGGGGAAGACACTCCTCCACTCATCGACGTTGATCTCCTCATCCTCGCCACCCACCTCGACGCCCTCCGCACCGTCGTCCTCGCCGCCTTCGACCTCGTCATCGTAGGAGAGCGTGATAGCCTCGCCGCCCTCCGCGCCGGCAAAGATCGCCCGCTCCACCTCCACGAGCTCCGAGTGCTGCCGGCGGAGCTCTTGTATGTAGGCCTCGTCGGTGGCCTCGGCGTCGAGGCGCTCCCACGCCTTGCGGTCCTCCCGCGCCATAGCCGAGCTCACCACCACTGGCTCCGGCGGAACGAGGTGGACCGGACGAGTGCCGAAGGGAAAATCGAGCCTAGCCGCCACACCGTGGTAGCAGACCTGCCAGCGGTCGTACTCCATGGCCGCGCGCTCGGCCGTGTGGAAGCTACCGAGCCACCGGTGGGTGTGGGTCTCCCGATCTGTAATCTCGGCGACCCATGTCCCCCACCGCCGCTGCCGGACCCCGAGGTACAACCTCGTCGGCTGCCGGGTCCGAGGGAGCACGGGGAAGTCCTCTAACCGGCGTAGGGGCGCGACGGCGGGTGGATCGGTGGACCGGCGATGGTGGATCGATAAAGAGCTCGTGGAGGACGATGGGGACACCTTGGCGGCCACGTCACCGGTGTCGGGCAAAGAGGCCGCGACAAACTCTTTTTGGCCATTGGCTCCTCGAGCTCCCTGCACATAGGCAGAGGTTGAGGATGGAGGAGGCGGCGATGGCGCCGACCTACCAATGGTTTCGGGGGTGGTGTGTGTGTCTGTGTGAGCGGAGGTTTGGGGAGTGTGTGGTGTGTGTGGAAAAGGGGGCAAGGTGGTGTTTGCGTACGCAATCGCAGATGGTTTCTACATCCAACTCGTGTGTTGTTTATAAATTTGGCAAAAAGAATAACGTGGGAGAGGGTCAGAACACGAACACACTTGCATGTGGACCAAATATATGTATGAAAACGGTGGTTCGATGTTCGAATACCCAATCCACAACTTTTATATGGCACCTGTCGCACAAAAGCACAATATTGCTAGTCAGCCACCCCCCTACGAACCCCAATTCATGTCGGAGGTAAGGAATCCTAGCTACGAATGCATGCCCCCAAATAGCTAGGTCTGAAATCTCACCCTACTGTAACACAAAACCTATATGAGTCCATCATATATATATATGGTCAAACTTCCCCTTTCGCTTCCCGACAAAGGTGTACTGTGTGCCGACCCACAAATGTGTGCTTGTGGCACAAGAAGGGTGAGACCACATACGAACCACATGCGGGTGGTCCTACTATATGTATGAAAATGGTGTGGTGTGTGATATTTAACTACCATTCATAACTTTTGGTGTGGCACGTGTGCCTCGCAAATTAACCGGACTTCCCCGACCCCACAGAGGTTGCAGGTAGCATGAAGTAGCCCCCCCCACACATACACATGTTGGCTGGAGGGCATCTCACCAAGACGTACTGTAACACGGACCAAGAAGAATCCAACTTGGTCGTACAACCTCTCCCCGCTCATTGTTGGTCAAAGTGATGGACTCCACATGGCCCCGCAAAATGGGCTAGCTTGTCACCGATAACCTCGAGAGGGAGTATTGTATGAAGACAAACCCACTATGTGCATGTGGCCCAAGTAAGTATATGGAAATGGTGTGTGTGGTGTTTGAATACCCAATGCGCAAATTTTATGTGGCACCATGCTTTGGATCCGTAAAATCCCCACACCGAGCGAGGGTTCACGACGCGTAGCATGCTCTCAAACTTAATTAGGCTTTGAATGGGTCGACCTACTATACGGTATCTAGAAGAAAATAAGAAGAATATATACACCCTGGTAACCTTTCTCGTCGTTGGTCGAAACGATGGACGTCCACGCGGGCCCGCGAATACATGTAGGCTTGCCGCCCATAACCAAGCGAGTGAGAGTGTGTCCAAAGACAACCATTATTGCATGCGTGTGTCCCGAACATATTGATCGAGTGCATGCATATGTGTTGAATACCCGACCCAATGCACAACATTGATGTGGTTCATGTGTTGAAAATCGCGGAGGTCCCCACACAGAGCAAGAGGTCGTTCATGATGTGTCGTGTGCTCCCCCCTTCGATCCAGCGGGATGGATTCATGTGTACAGATGCGCTATTATATATATGTAATCTCACATCATGATCTATATCAAGACAAAACAAAAAAGTAATCCCCTCCAAAGTCAAATTAGTTAACCTCTCTCGCGCTGTCGGTGAAACTGATGGAGCTGGTCACCCCCCCCCCTCGACACGTACTATATATATACCTAGTAACACATCCCTAAAAGAATTAATCCTCCTTGTTCATCAAACGCGTACCTCTCTCTCGCTGGGTCAAAGGGATGGATGATGAATTCGCGGGCCCAACACAGAAGCGTAGCGTACGTCGCACGCGAATGATCATCCTATATAGGACTACGTACCACCGTCTGCATGCATGTGGCCCAAAGAGCTGTTTGTGTGATGTTTGAATACGCAAGGCACAATTTTGATGTGGCACCACGTATATAGGAAACGAAAATGTCCCATAGAGAAGGCGAGGTTCATGACGCGTGGCATGTGCCATATGTATGCCCCCATTCGACGTGTGGTATATATGTATTTCTACTGTATAGCACAAACCAAAAAAATCATTCCTTGATGATCAAATTAACCTCTCTCTCATTGGGTCAAAGTGATGGAGGACAACCTCGCATGCCCACAGATGGAAGCGCCACACGCGAGTGAGTTCCAATATATAAGGAAACCATCGCCTGCGTGGTATTGCGTGATGTTTGAATACCAATATAATGTGCAACTTTGAGGTGGAACCTGCCTCGGGAACCAAAAAGTCCCCACATGGAGCGAGGTTATGACACGCATATAAATAGAGTATTCGTGTTGCCCCTCTTTGACATGTACATACTCCTATACCGTGCATATACGTAACACAAACAAAAAAAGAACCATTCTTGTTGGTCAAATTAGCCTCTCTCTTGTTGTATGTTCAACTGGTCGACGACGGCCTCGTGGGCCCACAGAGAGAGGCACACGCGAGTGATGTCATAGGAAAAAACCACCGTGTGCATGCGCCCATGTGTTATGCGATGTTTGAATACCCAATGCACAACTTTGACGTGGCACATACTTCGCAAACCGGAAACACACTACACCATGATGCGTGTAGCTCCCTCACTTCAAGCCAGCGGGAGTGTGTACGCACGTGCTCGAACTTTGATATGGAATCCTACCATGATCCACACCACACACATGCCAAGATGAATCCACCTTTTGGTCAAATTAATGCCCCTCATTGTTGGTGGAAACTAAAAATCTTTGTGGGCTAATGAATGGGCACGTCGCTGATAACCGCATGAGGAAGAGTGTCCGAGAGGACCACCAACGCATGCATGTGGCCCAAACATTATGTATGAAAGGGCTGTGTAATGCTTTAAATAACCAATTCACGACTTTGATGTGGCATATATGACTCACAAAATGATCAATAATCCTACGCGGAGGTTCACGACTCGTAGTGTACTGCCGGACCCCTCCCTCCTACCCCCACACAGACAGACACACACATCCCGCACCACCACAGCCACTCTGAGGCATGTCAAACTTTTGATGTAGTGAACATGTGACAAAAGGGCGGAGTGTCGTGTTAATTTCAAAAAAACAGACATCATTCGACCGTTTTTATACATTGATTGATTTCCTAGGGATTTAATGTGCAAAAATCAAATTTGAGCTACATGTGCACCAAAATGGATTGCAAAATCATATGTGTCCCTGGGTGCATGTTTCCCTGTTGAAGGGATTTCAAAATATTGAGAATATATATTTTTAAAATTTAGTAAATCCAAAACTTAGTTGAAATTCATGAAACTTATCATGGTGTCATATATGGACACAAGTAGATTGTGATATTGTATTTTTTTTGTCAACGAGACCCGTTTTGATATATTCTTCTTACGAATGGGAGATTATTAAAAACTGGCAACCAATATCTCATACGGATCATTTATTCGGACCATGTGTGTTAGACCGTGCCATGCTTCAGTTAGGCAGTAAAGCGGTAGAAAGTAAACCAAAAAATACACATGCTGCCACACGCCCCATGTGCCGTGCGAGCAGGCGTGAGTTGACAGGATGCATGCGAGCAGTCCGCCGCGCAGGCATACCGGGAGGCATGAGTGCACGTGTGCGTATTGACGGGGAGGCGTGCGAGCAGCTGTCTGAAATGATGGTAGAAATGGCAGAAGTCCGCCTCGCAGGCTCACCGGGAGGCGAGACAGCTTTTGACCGCAACCTGCCTCGCTCCCACTGGTCCGTATTAATTGCGCCCAAGCTTCCGGCCATAATAGGCGGCCGCACCCCCGGTCCATAGTGGTCACCAACATCTAGACTCTGGAGTGTATGAGGATGCCGCCGAAGCGCACCATCGGAGGGAGTGGTGACGCCGGGGCTATTGAAGCACCCGCGCAACGCGTGAAGCTGGGCACAGAGGTTGCCGTCGCCGCCGACAAAGTCTCGTGCGGGTAACATCATGACCTTGACTTTGTCGGCGCCGTCGTGCCCCCCAGCCGGAGCCGGAGGTCAACAGCAACTCCGGCAACGACTGCGACTCCGACGGAAAACTTGTTAGTCATCTATATACCCATTTGTGCGGCACACATATCATGTGTTTTCTCCGTTAATCCCCTCCCCCGCCTCTATAATTTTTCTGGAATACAAATCCTATGGCTATGTTCTCTCA
Source organism: Aegilops longissima (assembly GCA_021605205.1). Classification (NCBI taxonomy): domain Eukaryota; kingdom Viridiplantae; phylum Streptophyta; class Magnoliopsida; order Poales; family Poaceae; genus Aegilops; species Aegilops longissima. Next base: position 349,340,873 of record CM038677.1, on the reverse strand, counting down.
GTCCATGAAATCAGAGTAATTAAGATCGGTTAGATGCACGTAGTGTATTGATTGTTTGAATGTTATCTGTATAGAGTTAGTGATTAATTGTTTGTTCTGTACAAATGACTTTTGCTAATAATCTGACTAGGGTTAGCTTGCGTGCTAATAGTTCGTGGCTAGATCTTTAGAATTGATTGAATGTCCTACATATATGTTTGTGCCTTTTTTATTCCTGATCTTGAGAATTGATTTCGAATGTCCTACATGTTATGCCATTTTTTCTTTCAGATTGGTATGTACACAGATGAGGCTCCGCCTAGCGCCGCCGCCGGATGTAGATCTTGGACCCGGCTGTACGGCCAGAAGCGCCCCCCTGGACCTAAGGAACCATTAGAATCTCCGGCGGACTTCATCAGTGATCTCCCAGACGGCATCCTTGGGGATATCATCTCCCTTCTCCCCACCAAGGATGGCTGCCGCACACAAGTCCTCACATCTCGGTGGCACACTCTGTGGCGCACCGCGCCTCTTAATCTCGACTATCATTAGCAATCTGTCGATGATGATTCTGAACTCCCCAGAGCCATCATCTCCTCCCACGAGGGCTCCGTTCAACGCATCTGCATCCTGGCATGATACCTACTGGACATACCCTGCACGGTGGCCGCCTGGCTGACATCCCGTGAATTTGATAAACTCTAGCAGCTTGAGTTCTACCATGACTATGTATGTAACATACCACGAATCGATGTATCTGTACCCTCACCACCGATGTCCATCTCGTTATTTTCCTCCTCTCTCCACACTGCCACCTTCGCCCGGTGCCATCTAGCAGACAATATGGTACAAATGCTTCGACTCCCACTACTAAAAAAACTTGCGCTTGTGGTGATTGATCTGCCGGAGGCTACACTACACAACATCGTCCACTCCAGCTGCCCTGCCCTGGAGCGCTTGCTGCTTGTTTTTGGAATGGAAATTCGTATCCGTTGTCACAAAATAAAGTCAACCCACCTTGTAAGCATGGGAATTTATTTTTTTGGGCATGATCTCATCATCAAAGATGCCCCTTCACTTCAAAGGTTGCTCCTTGATTCTGTTATAGTACCTTCGCAAATAACTGTAGTCTGCGCCTAAACTGGAGACCTTGGGTGCAATTTGTGATCCTTGTAGATGGTTCAAGATGGTGTTTGGCTCCACACCAATTGAGGTATTATATATTATTCATGTAAACTATTGTAATCTGCTTTTTCATTTGTACGCATAAGTTAAGTATCATCTTGGAGTACACTTTTGGTACTAATATTATGTTCTATGCTCAATGAAGAGCTTGTCCATCTTATCAGTGGTGGTGGATCCTGTCAAGACCTTACATATCAGTATGTGGTGTTTTGATCTGAACAGGATTATTGGCTTGCTGCAATGCTTTCCATGTCTGGAGAACTTGTATATAAAGGTGATGATTTCACGCACATTGAAAGCCCATATATAATGTACTATAATTAATTGTTCAGCTATCACTCTTTCAAGGTAATATTTTTATACATTAACTGTTTTAAATCTTCATCTCTATTTAGGCACTAACACATGGACGAGAAGGTATAACCAATCGATGGTTCAAGAAGCACCAGGATTTTCTCAGATCTCATGACACTCGTTTGAAGACAGTAACGCTGGAAGGATATGCATCTAACAATGCAAACACTAGCTTTGTCACATTCTTCATGTTGAATGCGAGGGCACTATTATCTGTGAGGATTAAGTTTTTCGATTACCCATTTCTTACGGCTGCAAGTGTTGAGCAGCATAAAAAGAAGTTTCAGGTGGACCTAAGGGCTTCTGATCGTGCTCGGCTTCTATTTACAACAGCTTGTCATCATGGACCAGTAGAATTTCTGGGCCGGGATCTTGATTCTATGGATAAGACCAATCCATTTGATTGTGACTGTCGAAAACTTTGGTTGAGTTAGATGTCATTGTCCTGTTCAATCTGGATTTTGCCTAAACCTGATGAGCAATTAATCTTCGTGCTTTTGTACTGTTAGTTAGCTGGAGTTAGATATTGTTGCCCTTTTGAACTCGGCTTTGACCCATATTTTCTTTCATACTGGGCAAATGGCTTCCCATTTCTTTAATTAAGACATAAATATTATAAGCATTCACAACATAGGGAAAGAACATCACTCTCGCGGGATCCTTGAGATCTTTGTTCATTACAGAACCGCAAGTTCTTAGCGCCCACCAGCACCCACAAACTTATTTTTCATCTTGCACACCAAATGGGCTATAATTCTTATTAAGAAAAGTTGCATGGTAGTGACAGATTTGGATTTATCATTTAGGACCCACGAGGAAAAAGCTTATCCAGGGCGGTGCCGACTCAACAGTAAAAATTGAGAAACCTGGTTTTAAAATTACTGTAAATCCAAAACTCGCCTCAAAATCATGAAACTTGGCATAGTGTTATGTCATAGCACCAACATGTTGTGGTAAAAATTTAGTGCAATTTGGGAAAAGTTTTGGTACAAACTTCTTACAAACCGGAGCTTCTCTCAAAAAGGCTCATGGTTCCGAGAGGGGCTGAGGGAGTCCTGGATTAGGGGGTGTCCGGATAGCCGAACTATCACCGTTGGCCGGACTCCTCGACTATGAAGATACAAGATTGAAGACTTCGTCCCTTGTCCGGATAGGACTTTCCTTGGCGTGGAAGGCAAGCTTGGCGATACGGATATGTAGATCTCCTACCATTGTAACCAACTCTGTGTAACCCTAACCCTATTCGGTGTCTATATAAACCGAAGGGTTTTAGTCCGTAGGACGAACAACAATCATACCATAGGCTAGCTTCTAGGGTTTAGCCTCTCTGATCTCGTGGTAGATCTACTCTTGTACTACCCATATCATCAATATTAATCAAGCAGAGTACGGTATTACCTCCATCGAGAGGGCCCGAACTGGGTAAAACATCGTGTCCCTTGTCTCCCGTTACCATACGCCTAGACGCACTGCTCGGGACCCCCTACCGAGATCCGCCGGTTTTGACACCGACATTGGTGCTTTCATTGAGAGTTCCTCTGTGTCATCACCTATAGGCCCGATGGCTCCTTCGATCATCAACAACGACGCGGTCCGTGGTGAGACTTTTCTCCCGGACAGATCTTCGTATTGGGCGGCTTTGCACTGCGGCCCAATTCACTTGGCCATCTAGAGCAGATCGAAAGCTACGCCCCTGGCCATCAGGTCAGATTTGGGAGTTTGAACTACACGGTCGACATCCGCGGAGACTTGATCTTCGACGGATTCGAGCCACAGCCAAGTGTGCTGCACTGTCTCGATGGGCATGATCTAGCTCGCCGCGACAAAGGCCTTGAAGCCGCACTGAGTCCGCTCCGACCCTTAGCTCAGAGCCGACTCCCCCGATCGAGGACGAGTGGTTGGACACCGCCTCGGGGGCTATGATCTCAACGGCGATTGAGCTAAACTCCATCCATGTCCTTTGCGAAGACCGTGACTCCAAGGTGCCGGACTCCTCTCCGGACTCCGAACCCTCCGCGCCCCTGCCAATCGAATCCGATTGGGCGCCGGTCATGGAGTTCACTGCGCATGACATCTTTCAGACTCGCCTTTGGCGACATCTTGAATTCACTAAAGTATCTCTCTTTATCAGAGAGCCTGGCCGGACTACGGTCGGGAAGGTTGGGATGCGACGACGAAGAAATTCAACGCCCACCCACCACCCACTTTGTAGCCACTGTCGATGATTTAACCTACATGCTCGACTTCGACTCCGAAGACATCGACGGTATGGACGACGATGCGGGAGACGACCAAGACCCAGCGCCTACAGGGCACTGGAAGGCCACCTCGTCATATGACATATACATGGTGGACATCCCAAAAGATGGGAATGGAGATGGAACGACAGAGGATGACCCCTCCAAGAAACAACCCAAGCGCCGATGTCAGCGGCGCCGTTCTAAATCCCGCCACGGTAAAAACGGTGATTCCGGCACGGGATACAATAATACCCTGACAGTGCGAATCGGACACGCACCCTCCAAAGCAGGACTCGGCGCGGGAGGAGGAGAAGCAAGACCGCACGACAAGGCGGCGAAAGAGAGGTAGAGGACGATAATTATGCCCCTCCAAGATGAGGCAAGCCTCGAGCCCTCGACGACGGACGAATTTGTCGTGCCCGAGGATCCTGCCAACAGAGCGCTTTCAAACGCAGGCTTATGGCCACGGCAAGCAGCCTCAAGAAAAGCAGCAGAGCTTAGAGCTGACCAAGACTTGCTAACTGACAGATGGACTGAAGTCCTTGCAGCCGAAGAGTATGAACTCGAACGCCCCTCCAAGAGATACCCCAAACGCAGGCTGCTACCCCAATTAGAGGAAGCAGCACCCAAACCTACATCACCAGCGCATGATGCGGCCGACCGGCCACCCTGTGGTCGCGACAGAGAGGCCTCTAGACCCTCCATTCAAGCCGCACTCCGGCGTCACTCGAAAAGTACCAAGGCACGGGGAAACGCACCAGACATGCGAGACATATTGGAGGACAAGGCAAGGCAAACAAGATCGATCTACGGATCGCGTGCGCCTACGACACGTGATTTATAACCGCCACGCCGGATACAGTAATTCCGCCGGGCGAACACGATGAGACAAAGCTCATTTGAGCTGCGCCGTGATATAGCTCAATATAGAGGCGCCGCACACCCACTATGCTTCACAGAAGAAGTAATGGATCATCAAATACCAGAGGGTTTCAAACCCGTAAACATCCAATCATACGATGGCACGACAGATCCTACGGTTTGGATCGAGGACTACCTCCTCCATATCCACATGGCCCGCGGCGATGATCTACACGCCATCAAATACCTCCCACTCAAGCTTAAAGGACCAGCTCGGCATTGTCTCAACAGCTTGCCGCCAGAATCAATTGGTTGTTGGGAGGACACGGAAGCCGCATTTCTTGATAAATTCCAGGCACATACGATGCGACCACCGACGCCGATGACCTCGTGCACATAATTCAGCAGCCGTAAGAATCGCCGGACAATTTCGGACACGGTTCCTAACCAAGAAAAATAAAATCGTTGATCGTCCGGATGCAGAGGCCCTTGCAGCCTTTAAACATAACATCCATGACGAGTGGCTTGCCCGACACCTAGGACAGGGAAAGCCGAAATCCATGGCAGCCCTCACCACACTCATGACCCGCTTTTGCTGGAGAGGACAGCTAGCTAGCTCAAGCAACAACTTGGCCAAACACCACGATAGTTCGGATACCAAGGACAACAATGGCAGGTCGATCGCAACAAGCATAAACGCTGCATTAACGGTGATAATGTCAAGATACGACAAGAATGCCGATTCAGAGGCTCTAAACCCGGTCAGCGGAAGAAGCCATTCAAAAGAAATACCCAGGCCCGCCCAACTTGGACCGAATACTCGATCGCCTATGCGGATACATGGCACCCCGAAAAACTAGCCAACCACACCAACAGGATTGTTGGGTGTTCAAGCAAGCAGGCAAGTTAAGTGCGAACTCAATGACAAGGGCTGCATAGCGATGACGAGGAAGAGCCCCGCCGCCAAACAATAGAGGATGAAGGGCTTTCCCACACAAGTGCGGACGGTGAACATGATATACGCAACCCACATACCCAAAATGGGTGGAAGCGCACTAAGGGACGATATGCGATGGAGCCATCGCCGGAAGTTCAACCCATGGTCCTACCGCCCGATCACATTTGATCAAGGGACCACCCCACTAGCATCCGCCACGGCGGATTCACCGCATTGGTTATTGACCCAATCATCGACGGATTTCACCTCACTAGAGTCCCGATGGACGGCGGTAGCAGCCTGAACCGCTTTATCGTGATACAAGGCGCAAAATGGGCATAGACCCTCAAGGATTAAACCCACAAAGACGACCTTTAAAGGCATCATACCGGTGTAGAGGCCAATTGTACATGCTCGATTACACTCAAGTGGTCTTGGATCCCGGATAACTTCCGGCGAAGAGTTAATCTTCGACATAGTCCCATTCCGCAACGGCTATCACGCGATCGCTTGGACGAACCGCATTTGCAAAGTTCAATGCGGTGCCGCACTACGCATACCTTAAGCTCAAGATGCCAGCCCTCGAGGAGTAATCACGGTCAATGGAAACACCGAACGCCTCTCCGAACGGAGGAGCACACGGCGGCCCTCGCGCGGAGGTGCAAACTGCTCTCACAGCAATTCTCGAGTCCGCTATTAAACGTCCGGCCACCGCAAGCGCTCGAGTAACCTACAACAAGACCGCTGCACGATCCAAGCACGCAGAGTAATCCGCCCCAACCACAGCCCTCGCGAAGCTGCGAAGCGATTATTACGCGTACATAACTACGCCCTGGAGATACCATGGGCATAAGGGAGGGAACGACCACGGCATGCCTGCACGCGCTCAACCGCACTGGGGCCCCGATTGTGTCATTCTTTTCTTTTCTTCTTTTTTCTTACTTTCAGGACTCCGTTTTCCGTAAGTCCCGTCCGCACTAGAATTTCCGAACTCACGATGCAACAGCCAGGGGAAGCGTAGTTACGCCGAGTGTCCGGTGGTCTCTACTACGATCATTATACATGTTTTACATACCATCCCGCAGCTTACCCTCGAGGGGACATGTTAAATAGTCCCATCCCTTGCTTATCGCACTATTTGTATCATTCTCGCTTCCATTGCAGTACCTTTTTGAATAAACAATACATAGCTTTTGCCTATTATTGCACTCCTTTCTATATCTATATATATGTTCATTTCATGACATGTTGCACCTGCATACACTTTGGTACGGCCAATACACCAGGGCTTAAGTACCCCAAAAGTATGGTGTGATAAGTCCGAACACTTTCACAAGTGCGGCACCCCGAACTTATAGCATTATATGCATCGGTTCCGAATCATGTCTTGGGTCAATAGTTGGGTTTGCCCAGCTCCCATGTTTTGGTACCTTAGTTCCGTTATATCGGCAAAGGTAGCGCTGGGAGAACCACTGCGATTGTGCCCCGGTTGAGCTGGGTTGAGCACCTCTGTGGAGAAAGCTAAAACTGACCGTCATGATAGGGCGAGAGTCGGTCGCTGTTCGAGAGGTTTTTTCGGGTCCCTAAAGACTTATGCCGCTTAGAGCGAGGAGTCGGCATTGTCCGGCCAAGGCGTGGATAGCGCCCCGAACTCGGTCTTCCGAATACTAGGGGCTTCACCAAATTTAAAATTATAGAATTCTATGGCTAAGTGAGAGTGTTCAAGCACTATAAGTCCAGTTGTTTTGTTCGCTTTGTCGAGCGCCTCCTCGACGGACCCAAGAATGGGAACAAGAGCGCCAAGTTTATCCCGAACACCCCAAAGACTGTGGCATGGGGGCTGAAGCCAACGACTTGCCATCTCTCAAATTTGATAAACGGCCGCACATAAGGTAATATTTTAAATTATCAAGCGTTGCTTAGCGATATGAACAAGTTTTCAGCGCACAGGATAACAAATGCGAGTCTATTCAAAATTACATCTTTGGAGCACTCATCCGCTATACGGCGGGCACCCTTCAGACGCCTCATAGTACATTTCGGCTTGCGATGCTCCTTGCCCTTCGGTGGCCCGTCCGTCACAAGCTTCTCCAAGATCCAGCCTGCCCCAAAGGCAGTTTAGCACGGGCAAGGGCCCGACGGGCACCTTCAATGCAGACGAGCGCTTGATGACTTCAATCCATGCACAAAGGCCCACCAGCCGCTGCACTAGCCCGAAGTAGCTCCTGTGCATAGCTTCCAATGGCCACAGCCGAACTATGAGGCCCTTCATGGCCTGTTCGGCGACCTTAGGAGCTCGACCAGCTGCTTCACTGGTCGCTTAGGGGCACGGACATTCGCCCAAAGATATCGAGACCGAACACCTTCTCCGTCGAGCTCCCCTCCTTGGCGCGGTAGAATGCGGCAGCATCAGACACACAACGGGGCAGATCTGCGAATGCTCCTGGAGAGCTCCGAATCCGGGTAATAGGTAATTCACTTTCACATGCTTGCTTTGCATAAAGAATGCCTTACCCGCTGCTATCTTCTTTAATGATTCAATTTCTTGGAGGGCTTTTTGGGCTTCGGCCTTAGCGGCTTTGGCACTCTCAAGAGCCGAGGCGAGCTCGGACTCTCGAGTCTTCGAGTCACGCTCCAAAATCTCGTGTTTTTCCACGGGAGCCTGGAGCTCTTGCCGCACCTCTGCCACCCGCTCCTCCTGCTTCTCTCGCTCGGTGCGCTCCGCGGCCGCTTTGCTTTCGGCCGCGGACACTGCTTCCTTCAGGGTCGCCACCTCATTCGTGGCCCCTACAATACCCACGTTATTCCTGTCATTTTTTTGAACCGAATCCTTTCTATATGGTATTTCTTTAATAAGGTATTGCTTACCTTCCCTGTCCTCGAGCTGCTTCTTGGCAAGGCCGAGCTCGTTCTCGGACCGCTCGAGGCTCTTCTGCAATGCATTGACCTCCGCAGTCAGTGCGGCAGAGGTCAGCAGCGCAGCCTGCAATCGCATATTGACATACTTATGTTAGACTCCTGCATATATCTTTTTAGATCCTTAGTCCGACTTTTCTTTCCGAACACCGAACTAAGCATCAGGGGCTACTGTCTATGCGGTAATATTTTTACATATTCTAAACTTACCTCAAAGCCTGTTAGAAGGCTGGTACGAGCTTCACCAGCCCGCTCTTGGCGGATCGAACTTCTCGGATCACCACACTCATAACAAAGGCGGTGCTCCTCCTCGATGGAGGCGCTGTTAAGCGCCTCAAGTAAGCTATCCGGTGCCTCCGGTTGGATGGAGGACACCGGCGTCTTACCCTTCCTACGAAGGGACCGCTTGCCGGACTTCGGAACCGCTGAAGGTTCCGCTATGGAGTCCGGACAAGGGTCGGGCTTAGAGCCCCTGGGGGTCTCGCTCCCCTCGCGCCTGGAGTCCGAGAGGCTGCCTTGTGGCGCCTCCGCGCCTCCTCCTCTTGACCAGGCTCCTCGGGCCCCACCTCGTCGTCTGCAGCGTGAGGTGAGGAGGCGGCCGAAGTGAAGTACTCTCCACTTCCGACGATTCAGGACCCGCCGACGGCGGGCGAGCTCCTCCTTGGGCGGGCTGCATGATTGTTCGGCATTAGAGAACACTATGCAATGAAAAAAGCCATGGGTATCCGGACACTTACAATCTCGCCAGGGCTTGGCCCTTGTTGGCCCTCCTCCTCGTCATTGTCGGTGTTGGTGGAGAAGTCCTGAGGAAGGGTCCTTCCTTCTTGACCCTCCGCCCCCAAGTTGGGGTGGCCTTCCTTTCTTCTCTCTCTCACTGGGAGAGGCTTTTTCCTCCTCCTCTTCTTCAGAGGAGGATTCCGCCTCAGAGTTGTCGGGCGGTGAGTCCGACAACACCTGGCGCCGGGAGCTCTTTCGAGTTCCCGTGGCCTCCTTCTTGGCCTTCTTCTCCGGCACCACATGAGGCACCGGAGCCAGCAGCCCTATCAATCGGGCGTCCGCTGGGTCTTCTGGCAAAGGAGCCGGACAGTTAACCTGTCCGGACGTCTTCAGCCAGTCCTCTTAAAGGTTAGGGAGTTGTAGATCCCGCATAGAGTCAACCTATGAAAAAAGAGTCCCATAAAGGGTAAAATAACTCACCTCGCTGGCTTGACGCTGCGAGCTGAATCCACGATCTTCGGTAGCGGATGTGGGAGCCTCGGCGCCCTTGAACAGCACCTTCCAGGCATCTTCGTACGTAGTTTCGAAGATCCTTTTTAGAGTTGAGTGCTGTGCCAGATCGAACTCCCACAATTTGAAGGCCCATTGTTGGCATGGGAGAATCCGGCGGATGAGCATCACCTGGATTACGCCTCTGGGTTGTCAGGCGATGAGTCCGACAGACCGCCGCTGGAGCTCCTTCGAGTTCCCGTGGCCTCCTTCTTGGTTTTCTTCTCGGCACCACGTGAGGTGCCGAGCCAGCAAAGCACCATCAATCAAGGCGTCCACTGGTCTTCGGCAAAGGGGCCGGAAGTTAATCTATCCGGACGCCTTCACCAGTCCTGTCAAAGGTTAGGGAGTTTTAGATCCCACATAGAGTCAATCTATTAAAAACAAGAGTCCCATAAAGGGTAAAATAACTTACTCGCTGGCTTGACGCTGAGCTGAATCCGCGATCTTGGTAGCGGATGTGGGAGCCTCGGTGCCTTGAACAAGACCTTCCTGCATCTTCGCACGTAGTGTCAAGAGCCTTTTCAGAGTTGGGTGCCGTGCGGATCGAACTCCCACAATTGGAAGGCCCGTTGTTGGCATGGGAGAATCGGCGATGAGCATCACTGGATTACGTTGACAAGCCCGAGATTCTTGTCCACCAGGTTTCGGACGCAGTTTGGAGTCCGACAGCTCTTCCGAATCCCCCACGCCAGCCCGTCTCTTTCCATCATGTGAGCCGCGTGGGGAGGCCAGATCGGAATTCGGGGGCCGCCGCCCATTGAGAGTCGCGCGACTCGGTGATGTAGAACCACCCCGATTGCCACCCCTTTATGGTCTCCACAAAGGAGCCCTCGAGCCATAGGACTTTGGCCATCTTGCCAACCATGGCACCTCCAAGACTCCGCTTGGCGGTCGCCCACTACCTTCGGCTTGACATTGAAGATCTTCACCATAAGTCAAGTGGGGCTGGATGTAGAGGAAGGCCTACGCATACCCACGATGAACGCCGAGATGTTGAGGATGAAATTGGGCCAGATCGTGGATGTCCAGGCCGTAGTAGAACATGAGCCCCGGACAAATGGGTGAAGTGGAAAACCTAGTCCATGGAGGAAGTGGGTGAGAAACACCACCCTCTCATGGGGCCCGGGGTTGGAATGAGCTGCCCTCGTCGGGTAGCCGGTGCACGATGTTGCTGGACAAGTATCCGGCCTCCCGCAGCTTTTCGATGTGCCCCTCCATGACAGAGGAGGCCACCCACCTGCCTCCCGCTCCGGACATACTTGGAGAAGGTTGAGGTGGGATGTGCGGACTTGGGCGCTGGAGCTCGAGTGCGTGGAAATGGATGAGCAAAGGAGGAAGAAGGCGTAGGTGAAAAGGTGGATCCTTATCCCTTATATGGACGGACGGCTATGCGCCCCCGCCACCGGTAAAACTCGCTTATCTCCCAAGCGCCGTAATCAATGGCGCGGATGGGTTACCCACGTCCGTATTGATGAGAATCCCGGAATAAGGGGGCATGATCTACGCTTTGATGAGACGTGCCAAGGAAACCCCCTCGCTAAACACGCTGAGGCAGGACAGTAAAAAACGATTCGAATAAAAGCTTGGCCGTGGTGTGATGTCACGCCGCGGAATACGTCAGCAGATCTGTGCAAAAATTATTCTCTCTACGGTGGTATGTGGAATTTGTTTTGCAGAGCCGGACACTATCCTTGTGTTCAAAACCTTCTATGAAGTATTCGGAGGAGGAACCCGCCTTGCAATACCAAAGACAATATGCGCGCCGGACTCGTCGTCATTGAAGCCTGGTTCAGGGGCTACTGAGGGAGTCCTGGATTAGGGGGTGTCCGGATAGCCGAACTATCACCGTTGGCCGGACTCCTGGACTATGAAGATACAAGATTGAATACTTCGTCCCTTGTCCGGATAGGACTTTCCTTGGCGTGGAAGGCAAGCTTGGCGATACGGATATGTAGATCTCCTACCATTGTAACCGACTCTGTGTAACCCTAACCCTATTCGTGTCTATATAAACCGAAGGGTTTTAGTCCGTGGGGACTAACAACAATCATACCATAGGCTAGCTTCTAGAGTTTAGCCTCTCGATCTCGTGGTAGATCTACTCTTGTACTACCCATATCATCAATATTAATCAAGCAGGAGTAGGGTATTACCTCCATCGAGAGGGCCCGAACCTGGGTAAAAACATCGTGTCCCTTGTCTGCTGTTACCATCCGCCTAGACGCACTGTTCGGGACACCCTACCCGAGATCCGCCGGTTTTGACACCGACAGGGGCCTTGTCACCTATGTGTGCAAAACGACATACGCGGTCTCTTCCTGCCTTGATTTATTTTACAGAGGCAACATGCAACTATAGTAGCGTCTTCCTAAAAATATGAAATTATTCACGGTTCGTTCTGCCTTTTTATACATTATTTGAGTTTCCTAGGCATTTTGGAACATACTTTGGTGTGTTCAAAGGTCATGTGTGTACGAGCCACGCATGTAATTGGATGTTCAATCTTTTTATGGAATAAAGTCCTTATAAGTTATAAGTACATATGTTGTTGTTCTGTGTGCAATGACATCGCACACGGACCATACTGGGGAACCCATCGGTGATGATTTCATCAAACGCTGACAATTGTATAACACCAAGCGTTTGCCCACAACAGACACGGCTTATTAGCAGCAATCGTCTGTGTTATTATCAGTCTTCGCACACATTTCTGATTACAGACCTGTTCGCCGCGTATCACACACATCTTGTTATATTGAACTGTTTCTGTTCTCTTGGCTCAAAGCAAACAGTTCATTCGAGTGAACCGCATGCTGTATATCGCATACACCTTGATTTGGCTGACTATTTCTTTTGTGTTGCCTAATCACAAACAGTTCATCCGAGTGAACCGTATGCTGTATATCTCACACACCTTCATTTGGCTGCCCATTTCTTTTGTTCCTCCTCATCGCAAACAATTAATTGAACTGAATCCTATGCCCTGCATCGCACACGCAACTAAAATATGAACCGTATTTGATGCATCCGCCATCGCAAACATTGTGCACCTTTTTGATGGTTTTTTACACCACCATTTGTGATTATTGCATCACACATAGTTTCATCGAAGGGTCTCTGATCGTAGTGTCGCATTAGCAGCATTCTGCAGTAGTTACATGACTTCCAGGACAGGATTACCGTACCACTCTGGTGCGGAACATGCTCTGTTCGACCTAGGTCCAGGAGTAACTTGATCCTAAAGTTTCATGATCATCATCATTAGTTTCCTCTCTAGTTGGTGTAGGCATCACGGGAACTGATTTCTCTGATGTGCTACTGTCCAAATTGAGAGAAGGTACACGTACCTCATCAAGTTCTACTTTTATCCCACTCACTTCTTTCGAGAGAAACTCCTTCCCTGGAAATGTTCCATTCTTGGCAACAAAGATCTTGCCTTTGGATCTGTGGTAGAAGGTGTACCCAATTGTTTCCTTAGGGTATCCTATGAAGACACACTTCTCTGATTTAGGTTCGAGCTTATCAGGCTTAAGCCTTTTGACATAAGTGTCGCAACCCCAAACTTTAAGAAACGACAACTTAGGTTTTTTGCCAAACCACAGTTCATATGGTGTAGTCTCAACAAATTGAGACGGTGCCCTATTTAATGTGAATGCAACTATCTCTAATGCATAACCCTAAAACGATAGTGGTAATAGGTAAACAACATCATAGATTGCACCATATCTAATAAAGTACAGTTACGACGTTCGGACACACCATTACGCTGTGGTGTTCCTAGTGGCGTGAGTTGTGAAACTATTCCACATTGTTTTAAATGAAGGCCAAACTCGTAACTCAAATATTCGCCTCCGCGATCAGATCATAGAAACTTTATTTTCTTGTTATGATGATTCTCCACTTCACTCTGAAATTCTTTGAACTTTTCAAATGTTTCAGACTTGTGTTTCATTAAGTAGATATACCCATATCTGCACAAATCATCTATGAAGGTCAAAATATAATGACACCAGCCGCTTGCCTCAACACTCACCGGATCGCATACATAGGTATGCATTATTTTCAATAAGTCACTGGCTCGCTCCATTGTTCTGGAGAACAGAGTTTTAGTCATCTTGCCATGAGGCATGGTTCGCAAATATCAAATGATTCATAATCAAGTGATTCCAAAAGCCCATCTGCATGGAGTTTCTTCATTAGCTTTACACCAATATGACCTAAACGGCATTGCCACAAATATGTTGCACTATCATTATCAACTTTGCATCCTTTGGCATCAATATTATGAATATGTGTATCTCTATGATCGAAATTCAATAAACCATTTCCATTGGTGTATCACCATAGAAGGTTATAAACCATTCACATTCATGTAAACAGAACAACAGTTATTCTCTGACTTAAATGAATAACCGTATTGCAATAAACATGAGCAAATCATATTCATGCTCAAGGCAAACACCAAATAACATTTATTTAGGTTCAACACTAATCCCAAAGGTAGAGGGAGTGTGCGATGGTGATCGTATCAACCTTGGAATCATTTCCAACACACATCGTTACATCGTCCTTAACTAGTCTCTATTTATTCTGCAACTCCTGTTTCGAGTTACTAATCTTAGTAACTGAACCAGTATCAAATACCCAGGGGATACTACGAATACTAGTAAGGTACACATCAATAACATGTATATCAAATATACCTTTGTTCACTTTGCCATCCTTCTTATCCGCCAAGTATTTGGGGCAGTTTTGCTTTTAGTGACCATTTCCTTTGCAATAGAAGCACTCAGTTTCAGGCTTAGGTCCAACTTTGGGCTTCTTCACAGGAGCAAGAACTTGCTTGCTATTCTTCTTGAAGTTCCCTTTCTTTCCCTTGCTCTTTTTCTTGCAACTAGTGGTCTTTTTAACCATCAACACTTGATGCTCTTTCTTGATTTCTACCTTCGCCGATTTCAGCATCGCGAAGAGCTCAGGAATCGTTTTCGTCATCCCTTGCATATTATAGTTCATCACGAAGTTCTAGTAGCTTCGTGATAGTGACTAGAGAACTCTATCAATCACTATCTTCTTTGGAAGATTAACTCCCACTTGATTCAAGTGATTGTAGTACCCAGACATTTTGAATACATGCTCACTAGCTGAGCTATTCTCCTCCATCCTGTAGGCAAAATACTTGTTAGAGGTCTCATACCTCTCAACACAGACATAAGTCAAAAATACAAATTTCAGCTCTTAGAACATCTCATATGCTCCGTGACGTTCAAAATGTCTTTGAAGTCCCGGTTCTAAGCTGTAAAGCATGGTGCACTAAACTATCAAGTGGTCATCATATCAATCTTGCCAAACGTTCATAACGTCTGCATCTGCTCCTGCAATAGGTCTGTCACTTATCGGTGCATCAAGGAAATAATTCTTCTGTGCAGCAATGAGGATAATCCTCAGATCACAGACCAGGTCTGCATCATTGCTACTAACATTTTTCAACTTAGTTTACTCTAGCAACATATCAAAAATATATGTGAGCTATATCGCGAGCTATTGATCTGCAAAACTATCAAGACTAAGTCCATGATAAATTAAGTTCCATTAATCAAATTACTAATGAACTCCCACTTAAATAGACATCCCTCAAGTCATCTAAGTGATTCGTGATCCAAATCAACTAACCCATGTCCGATCATCACGTGAGATGGGGTAGTCATCAATGGTGAACATCTCTATGTTGATCATATCTGCTATATGATTCATGTTCGACCTTTCGATCTCCAGTGTTCTGAGGCCATGTCTGTACATGATAGGCTCGTCAAGTTTAACCCAAGTATTCCACATGTGCAAAACTGTCTTGCACCCATTGTATGTGAACGTAGATCAGTCTATCACACCCGATCACCACGTGGTATCTAGAAACGACGAACTGTAGCAACGGTGCATACTTAGGGAGAACACTTTTACCTTGAAATTTAGTGAAGGGATCATCTTATAATGCTACCGTCGTTCTAAGCAAAGTAAGATGTAAATAAGATAAACATCACATGCAATCAAAATATGTGACATGATATGGCCATCATCGTCTTGTGCTTTTGATCTCCATCTCTAAAGCATCATCATGATCTCCATCGTCACTCGCTCGACACCTTGATCTTCCTCGTTGCGTCGTGGTCGTCTCGCCAACTATTGCTTGTACAACTATCGCTAACGCTTAGTGATAAAGTAAAGCAATTGCATGGCGTTTGCACTTCATACAATAAAGAGTCATCCATAAGGCTCCTTCCGGTTGCTGATTACTTACAAAACATGATCATCTCATACAATAACGTTTATCACATTATGTCTTAATCATATCACATGACAACATGCCCTGCAAAAACAAGTTAGACGTCCTCTACTTTGTTGTTGCAAGTTTTACATGGCTGCTACAGGCTTCTAGCAAGAACCGTTCTTACCTACACAAAAAACACAATGGTGATTATCAAGTTTGCTGTGTTAACCTTCTTCAAGGACCGACCGTAGTCAAATTCGATTCAATTAAAGTAGGAGAAACAGACACCCGCCAGCCACCTTTATTTAAAACTAGTTGCATGTCTGTCGGTGGAACCGGTCTCATGTGCGTGGACATGTAAGGTTGGTCCGGGCTGCTTCATCCCACAATACCGTCGAATCAAAATAAGACGTTGGTGGTAAGCAGTATGACTATCACCGCCCACAAATCTTTGTGTTCTACTCGTGCATATCATCTATGCATAGACCTGGATCATGATGCCACTGTTGGGAAGGGTTGCATGGAAAACACAAATGTTCTACGCACACGCAGGATCTATCCATGGAGATGCATAGCTACAAGAGGGGGAGAGCATCTTCATACCCTTGAAGATCGCTAAGAGGAAGCGTTTATGAACGCGGTTGATGTAGTCGTACACCTTCACGATCCATCCCGATCAAGTACCGAACATACGGCACCTCCACGTTCAACACACGTTCAGTTTGATGGCGTCCTCGGCTTCTTGATCCAGCAAGAGGGGTGAAGTAGTAAATGAGTTCCGGCAGCACGACGGTGTGGTGACGGTGTTGATGAAGAACAATTTCCGCAGGGCTTCGCCAAGCACAACAGAGACTATGACGGAGGATAAACTAGAGGGGCGGGGTTGCCGGCACACAGCTTGGTGTATCTTGATGTGTTCCAGGTGCTAGCCCTGCCCCTCTATTTATATGTTGAGCCCTGGGGTCGAAACTTGGAGTAAAAGCCTCCTCAAAGTCGGTTTTGCCCGCTAGGAAGACTCCTTATCAGACTTGCAGGACCAGACGCCATTGGCCTCGGCATCTGGCCCAGGGCTAGACGCCAAGGTCTCCGGCGTTTAGCCCCCTGGTCTCCGCAAAACTCCTTTTGCACCGACCTAAAGCCCCGTGGGCTCTACCCCTTGGCCTAACCATATCATCATATATATCAATCTTTACCTGCGGACCATTCCGGAGCTCCTCGTCATCTCCGTGATCTCATCCGGGACTCCGAACAACATTTGATCACCAACATACATAACTCATATAATACTATATCGTCAATGAACGTTAAGCGTGCGGACCCTACGGGTTCGAGAACTATGTAGACATGACTG
The DNA here is from genome assembly GCA_021605205.1 of Aegilops longissima. Classification (NCBI taxonomy): domain Eukaryota; kingdom Viridiplantae; phylum Streptophyta; class Magnoliopsida; order Poales; family Poaceae; genus Aegilops; species Aegilops longissima. The sequence goes on along the minus strand of CM038677.1, from coordinate 349,323,519 downwards.
AGACACCTCCCCGGTCAATAACCAATAGCAGAACCTGGATGCCCATATTGGCTCTTACATATTCTATGAAGATCTTTATCGGTCGAACCTTATGACAACATACGTAATTCTCTTTGTCCATCGGTATGTTACTTGCCTGAGATTCGATCGTCGGTATCTTCATACATAGTTCAATCTCGTTATCGGGAAGTCTCTTTACTCGTTCTGTAATACATCACCTTGTGACTAACTCCTTAGTCATTTGCTTGCAAGCTTATGATGTGTATTACCGAGAGGGCCCAGAGATACCTCTCTGAAATTCGGAGTGACAAATCCCAATCTCGATCCATGCCAACTCAGCAAACACCTTCGAAGATACCTGTAGAGCATCTTTATAATCACCCAGTTACGTTGTGACGTTTGATAGCACACAAGGTATTCCTCCAGTATCCGGGAGTTGCATGATCTCATGGTTCGAAGGAACATGTATTTGACATTCAAGAAAGCAGTATCAAGAAACTGAACGATCATATGCTAAGATAACGGATGGGTCTTCTCCAACACATCATTCTCCTAATGATGTGATCCCGTTATAAAATGACAACACATGTCTATGGTTAGGAAACCTTAACCATCTTTGATCTACGAGCTAGTCTAGTAGAGGCTCACTAGGGACACGCTATTTGTTTAGTATCCACACATGTATTTAGGTTTCCTATCAATACAATTCTAGCATGAATAATAAACCTTTATCATGAATAAGGAAATATAAAATAACAACTTTATTATTGCCTCTAGGGCATAATCCTTCATTACACTGTATCAGAAATCACAAGGTCTACACTAGCTGCTCATGAAAATTCAGTAGCCAGAAAGTAATTGCTAGTAAGCACTCTCACGGCCACACTTATTTCGGATTTGGGAAGCATCTTGAGTTTTCTCAGCGTGCACTACCTTGTGTTGTTCCCACCACAATTTTTTCTCGAATACGCACGAGTGTGCGTATCATTCTTTTATAGAAGAATGGGAGGAAGAGTCCCAAAGGATCCACTTTGTTTACAACGGGGATAAACTCCCAATTCCACCCTACACTAGGCCAGATTACTCATGGTCAACCCACATGCTACCTAACTCCTCGAACCCTCTGTTGTCGTCTTTACACATTCCGGCTTTGGCCCAGAGCTTTCCTTCTTCTCACAGTCGTTCCCTAACCCTCGAGAGTGAGGGTGTAGCTGCATTAAAGACAATGTCATTGCGGTTCTTCCAAATCGTCCACATGGCCAGGAGGCATTTGGCCCGCGCTGACTTCCGGTGTCTTGGATCTTGGTCCTGTCTCATGCACCATGCCCCAAGCGTTTCATCCTATAGCGGCTCGAGCTCTCGTCGTCCAGTCATCCCACCCATCTCATGCCATACTTTCCTTGCGAACATGCAGTCAATCAGTAGGAGTTGTATTGATTCCTCATGTTGGTCACAGAAGGGACATGCGTCCTAGTGTGGTAGTCCTCGCCTGGCCAAAGGATCCGAAGTCCAACATCTGTCCTGGATCGCAAGCCACAAGAAAAAGCGGCTTTGCAAGGGCGCTTTCAACTTCCAAGTGAATGTGTCCGTCGGCGACACCTCGAGGCCCATGAATTTGGCCGCGCAGGCGGACCGGGCCGAGAAGCATCCGTCGTGTTCACATGACTAGGTAGTCTTGTCCTCCACTTCTTCCAATAGTTACGTGGCCTCGATCCTCTGTCACAATTCTAGGAACTGCCCCAGTGCCCTGGCCAATAGGTTGGGCCCAATGTCGCCTGCCCATGTACATCTGCGAGTGCATCTGCAATCTGCCTCGTTTCTCGGATACGCCTCAGATGCGGACGTAGATGTCTGGAGCCAGCTCGCATATCCGATAGCCATCAATCCACCTGTCCTCCCAGAATAGCGTGCTCTGGCCATTGCCCACTAATGTCCTTGCCGCAGCGTGGTATATGGCTCAAGACTCATCTGTGACATCAATCTAAAATTCCGCCCAGGCCTGATCTTTGTCAGTGTTCTGTAACATGGCCACCTTGCTTGTAATGCTTTGTTCAACAATCTAAGATTTAGGATTCCTAGACCACCAGCCTACTTGGGTCTACATACCCTTTCCCAAGCTACAACACAATTTCCTCATGTTGCTTCTTTCTTGCGACACCAAAGGAACCCACGACAAATCATAATGAGCGCCGCGATGGTTTTTGTCGGAAGATTCATAGCGAGCATGGAGTGTATTGGCATTGCGTAGAGAACTGACAGGATTTGCGTGAGGCATCCACTCTTAGGTAGCATGGCCGCCTTCCAATGCGGTAGAGAGTCCGTGAGTTTATCCACCAGAACTTGTAGTTGTGACGTAGATTGTTTTCGTAAAGTGAGCGGCAACCCCAAATAGGTGCACAGGAATGAGGCACCCGTGCATTGAAGTAGTGAACAGACTAGTGCCATCTCGTCTTGAGAGCAGCGAATAGGAAGAGCGACGCTCTTGTTCATGTTGACAGCTAGCCCATAAGCATGCCCCAAAAGATCCAAAATGGCTCCACAATTGTGGGTCTCCAGTTCGGTTGGCTTGAAGAAAACCATGACGTCGTCAGCAAACAGGGAGACACATTGTTGCAATCCTGATCTAGTCAGAGGAGTGAGCAATCCTTGTTCCATACTATACTGGAAGAGGCAGCGAAGGGGCTCCATGCAAAGGATAAATAGCATAGGTGAAAGCGGAGCTCCTTGCCGAAGTCCATGGCAGGGCAGGATCGGCCTACCAGGTGCACCATTTATCAATATTCTCGTCGACGAAGTAGCCAGGAGGCCACCAACCCATGCTCTCCACCGGTTTCCGAGACCAAGCCTCTCCAGAACGTCTAACAGGAAAGGCCACTTTACCGTATCAAACGCCTTGGTAATATGGAGCTTGAGCATGATTGTTGGGTGCCGGAGTGCGTGAAGTCGCCGCGGCGTGCACTGCACAAACATAAAGTTGTCGGTAATATGGAGCTTGACCCATACAAATGCACTCTGGTGGTGCCCAACAAGCCTCTGTAGGTCCTCCGCAAGCCTCACGGCTAGTGCTTTATCAAAAAATTTGATAGCACCATGAACTAGGCTGACGGCACCACAAATACCAGGTTGTGTTCACAACAGTTCCACATAAGCTTCCTTGATGAGAACCAAAGCTTCTTTGTTAGGGGTGCAAATCAACTATTCAAGAATCGATTCACCAGCACCCTCGTAGGCACAGGCTTTGCGGATAACGTCATCAACTCCAAGTTGATTTCACACTTCCTTGGCTTTCTTGCATTCAAACTGCATATGTTTGATGGTCTCAACACTTTGATAACATGATGGGAATTTCGGAGGGATTTTAAAATGTCTATCTACAAGCACAACCCAACATGGTAACGACACGTGTAGAGTTCTCCATATAGTAACTTTAACCTTTGGTGGGCAGCACAATTTCCAACTGCACCCACGCCATTTGTTTCAGTTATTCGGTTACCAAACTGATGATCCCACTCTAAATGATAAGTTGTTCGCACATAGGATACACATGTCTTCATCATGTCCATGCAATAAAATCAGATATCTCATGGGCCGATGATGGTATGGAGAGTATGCTTCTTTTTGTTTTGATGGGTGGAAAGTATGCTTCTTGAGTCAACATGTTAATAAGATCAACAACTTTTGATAATAAGTGACCTCCTGTTCTAGTAATTACCCTCCTGTCTGGAGCTTGCGGGATCCAGGAGTCACTCAAAATGTTAATGTTCTTATCATCACCAACTCTCCACACATACCCACGTTTGACAATATTCACCTTTGCCATAATGGTTTTCCATGTGTAACATGATTTTTTGCTGAGAGTAGCTTTAAGTAGGTCTTCATCCGGGGAGTACTTAGTTCTCAATATGGTAGAACAAAGAGAATTTAGATGATCAATTAATCTCCAAGCCTGTTTAGCTAAAAGTGCAAGATTAAAGCAATACAAATCACAGAACTCATTCCTTGTTTCTTTTTCGGAACACATATTTTCCACCAGGAAAACCAATACAATTTCTTATGATTAGCATCATCACTTCACCAAAATTGTGTAAGCATGTCAATAATTCCTTTGCGTTTTTTAGGAATTTTAAAGATAAACATTGCATATGAATGATGGAAGATACTTCTCCTTCCATCCATTCATTTTCATAATTAAATGATTCGCCAAATATTGAAAGCAATTTGTTTTCCCTAGACCAACCATCGCTGGGAGGCCTAATTATTGGTCATTCAGAGCCTCAGTCATGATACACAATGTCGAGCACACTTGTACGGTTGTACCCTAGCATTAACATTAGTACTTGGGCTTAAGAAAATAGTGGATTTATCGCCACTAACCAATTGTCCCGAAGCTATACAATATGCATCCACAACACTGCAAGTGCTCAACTTCTTGGGAGTTGGCTTTCATTAAAATCCGAGAGTCGTCCGCAAATAAAAGATTCGTAACAACAGGTGCATCGTGGCATACCTTGACTCCAGTAAGCTCTCCCTCTTGCTCTGCATGTGCCAACAACTCTTATAAACCCTGTATGCAAAGGAGAAACAAATAAGGAGATAGCGGATCCCCCCGACGGAATCCTCTAGTTAGCTTAAAGCTCTATTCTTTGTCTGAGTTAAATCAAACTCTCTACTGGACTGAAGTGGCACACATCATAATAAGCTTGACTCAACTTGCTTGAAAACCCATTTTCAAAAGTATTCCTTCCAAAAAGACCCATTCCACACGATCATATGCTTTATGCATATGCAGCTTTACAACACACCACCCTTCCTTCTTTTTTTCTAAATTTTGTATGACATGAAGGCTCTCATATGCAACAAGAATATTATGAACAATCAAACAACCCAGAAGAAAAACACTCTTTGTAGGGCTGATCTCCCCTGGCAAAATTACTTTAAGATGGGTTGCCAACATCGTAGAAATAATTTTATATAGCACACATTACACAAACTGATCGACCTAAGTATCTTCTCATGTGAATGCATTTCAGGATCATTGCAATCGTCCTATCATTCCACCCATTCGGCATGCTGCAAGAATTTGCCGTTCTAAGAACTTCTATAATATTATCACCAAGCATAATCCAAAACCTCTAATAAAATATGGCATGAAGGATTGTCGGGCCATGGTTCCTTGAGATCTCCAATTTCAAAGAGGGCTTTACGAAATTTTTCGATCGTATAAGGGCCCGAAAGTGACACATTCATGTCCATCGTGACTGATCGATGGAAAGATGACACCCCCCAGTCAGGTGCTAGAATTTCTGACATGAAGAGTTTAGAGAACTACCCAGTAATTACAAAATTAAGATCCTCTGTACCTTGCTTCCAGGGCCCATCTTCTTCTATATGATGTCTTTTGACCTTAAAAAAATTAGAAGGAAGCTTTCGGGATGAAGCACCGCCGTCTCTAGGCGGAACTTGCATAGGAGCACTTTTTCTCTTCAACAGAGAGATTCTGCAGGGGAAAATTCCTTCCGTGAGTGCGAAACCGAAGCCATCGTCATCAACAATGATCCTCTCATCCTGGGAGGACCAATCTTCATCAACATCTTCACCAGCGCCATCTCATCTCAAATCGTAGTTTATCTCTTGTATTCAATTTTTGTCTCAAAACCTAGATTGGTACCTGTGGGTTACTAGTAGTGTTGATCACATCTTGTAGTTGATGCTAGTTAGTTTATTTGGTGGAAGATTATATTTTTTAGATCCTTAATGATATTCAATTCCCCTCTAATCTCAAGAATTAGTATGATTTGTGAGTAGTTACTTTTGTTCTTGAGGACACGGGAGAAGTCCGATTATAAGTAGTCATGTGAATTTGGTATTCGTTCGATATTTTGATGATATGTATGTTGTTGCTTACTTTAGTGGTGTCATCTTGCAAGCAATGTGACTAATGAGATAGTGGCGGGATGATGCATTGCGGAACGAGTAAAGAGACTTGCCTGTAACGAGATTGAACTATGTATGATGATTACGACGATCGAATCTCGGGCAAGTAACATACCGATGACAAAGGGAATGACGTGTGTTGTTATGCGGTTTGACCGATAAAGATCTTTGTAGAATACGTAGGAGCCAATATGAGCATCCAGGTTCCGCTATTGGTTATTGACCGAAGATGTGTTTCGGTCATCTCTACATAGTTCTCGAACCCGTAGGGTCCGCACGCTTAACGTTCGATGACGATTTGTATTATGAGTTATGTGATTTGATGACCGAAGTTTGTTCGGAGTCCCGTATGAGATCACGGGCATGATGAGGAGTCTCAAAATGGTTGAGAGGTAAAGATTCATATATTGGAAGGTTACATTCAGACATCGGAATGGTTCCGAGTGATTCGCGCATTTTTTCCGGAGTACCGAGAGGTTACCGGAACCCCCCGGGGAAAGATACGGGCCTTATGGGCCATAGGTGGGAGGCTAACCAGCCCACAAGGGGCTGGTGCGCCCCCCAAAAGGGAGGAGGCCGAATTGGACTTGGGAAGGGGGCGCCAGCCCCTTTCCTTCTCCTACTCCCTCTCCTTCCCCTTTCCCCCCTCTGGTAGAAGGAAAAAAGGGTGGGGCCGAATCCTACTAGGACTGGAGTCCTAGTAGGACTCCCCTCTCCCTGGCGTGCCCCTTGTTGGCCGGCCTCCTCCTCCCCTCCTTTATATACGGGGGCAGGGGGGCACCCTAGAACACACAAGTTGATATTTTAGCCGTGTGCAGTGCTCCCCCTCCATAGAAACACACCTCGGTCATATCGTCGTAGTGCTTAGGCGAAGCCCTGCGACAATAACTTCATCATAACCGTCGCACGCCATCGTGCTGACGAAACTCTCCCTCGGTCTCAACTGGATCAAGATTTCAAGGGACGTCACCGAGCTGAACGTGTGCAGATCGCGGAGGTGTCGTGCGTTCGGTACTTGGATCGGTTGGATCGCGAAGACATTCGACTACATCAACCGCGTTACTAAACGCTTCTGCTTTCGGTCTTCGAGGGTACGTGGACACACTCTCCCCGCTCATTTCTATGATTCTCCTAGAAAGATCTTGCGTGATCGTAGGATTTTTTAAAAAAATACTACGTTCCCCAACAGTGGCATCCGAGCCAGGTCTATGCGTAGATGTTATATGCACGAGTAGAACACAAAGAGTTGTGGGCGATAATAGTCATACTTCTTACCAGCATGTCATACTTTGATTCAACGGTATTGTTGGATGAAGCGGCCCAGACCGACATTACATGACCATGTTCATGAGACTGGTTCTACCACTGTGCTTCGCACATAGGTGGCTAGTGGGTGTCTGTTTCTCCAGCTTTAGTTGAATCGAGTTTGACTATGTCCTGTCTTTGTTGAAGGTTAAAACAGCACACTTGACGAAAAATCGTTGTGGTTTTGATGCATAGGTAAGAAAGGTTCTTGCTAGAAGCCGGTAGCAGCCACGTAAAACTTGCAAAAACAAAGTAGAGGACGTCTGACTTGTTTTTGCAGGGCATGTTGTGATGTGATATGGTCAAGACATGATGAGATATAAATTGGTTTGGATTGCATGTTTCTCTTCACATGGGAAACCGTTATTCATAGAATGCTCTTTTGCTTCACTTATATTTATTAGAGCATGGTCTTTTGTAGAAATAATTAAACTCACATGCTTCACTTATATCTATTTAGGGAGTTAGCAGGAATTGGTCAATTGCATGGTTAGTCATAAAATCCTACATAAAACTTATGGATCACCGAATATGATATGTTTGATTCCTTGCAATAGTTTTGCGATATAGAGATGGTAATATGTGGGAGGTACTGATGTCTACTACGGAACTTTATTCTTGTAGACTCGTGTTGGGTCTCCAAGCACATAGTTTTGTAGGACAGTAGAAATTTTATTCTTGTAGACTCGTGTTGGGTCTCCAAGCACATAGTTTTGTAGGACAGTAGAAATTTTCCCTCAAGTGGATGACCCAAGGTTTATCAATCTGTGGGACGCGTAGGATGAAGATGGTCTCTCTCAAACAACCATTCAATCAAATACAAGAAATCTCTTATGTCCCCAACACACCCAATACAATGGCAATTTGTATAAGTGCACTAGTTCGGCGAAGAGATGGTGATCAAAGTGTAATACGGATGGTAGAAATACATTTTTATAATCTGAATAAATAAAAGCAGCAAGGTAGCAATTGATAAAACGGAGCACAAACGATATTGCAATGCTTGAAAACAAGGCCTAGGGTCCATACTTTCGCTAGTGCAATATCCCCACAGTGCTAATATAATTGGATCATATAACCATCCCTCAATGTGCGATGAAGAATCACCCCAATGTTCCTATCTAGCGGAGAACATAAGACAAAATTGTTTGTAGGGTACGAAACCACCTCAAAGCTATTCTTTCCGATCAATCTATCCTAGAGTTCATACTAAAATGAAACCAAGCTATCCTTTCTGATCGATCTAAACAAGAGTTCATACTAAAATAACACCAAAGCAAATTCAGATTCATAATATTCAATCCAACATAAAGAACCTCAAAGAGTGCCCCAAGATTTCTATAGGAGAAATAAAGACAAGAACATGCATCAACCCCTATGCATAGATTACCCCAATGTCACCTCGGGAATCCGCGAGTTGAGTGCCAAAACATATCTTATAATAATTGCAACTAGGAGCAGCAAGCACATGCTTATTATATTCATCAAAATCATCATGTGTAGTAGCAAAAGGCAACCCATTAATATAATCCTTAATAAGAGCAAACTTCTTCGATATAGTGTAGTTTGGAGAATTCAAAAAGATAATAGGACTATCATGTGTGGGTGCAATAGCAACAATTTCATTCTTAACATAATAAACAATAGCAAGTTCATCTCCATAAGCATAATTCATATTGGCATCTTGGCCACAAGCATAGCAAGCATCAATTTCATCAAAAAGGGATATTTCAAATGAATCAACGGGATCATAGCAATTATCATAGCATTCATCCTTCGATAAACACGAAGGGACGTTAAACATGTATGAGTTGAAGAGTTACTCTCATTAGATGGTGGGCACAGGTAGCTAATCCGCTCTTCCTCCTTTTGTTCTTCGCTCACCTCATCATCTTTTTCATCCAATGAGCTCACAGTTTCATCAATTCCTTCTTCCATAGGCTCCTGTAAAATATTAGTCTCTTCTTGGACAGCGGAGAATTTCTCAATAAATGCATCAATATCGGAATTGTATATATAATTATCATAAAAATATTTAAGTATAGCAAAATTTTCAGGTATATAAACTAAATCATCAAAATCTTCATACTTGTCAAACAAAGATTCAATTTCATAAACACCCTTAAAAGCAACAAATCTTTTATTCGTTCCACATCATAGTAATCATATATACCATTAGCATAAGAAGCTAAGGTTTCATCATCGTTAAATTTGCATGATAAGGGAAGGTGTGGAGCCTTCATCCTAGAGCAAAAAGTATAATCATATCTCAATGTTGCATATGAATTTGATCCCATAACAATTTCCCTTTATGAGTCAAGTGATAATCCCTAAATTATTCGCGTTGATCCAACGTTACTCCCATTATATAGTTGAATGGGGTTTTCTCAGGATTATCAAAATAGTGCATTATATATTTCACATAACGAGCATTGATGGTTTTAGGAGGTTCCCCCATCTCCATGAGTAGCAGGTACAACTATTTTTTTGGGTGTTTCTTGTTCCATATCCATAACTGAAGATAGAGAACAACTTAGAACAGAAAATAATAAGTACTTAGTGATAAAGCAAACAAGTACACATGAGAATATTCACTCCACGCTATTGCTCCCCGTCAACGATGCCAGAAAAAGGGTCTTGATAACCCACAAGGGATCGTTTGTAGCCTCTTTCGATAAATAAGAGTGTCGAACCCAATGAGGAGCTAAAGGCAGAACACATATTCCCTCAAAGTTCTATCGACCACCGATACAACTCTAAGCACACTTGACGTTTGCCTTACCGTGAAACTATTTTGCAAGAATAAAACTAGGAGTACTTTGCTAAAATAAAACTACTATGTATTCTCATTCAACCTCAATTATTCTCTAGTTGGCAAGCATCATGTGGTGGGGAAAGACCTAGGCACATATGACCAGTCAAGTATATTTGATCATGATTTACTATTGTTGACAATTATCTATATGATAAATGAGTTGGGAGGCAAAACATTAAGCCCCTATCTTTCTCTGTGTTCGATGGATGCCATTTGTTCTAAAAATATGCTTTGAGTACTAGCAATATAGAAGACTATATGATGATTGAGTGTGTGGATCTCGTACTTAGAGTCTATTGAATAAGTTGAATTGCAATTGTTTGGTGACTAAGAATATAGGTTGTTGAGTCTCAAGAGAATTCATTGTTTGAACCTTAACATATGAATTGGTTGCTACTTTATCATGAGAAGTTTTTTGAGAAATAATTGCTGTTATGATGCTAGGAAAAGTGATTGAAATTATCATTAATCAAACTTATGCACTATGCTAGCATTCACACTTCATAAATTATTTCGTTTATCATTTACATACCCGAGGATGAGCAGGAATTAAGCTTGGGGATGGTGATACGTCTCCAACGTATATATAATTTATGAAGTATTCATGCCGTTATATTATCATTCTTGGATGATTTACAATCATTTTATAGCAACTTTATATCATTTCTTGGGACTAACCTATTGACATAGTGCCCAGAGTTAGTTGTTATTTTTTGCTTGTTTTTTACTTCGGAGGAAATAAATATCAAACGGAGTCCAAACGCAGTGAAACTTTTTGGAGAATTTTTTTAAACCAGAAGACCCAGGATGGGCCAAAGAAGTACCAGAGGGGAGGCCCGAGGTGGGCACAACCCACCTGGGCACGCCCATGGGGTTGTGCCCCCCTCGGTGGCCTCCCGCACTGCCTCTTACCCTATAAATTTCCAAATATTCCAGAACCCCGAGAAATAACCCTAGATCAGAACTTCCACCACCGCAAGCCTCTATAGCCATGAAAATCCAATCAGGAGCCCATTCCGGCACCCTACCGGAGGGGGAAATCATCACCGAAGGCCATCTTCATCATCCCTATGGTCTCTATGATGAGGAGGGAGTAGTCCAACCTCGGGGCTAAGGGTTGGTACCAGTAGCTATGTGTTTAATCTCTCTCTCTCTCTCTCTTTCTCTCCCTCTCTCGTCTTCTTGATGGCACGATCTTGATGTATCGGAGGCTTTGTTAATATAGTTGGATCGTATGGTGTTTCTCCCTCTCTATCTTGTTGTGATGAATTGAGTTTTCCCTTTGAGATTTCGTTCCTACCAGATTGAATACTTTTATGGATTTGAGAGCATTTGATGTATTTCTTGCATATGAACACCCACGGTGACAATGGGGTATTATATTGATTCACTTGAGGTATGTTTTGGCACTCAACTCACGGATTCCCGAGGTGGCATTGGGGTAATGTATGCATAGGGGTTGATGCACGTTCTCGTCTTTTGTTTCTCCGGTAGGAATCTTGGGGCACTCTTTGAGGTTCCTTGTGTTGGATTGAGTATTATGCATCTGAATTTTATTTGGTGTTATTTTAGTACAAACTCTAGATAGATCGATTGGAAAGAATAACTTGGTGTTATTTTAGTACGAACTATTGGATAGATTGATCGGAAAGAATAGCTACAAACTACTCCCTCTATTCCTATATATAAGGTGTATAGTTTTTGGCACGAAAATTAAAGAATGCACGTGGAGGGTAAATTTCACAAGTTTTGGGCGAGATTACACCTGACTAATTGACATGAGAAAATAGAGGAGCTTGCCTAATATAAGGAAATGTAATCGAATCCCTAAAAAAGTTATCCAAACGAGTGGTGCAATGCAATACACCTTATATTTCGGACTTTTTCTCAAAAATCTATACACCTTATATCAAGGAACGGAGGGAGTATTTTTTTTCTTATGTTCTCCGCTAGATAAGAACTTGGAGTGATTCTTCATCGCACGTTGAGGGATGGTTATATGGTCCAATTAGATTAGCATTGTTAAGAGATTGCACTAGCGCAAGTACAGACCCTAGGCCTCATTTTCAAGCATTGCAATACTATTTGTGCTCACTTTTTTTACTCGTTACCTTGCTATTTTTTTGTTACCATTACAAAAATCAATATCTACTATCAATATTACACATGTATCACCATCTCTTCGCCGAACTAATGCCCCTATACAATTTACCATTGTATTTGGTGTGTTGGGGACACAAGAGACTTTTTATTATTTGGTTGTAGCGTTGTTTGAGAGAGACCATCTTCAACTTACGCCTCCGACGGATTGATAAACCTTAGGTCATCCACTTGAGGGAAAATTGCTAATGTCCTACAAAACTCTACGCTTGGAGGCCCAACATGAGTCTACAAGAATCAAGTTGTGTAGTAGACATCAAAATCTATAGAGTCCGGGTCTATCTTTTAACATATTGCTTTCTGATCTATCTTTTGCCGCTTTTGTTTTTAGATCTATTATTCCAAAAACCCAGAAATACCTTGCTGCAATTTTTATTTGCATCTTTTATTTTGTGTTTTATTCAGATCTATTTATCCAATCCTATACTATTTAATCTATCTTTTTACCGAGGAGGGATTGGCAACCCCTCTTACGCGTTGGGTTGCGAGGTTTTGTTCTTTGTGTGCATGTACCGTTTACATAGTGTGTATTTGTTCTGCTATTGGTTCAATAACCTTGGTTTCATAACTGAGGGAAATACCTACCGTAGCTGTACTGCATCATCCCTTCCTCTTTGGGTAAATACCGACGCGGATACAAGCAATCAAAAGGAATTTCTGGCGCCGTTGCCGGGGAGGATCAAGTCAACATAGTCTCCCTTCAACTTGCCAATTTCTGGCGCCTTTGCCGAGGAGTCATAATCAACATCAATCAGGTTCCTAATCACAAATCTCATCTCCTTGCAATTTACATTATTTGCCATTTGCCTCTCGTTTTCATCTCCCCCACTTCTAAAATGTTTTTGCATAAAGCACAAAAATATTTGCCTTCTTTCCGTTTGCCCTTTTTCTCGTCAGATCTCTTCTTTGTTTGCAATCTTGCATGCGTGTTGACGATGTCTCAAGAAAACACCAAGTTGTATTGTTTTCGAATACTAATAACAATTATTTTATTAGTACTCTGATTGCTCCTCCTGCCACTAGTGTGGAGTCTTGTGATATTAATGCCGCTTTGTTGAATCTTCTCATGAAAGAGCAATTTTCTGGTACTCCTAATGAGGACGTCGCGTCCCATCTAATCACATGTATAGAATTGTGTGATATGCCAAAAAAAAAGATGTGTACAATGATATCGTGAAGTTGAAATCGTTTCCTTTATCTTTGAGGGACCGTGCAAAATTTTGGTTTTCATCTTGAGCTCACAATAGTATCAATTCTTGGGATAAGTGCAAGGATGCTTTTACTACTAAGTATGTTCCGCCCACAAAATTATTTCTCTTAGAACTTAGATCATAAATTTTAAGCAACTTGAGCATGAGCATGTTGCACAATCTAGGGAAAGGATGAAGTTGATGCTAAGAAATTGTCCTATGCATGGTTTAAATGTTTGGATGATCATACAAAAAAATTATGCGGGCTTGAATTTTGTTTCTAGAAATCTCTTAGATTCTGCCGCAGATGGTACTTTTATGGAAATTACTTTGGGTGAAGCTACTAAATTGCTAGATAATATCATGGCAAATTATTCAGAATGGCATACGGAAAGAGCACCTTATAGTAAAAAAGTTAATTCGATTGAAAAAATTAGTACGTTGAGTGAAAAAGTTGATGCTCTTATGAAATTGGTTGCTAGTAAAAATGCTCCTATTGATCTTAATGATGTGTCTTTGTCTACTTTGATTGAGCAAAATAGTGATACCTTAGATGTGAATTTTATCTCACGAAACAATTTTAATAACAATGCATATAGAGGTTATTTTAATCTAGGCCTTTTCCTAGAAATTCCTCTAACAATTATGGCAATTCCTATGGTAATCCTTTTTACAATAATAATAGGAACCCCTCTGATCTTGAGGGTAATATTAAAGAATTTATCAATGCTCAAAACATTTTCAATGCTATGATAGAAGGAAAGTTTTTTTTTGACTGAACACTGTGAGGCAACAGCCCCACAACCTTTTATTAAAACTTGGGCCAAAAGAGTACAAGGAAGGACAAAAAAGTAAAGTCTATCTATGGTACATAAAACCTACCTATACATGTACAAATATACAAATATACAACAGCATGTGCCACATGATTAAGGTAGTGCATTAATCCATTTCAGGAGCAGTGGCTTGATCGAGGCCTTCATCCTATGGGAATGTAGAGTGATGTCATGGATGAATTTGGCTTTCCATCTGCCAAAGGTTGGCCTGATATGCCTGAAGATCCTGTCATTCCTCGTGGTCCAAATACTCCAGGCAGCAAGGTAAACCACCTCAAAGAAAAAAGGGTGGTTGAAGCTTCTCTTGGCAGCCAAGATGCATTCATGAGAAGCTAGCCCTGCATACCAGGTAACCTGCAGGTAATTCCAAACTCTGATGCTAAAAGAACATTTGAAAAAGAGATGATCTTTGTCCTCATGCAGCTGGGCCACACACATAGGGCATAAATTGTCATCTTCCACTGATCTCCAATGCCTTCTGAGTAGCATATCCCTTGTATTGAGCGTATCATTCAGCATTAGCCAAGAAAAAACTTTGATTTTCATAACACACTTGCATTTCCATATCCATTTACAGGGATCATCATCAAGAAGGTGTGCATGGGCCATAATGTAATAACTTTTGGCAGAGTATTGACCATCACCAGGTGTCCAAGACCAAGTATCAGGTTCATGAGGTCTTCTTTGCAAGGTTGATAAATCGGAATTTAGAGACACCAATTCATCCATTGCTTCCTGAGAGAGTGGCAATTGGAAGAAGGTGGTAATATCAAATTCCTCAATGAAATTCCTGACAGAAATCTTATCATCCAATGTGAAGGAAAATAGCCTAGGGAATCTCTCTTTAATTGGCTGGTAGCTTCCACCTAAGCTCCATGTATCATGCCAAAAGAGAGAGCTGTGTCCATCATTGATTGTGATAACACAATGCTTTCTGTAAACATCACTTAACTTCATGATATCTCTCCACCAAAAGGATCCACACTGAACAGTTGCATGAGGGACCACTCCATTGTAGTAAGTGTCCCAGAACAAAGAAACCCATGGTATATCAACCTTGTTATAAAACTTGTGCAGGTGTTTGGTGAGCAAGGCCTTATTCTGAATTGCAAGGTTAATTATCCCCATGCCTCCCTTATCTTTTGGTTTACAAACCATTGGCCAGGCTGCTAAAGATTTCTTGGGTGTATCAGAGTTTCCTCTCCATAAACATTGCCTCATTATTCTCTCAAGCTGATTAATGATTGCAGCTGGCAAGCTAAGACTGCAAAGGAAATAAATTGGCAAGGAGGTAAGAACAGACAGTAGCAGTTGTAATCTGGCCCCCTAGGAGAGGAGGGAGGAGCTAGCAGAGAGTCTTCTTTCAACTCTGTCCACCACAGGCACCAGGTCTTGCACCCTAGGTTTGGTGGTACCCACAGGTAAACCTACATAGGTGAAAGGGAGAGACCCAACCTGACATCCAAAGATTGCAGCCAGTTTGGTGGTTTCCTCCTGTGAGACATTGATGGGCAAAATGCAAGCCTTCTGAAAATTGACTTTTAAACCAGTTGATTTAGAGAACGCCAGCAGCATTTTCTTGAGAGCTAGAAGTTGAACTTCATCAGCTTGAATGATCAACAAGGTATCATCTGCATACTGGGCTATTGGAAAATCTGGGTCATTAGAAGGAATGGGGAGGTTAAGTAAACCCTGTTGCAGCATTTGGTTAACCACAGATTGAAGAAGGTCAGCAGCAATGACAAACAGAAGAGGAGAGAGAGGGTCCCCCTGTCTAACACCTCGTTTGCAAATAAATTGTTTGCCAGGTACACCATTTAGTAGGATGGAAGAAGATCCATATGAAAGCAACTCCTTAATCCATCCTATCCATTTTGCATCTAATCCTTTATATTTCAGCATAAGCAGGATTAGATCATGTTCAACAGTGTCAAAAGCTTTAGCAAAATCCAGCTTGATGATAAGGATTGGTCTTTTAGACTGATGACACTGATGAATGTATTCCAAGCTCCAAGCAATGCAATCCTGAATAGACCTTGATTTAAGGAAGCCATATTGGTTTTTATGGATGCATGTGAGGATGACTTTCTGCAGTCTATTAGCCAGGAGCTTAGTCAAGAATTTCAGACAAGTATTTGTGAGAGAGATTGGCCTAAATTCATTTGGTCCTTCAGGAGAGAGGATTTTGGGGATGAGTGTGACAAGAGATCCATTAATACTTTGCAAAGAAATTCTCCCTTCATAGAAGTCGTCTATTAACTTGAGGAAATCATCCTTGATTATGTGCCAACATTTCTTAACAAACAAACCAGTAAAACCATCTGGACCTGGAGCTCTGTCTAGAGGTAGGTATTTTAAAACTTCATTTATCGCATCCTCTGTAAAAGTCCCAGATAAAACTTCTAACCCAGAGACAGGCTGGATCAAAGCCCCAAGGTCAAACAACATGTCAATTCCACATGTAACTCCCAATCTATCCTTGTATGAAGACCAGAGAAGTCCATCCATTTCACTATGAGTAGATAAGGTCAGACCATCATCACTAACGAAGCTAGAAATAGAATTTCTTCTAAATCTCTCTGTTGCCATAGCTTGAAAAAACTTGGAGTTTTCCTCTCCCACTTTGATCCACCTGATGGTACATCTTTGTTTCCAATAAATGTATTGCAGATGAACAAGCTCCTCCAGATGTAACTTCACAATCTTTATGAAATTAAATTCAGGTCTATACAGAGGCCTGGTCTCCTCTAAGTTATCAAAGGCAAGGATAACTGCATTGCAGGCATTCATCAGCAACTTCAGCCTAGATAAACCTGTGTGCCATTTCCTTAGCTCTGAGCTTAACTGCTTAAACTTATGGGTTAGGATAGCAGCAGAATTGGTTAGCCTTGTGGGAGCAGACCAAGATCTTTGGACACACTCCATGAACCCAGGCATGTCTACCCAGTAGTTTTCAAAACGAAAAACCATAGCTTTGGGTATGGAGGTGGAGATTGAGACCACACAAGGTACATGATCAGAAGTAGTCTTGGCCAGAGGGTAGACCATGGTATTAGGATATTCTCCAGTCCAAGAAGGTGTTGTAAAGAACCAGTCCAATTGTTCCAAAAGTGGAGATTCTTGCATATTTGACCAAGTATATGACCTCCCCTTTAAAGGTAACTCAATAAGGCCCAGATTGCCAGTGATTTCATTAAAAATAAACATATCATTAATGTCACCCCTGGCATATTTCTATTGTCCATTGATCTGATGAAGTTAAAATCACCTAGAAATAACCAGAGCTCATCCTGTGGGATTTGAATATGATATAACCAACGCACAAAAGCATCTCGAAGCTCTCCCTGGCATGGCCCATAAACATTAACTATCGTGGAATTGTCACGGCAGATGTCCTCTTGCAAGGACTTAATTGTGGAGCCATCGAAACTAGGAAGCTTAAAGGGGTTAATCGGGACAAAGGACACGAGAGGTTTATACTAGTTCGGCCCCTTACGATGAAGGTAAGGCCTACATCTAATTGGTTTGGTATTGCTTGAGGTTTCGATGACCAGGGAGCGAGATACGCTATGCCCGGTTCTCGATTGGTTGTTTCTTGCCCTAAGCCGCCATCAGGTAGTCCCCTTATATACACGAGTTGACGCCCTGCGGCTTATAGAGTCCCGGCCGGCTCATAAACAGTGTCCGGCTCGGTGACTAGTCAAGTCTACCTTATGATACAAGTCATGCCATTATGGCGGTTTACTACAACGGGCCTTAAGTCGCCCGTGGGCCTTAGCCCCCTTGTTGAGACGCCATCTTCATGCTTGGACTTGGGCTTCTGTCTGGTAACTCTTTACGTAACCCGGCCCCTCCTGGGCGGCTTACACAAATAGTTATATCCCCGACATTAGGCCCCAGATTGATTTGAACCTATTCATGTCAATCTTAAAATAACTTAAACATAAATCTTCAGTCTTTGGACTACGCAAAAAGACTTTTCTATAACCCGGCGTGACGTCACTCTTTGGATCCGTGTTAACCCGTCATGACGTCATCTTTCCTTTTATTCCTCCGAATCGGCCCAACGGATCTTTGTCTTTATTGCCCGTTCCGAGAATTGAGGCGTCGGGGCCGCTGGATAGTAATTCTTATCTCCTTGTTTCCCGCGCCGTCTCGGTTATCCTCTCCCTATAAATAGGCGCGACTTCAGGTCTTTCATTCTTCTCCTTCCAGTCATCTTCTTCCTCTCTTCTCTGTCACTCAAGCTCCACCGCCGCCGCCGTTGAACCCCTTGTCTTCATCGACTCAGGCCGCTGCATCAGCCTGACTCGGACCAGAAATCGACGGCGAACCTCCGCAGCTCGAGTTCATCCGTGAGTTCCTCTCCTTTCCTTTCTTTAGATCTGCATCGGAACTTTCCTAAGTTCGTCGGCGTTCATCACCGCCCAAAGCAAACCCTTGCTAGCTTGCACCTCCACAGCCTGCTTAGATCATAAAAACTGTGCAGAACTGCTGCGGTAGTTGTTTATGTTGATCTTATATAAAAACAGATCTCATCTCCCTTGTTTGGGAACTTTCTTCGAGTGCGTGAACTTCTCTGCTCTGTTTTAGGTCTAGAAAAAATTTCTTTCAGAACAATAATTTGATACAAAATAATAGCTGTCATCTGTGAAATTTGTTTCTATCACCCGAAAAGCTTCTTCTGGTAAACGCCCTTAAACACAACTGTCCAAGTTTCCGGTTTAAATAAGTGATACCGAGCTGTAATCCTTGCCGTCTTCTCACGACTTGATGTTTGTAGCGGCTTAAATATTGTTGCACAATCACCCTTATATCATTAGGCCCCTTCGTAAGCCGCTACCTTCAGTAATTTGGACATTTTCCTCCCGGGTTAAAATTTGAACCAGAACTTCTTATTTTGTAATAGGCCAACTGTTGTCATGGCACCTAAGGCGGCAAAAGTTCCTGTAACCTGCAGCTGGGTCCCATCCATAGTCACTAAGAGTAAACTGGCCGAATTTGTGAAGTCTGGCCATCTGCCAAAAAAGGAGGTCATGTCTTATCATGTTCCTGACCCATCCGAAGAAAAGCCTCAACCAAATGACGGGGAGGTGATAGTTTTCACGGATCACATGAACCGGGGATTTGCCCCTCCTGGCTCAAATTTTTTTAGAGAAGTTCTGAATTTCTTGTCAATTCCGTGTCAAATCTCTGCAATTTTCAAGTTTTCTGCAAAGTGTACCTGGGAGAAGAACCAAGTCTGCTCTTCTTCAGAGAACTTTTTTATTTGAAACGGCAAAACGAACGTGCCAACGGGCCTAGTCTTGAACTTGGCGGCATCTCCATCCAACGGCGAAGAGATTGTCTTTTCCCTTATGCTGAGCTGCCATGTCACCCGAAAGACTGGAACCATACGTGGTTCTACTGCCAAGATACATCACCGGCTGATGAGAAGCCACTGCCCGGCTTTCACGCCCTGCGTCTTGAATCCAATCATCCGCTGGCAGATAAGTTATCCGGTATTGAACGCCTGCCTCTCAACCCCACCATCAAGAAGATCAAAGCTCTTCTAGGGAACGGTTTAAACGGCATCGATCGGTTCGATGCGGGTCACTGGCGGATACTACCATTAAGCCGCCGCTCGCTTAATGTACTTATCTGCGAAAAGGATGACTCGATGCGTCATAGCTCTGATGATTTATCCGACGATGCGGTAGATGCTACAGTCCAATCTCTGTTGAAGGAAGGCACTGTAACCAGTAATGCCTTCGGCTTACTTCCCTTCTGCAAGAAGAACCCGGCTCCTGCGGTAAGTTACTAGTCTTCATAAATACTTTTATATGTTACCTTCTTATACTTATGATTCTTTATCTGTTTCCACAGGCCGGTGATGACTTCTGGAAGGTCAAGTATGACCATGAGGCTGCTAAACAGGCCAGGGCGGCCAAGAAGACTGAAAGAAAAGCCGCAAGGATGGGCACCTCTAAGAAGAAGAAATCCAGTGCCTCTGATATGTTTAAATTGGATGACTCTTCTTCGGATGAGGAAGAGGTAATCTTTTTCAATTTTCTTTAACTCCTTTGCCATTACTTTACTGACATTTGATTCTTTCAGGAGGATACTGGAAACAGTCAAGCAGCTGGCGAAGAGGTAACTATAATTTCGTCCGACTCGAGCCTTTGCGAACACAAAAATCGAAGGTGACCCGGAAAGTAAGGTTTTCACACCTCTAGCTTACCAAGATCCTCAATTTCTTTTGAAGCAACAACAACTTGAGAACCGGAGGCAAACTCGGGCCACTCAAGACACAGTAACTCTCCTCCGGCTTACCCGATATAACCAGAAGCGCCGAATCGAGGTCATCTCCGCTTATGCTCTGCTTATCCTTTGGCGGGTTTATTTTAATCGACCCTCAATTCATCGACTCCAATTATCGGGATACCTCTCGTCTTCCGGCGAGTCGATGCAATCAAACATGCCGGCTTTTAAAATAGCTCCCGGGTAATGCCACCTTTCTTACTTTAAGTTTTTCCATACTTATTCGTTGGTACTCATCCTTCCACTTTGACTGACAGCCTGCAAGTGAAGCCTAGCAAGAAGGCCAAAAAGAATAATTTGTCCCGAGACCCGGTGGTCACTGAACTGGCAATTGACTCATCCATTCCTGATAGCTCCACTCATCAGCCACCGCCTGAATTGGCTTTTGACATTCCGGTGTCAACCTCTGACCCGCCTGCAGAAGACGTTGTCCATGATTCTGATAAACCAGAAATTCCTAGCCCGGTCAAGACGACCGAACCAGAAGTTGAATATCTGAAAAACCAATATGTTGAACCGGGCCGGCCTACTGTCCTTGCTCGATGCACTGCCAAGGAGGAGTTTGACCAACGTCGGAAAACCAAACAGGACATCACTGATTATACTCACCTAAGCATTGGTGATATAGTCTCGGGCTATTTGAACCAAGTGGACAATAGCCGTGACCTGGAAATTGACATGGTGAAGCAAATACGACATAAATCTGAGGTATACCTTTAACTTTTTCCTGAACCTTACTTACTGTATCAGCCCCCAAGTCTATTGCTTATGAATGAATATGCTGTAGACTTAGAAATCTACTTACTGTTTGTTTGTCCGGCTTAAATTGAATATATTTAACTCGGTGATAGCATGAAACTTTGAATTTGGGTAACACATTAGCCCCCAAGTGTCAAGTGCCTTTACTTGTAAAGTGCTTGAGACTTAATATACATGACCCGGTAAAATAGGTTAAGAACTCTTTAAGCATACATTAGCCCCCAAGTGCCAAGTATCTTTACTTGTAAAGTGTTTGGGACTTGAATGTAATCTTACCGTGATTCTTACCATAACCTAATGTCGATGCAGGCTGCCATAAGTCAATTTGAGGCGGAGATTGCTGATCTGAAGAGTCAGTTGAAAACCCAAGAGCTTGAAACTCAGAAAGCCAACGCCAAGTTTGAATTCAGTGTCTCTGAACAAGAGAAACTGAAGAAAAATTTTGAATCAGAGAAGAAAACTTGGGTTGAGGAGAGGGCTTCACTGGTGACTCGGGCTGAAACAGCAGAGGCATCTCTTACCGAGGCAACCGCCGAGCTGTCCGGCTTAAAGCGCCAGATTTGTCAAATGGTCTCAGCAATCTTCGGTAAGTTACTATGTATAACTCTGAATATCACAATGGTTCCTTTGATGTCTATTTTAATTGTTAACTCTGGCTCACCTTATATGTATAAACACAGGCCCGTGAGCACGAACCTCAAGCGAATATCTGGTCAAGCTTAAGGCGGTGTACACTCTGGTGGAACAACTATACACTGTGTCTGGCGTGCTTTAGCCGTTGTGGCTTTATCAAATGATTCTCCTTATCTCCTGCAATATGTACTCAAGCGGCTTGCCGTGTTACCTCAACGGATTCAGGAGTTAAGGCGAGCATCTGGTAGAGCCGGGGCCATAGCCGCCTTAAGCCGGGCCAAAGCATTGGCTCCAGAGCTAGTCTTAAACAATGTTGCTCTTGGATACCCCAGCTTAAAGGAGGACGGCTCTGCATTCAGTCAATCAGACTTCACCACCTGTGTGAGAGTCGTACTTCCCATGGCCACCATCATCGGCAACGATATTGATCTTACAAAGTACCAGCCGGGTTATGACAACGAGAACCGGAGGATTCCAACTCCGCATTATGATGACGTCAGCCTGATCCCTCCAACTCGTAAGCATACCTTTGCTCCTGAAGTTGACCCGGCCAGTTTAATAGATGATGAGGCTGAATTTGAAGCCTTAAGCGGCATTGACTGGACCTCGTCAACCTTCCAGGACAAAACAACCGAAGGAGAGGCGGGGAAGGATAACCCGGAGTCATCAAGCCAGCCAGAGGAATGAGCCGCCAGACGTGTTATGAATTTTACAAAACAATGCTTCACTTATTTTAGACTCGGGGAGTCTTTTAATAGGATAGAAAAAACTCCTTAACTCTGTCATGCCTTTCACGCATGTTTTGCGGTGCTTAACAATGTCTCAAGCCGCCAGCAATGTACACTGTCGGCTTGCTTGAATCATCCAAAAGCTTTCTGCTTTACTCTGTTTATAAAACAAAAACTTCCTTTGGCATCTCACCACATCCGGGGTCATGTAAGATAACGTTAATCCGGAGTAGGAACCAAAACATCATAACTATCAGCCGGTTTAAGGCGTACCT
The DNA here is from genome assembly GCA_021605205.1 of Aegilops longissima. Taxonomy (NCBI): domain Eukaryota; kingdom Viridiplantae; phylum Streptophyta; class Magnoliopsida; order Poales; family Poaceae; genus Aegilops; species Aegilops longissima. Next base: position 349,300,584 of record CM038677.1, on the reverse strand, counting down.
TACCGGCTTACTTGATCCCAAAAAAGCATAGCTTATATTTAACTTCGAAATTTGGCACATATAATATTTACTCGCCCTTAGTATTATTTACTCTTATAGAATAAAGTGAACCTACTTTTCAAAGGCCTCGATTGAATACGATCAAGTAGAACCGTTCGAGGGGTTAAGCTACGATTTGGATACGATCATATAGCCCCCAATGGCTTTGGCGATGCCGATCAAATGGGTATCGACATACTATGTTCTCTTTGGTTGAATCGACCTATGTTTGAACAGAAGCCCCCAAGTGACCATGAGAGTTGTTTAATGACGCTGATTCGAATACGATCCACGTCAGGCCCAAAGAGGTTAAGCTATGATTCAAATATGATCAAGAAGCCCCCAAGTGGGTTCGGCAGTGTGCCAATCAATTGGGTATCTACAGCTATGTTCTCTTTGGTTCGAATACGACCTATGTTTGAACAGGAAGCCCCCAAATGACCATGGCTTGATTCAGATATGATCATAAGCCGGACCAAAGGGAAAACCGGATTGAGATATGATCCGCTCCCTGTTTGTCGTTTCCATCACCTGGTAAAGAAGACACATAAACCTTGTAGGATGGAAAAGAAAGAGGTCCTGCTTTATTGCCTTATAATATATACTTAAAAAATAAAAGATAAATATACTCTGAAAGCCAGCGGCTTAAGTATAATAGGGCCGGAGATGCGCTATGTTCCACGGCCGGCGGGTCTCCTCCTCCGACTTAGTGAGTCTTTGTGCTCTCGAACATCGATGAGGTAATATGACCCGTTGTTGAGATTCTTGCTGACCACGAAAGGTCCTTCCCAAGGAGGGGACAGCTTGTGCATATCAGTTTGATCCTGGATGAGCCGGAGCACTAAATCACCTTCCTTGAAAGTTCTGCTTCTGACCCGGCGGCTGTGATAACGGCGCAGGTCTTGCTGGTAAATCGCCGAGCGGGCTACAGCCCAAGTCTCGCTCTTCATCCAACAAGTCTAGTGCATCCTGACGAGCTTTTTCGTTATCAGCCTCAACGTAAGCCGCCACCCGAGGTGAATCATGCCGAATGTCACTTGGCAGGACCGCCTCTGCTCCGTACACCATGAAGAAAGGTGTATAACCTGTAGACCTGTTGGGCGTTGTGTTGATGCTCCATAGCAAAGAAGGTAATTCCTCCACCCAACAACCCGGAGTTCGTTGTAAAGGAATTAAGTGCCGGGGTTTGATACCTTTCAAGATCTCTTGATTAGCTCTTTCTGCCTGACCATTAGACTGGGGCTGAGCAACAGCCGAAACATCAAGGCGGATGTGCTGTTGTTGACAGAACTCTTCCATGGCACCCTTGGAGAGATTAGTGCCATTATCGTTATAATCTTGTGCGGAAAACCAAAGCGAAAGATCACCTTTTGATGAACTGAACCGCCGTGGCTGCATCACACTTCTCGACCGGCTCGCTTCAACCCACTTGGTGAATTTATCCACCGCCACCAACAGTGTGTCTTCTTATCTTTAGACCTTTTGAAAGGTCCAACCATATCAAGCCCCAGATCGCAAACGGCCAAGTAATTGGAATCATCCTCAATTCTTGAGCCGACACATGAGCTCGTCTTGAGAATTTTTGACATCCGTCACATTTGCTGACCAGATCCTCTGCATCAGCATGAGCCGTCAGCCAATAAAAACCACGACGAAAAGCTTTGGCTACCAGAGACTTTGAACCGGCATGATGACCGCAATCACCTTCATGAATCTCACGAAGTATCTCCTGACCCTCCGTAGGTGATACACAACGCTGAAACGCCCCAGTGACGTTGCGGTGATGCAACTCACCGTGAACAATTGTCATGGATTTGGACCGCCTGATGATTTGTCTTGCCAAGGTCTCGTCCTCAGGCAACTCTCCCCGGGTCATATAGGCTAAGTATGGAACCGTCCAGTCCGGGGTGGCATGGAGAGCCGCCACCAGCTGCGCCTCCGGGTCTGGTACTGCAAGCTCTTCCTCTGAGGCACTCTGACAGAATAGTTATGCAAAACGTCAAGGAAAGTATTCGGTGGCACCGGCTTACGCTGAGACCCCAGCCGGCTTAAAGCATTAGCCGCCTCGTTCTTCCTTCAATCAATGTGCTCTACTTGATAACCCTTGAAGTGCCCAGCCACCGCATCAACTTCACGATGATAAGCCGCCATAAGGGGATCCTTATAATCCCACGTGCCTGACACCTGTTGAGCAACGAGGTCTGAACCGCCCAAGCATCTTACCCGGCTTAAATTCATCTCCTTGGCCATTCGGAGGCCATGGAGTAAGGCCTCATATTCAGCTGCATTGTTAGTACAGGGAAACATAAGCCGGAGCACATAACAAAATTTGTCACCTCGAGGGGAAGTTAAAACAACCCCAGCCCCCGAGCCTTCCAACTGTCTGGACCCATCAAAGTGAATAGTCCAATACGTGTTAGCCGGCTTCTCCTCTGGTGCCTGCAACTCCGTCCAATCATTAATAAAGTCCACTAGGGCTTGAGACTTGATAGCTGTGCGCAGCATATACTTCAAACCGTGAGGCCCAAGCTCGATGGCCCACTTGGCAACTCGTCCTGTGGCTTCCCTATTCTGGATGATGTCTCCCAAGGGGCTGAACTTACTACGCTTATATGATGACCAGAAGTCTGTTTTAGCTTCCGGCTCGCCATGAACACCCCATAAACCAGTTTACGCCTATGCGGATACCTTTGCTTGGACTCTATGAGCACCTCATCGATGTAATAAATCGGTCGCTGAACGGATGCTCCTTGCCGGTCTCCTTACGCTCCACCACAATAGCCACACTAACAGCATGTGAGTTAGCGACAACATACAATAGCAATGGCTCTTTATCAATCGGAGCTGCGAGAACCGCGGCTCAGCCAATTGTCTCTTTAAATCCTCAAAAGCAAGATCGTGAGCCTCCACCTGCATAAAGGTGTGCGCTTTCTTCATCATCTGATACAACGGTGAAGCCTTCTCCCCTAGCCGGCTTATGAATAGGCTTAAAGCAGCAACACGACCCGCCAGTCGCTGAACATCATTGATGCACGCCGGCTTAGCCAGAGAGGTAATCGCCTTGATCCTCTCCGGGTTAGCTTCAATGCCCCTGTTTGAGACCAGGAATCCCAAAAAGTTTGCCTGTAGGTACACCAAATACGCACTTATCCGGGTTAAGCATCATCTTGTAGACCTGGAGATTATCAAAGGTTTCCTTTAAATCGGAGATCAAGGTTTCCTTCTCTCTGGACTTCACCACAATGTCATCCACATAAGCATGAACATTGCGCCCAATCTGATTGTGGAGACAATTCGCACACACCCGATAAGTCGCTGGGCACTCTTGAGCCCAAACGGCATAGACACATAGCAGAAGGCTCCAAATGGAGTAATGAAAGCCGTCTTCTCATGGTCCTTAACTGCCATCTTGATCTGATGATAACCTGAGTAAGCATCCAAAAAGCTTAACCGCTCGCAACCCGCAGTGGCATCGATGATTTGATCAATGCGGGGCAAAGCAAAGGGATCAGCCGGACAAGCTTTATTTAGGTCCGTGTAATCGACACACATCCGCCAGGTGCCGTTTTTCTTGAGCACAAGCACCGGGTTAGCCAACCACTCCGGGTGAAAAACTTCCACGATGAACCCTGCTGCTAAGAGCCGAGCGACCTCTTCCCCTATAGCCTTTCGCCTTTCCTCATTGAATCGCCGGAGAAACTGCCTGACCGGCTTATACTTTGGATCAATATTCAGAGTGTGCTCAGCGAGTTCTCTCGGGACACCCGGCATGTCAGAAGGTTTCCATGCAAAGATGTCCCGGTTCTCACGGATGAACTCGATGATCGCGCTTTCCTATTTGGGATCCAAATTGGTACTGATGCTGAACTGCTTGGAAGAGTCACCTGGAGTGAAGTCAACCAGTTTTGTCTCGACGGCCGACTTAAATTTCAAAGCCAAGTCTTGCTCTATGGTTGGCTTCTTCAAAGAGGTCATATCTGCCGGGTCAACATTAGTTTGATAAAACTTCAGCTCCTCTTCAGCACAAATGGATTCAGCATAAGCCGCATCTCCTTCCTCGCACTCCAAGGCCACCTTTCGACTCCCATGCACAGTGATGGTGCCCTTGTAACCCGGCATCTTGAGCTGCAGATAAACATAACACAGCCGTGCCATAAACTTGGCATAAGCTGGCCGTCCAAACAGAGCATGATATGGGCTTCTGATTTTGACTACCTCAAATGTCAGCTTCTCAGCCCTGGAATCGTATTCGTCTCCAAAAGCCACTTCCAGCTTGATCTTTCCAACAGGATACGCCGACTTACCGGGTACCACCCCATGGAAAACAGTGTTAGATGTCCTCAAGTCTTTATCAGTCAGACCCATACGGCGAAAGGTCTCATAATAGAGAATATTGATGCTGCTTCCGCCGTCCATGAGCACCTTAGTGAATTTATATCCAGCAACCTGAGGGGCCACCACCAAGGCTAACTGACCCGGGTTTTCAACCCGGGGGGGGGGGGTGATCTTCTCTACTCCAAATAATAGGCTGTTCTGACCACCTCAGATAACGGGGAACCGCCGGTTCAACCGAATTCGCAGCCCTTTTATGAACCTTCTGGTCACGTTTACACAAGTTAGTGGTAAACACATGGTATTGCCCACCGTTTAACTGTTTTGGATGGCTCTGATAACCTAACTGCTGCTGCTGCTGTCCTCCTTGACCGGACTGCTGCTGATTATAGCCACCTTGACCACCTTGAAAGCCGGAACTTGAGCCGCCACCCGGGCCATGGAAACCACCTGCTCCTGAACCGCCGCCTGACCCATGATTGCCATCAAACATGTTTGAATTCTTGAAAGCCTTCATGATCGCGCAGTCCTTCCATAAGTGGGTGGCAGGATTTTCTCGAGTACCGTGTCTTGGACAAGGCTCATTCAAAAGCTGCTCAAGAGATGGACCTGAGCCACCAGATCGAGGAGGTCCTCTCCCCTTACGCTTATTGTTATTACCTTGAGCATTAGCATTGGCCACAAACGCCGGGTTACCGTCCGGCTTACGCTTGTTACCACCTTGACTTGCCGGCTGTTGCTGCTGACCCTTTCCGTTGTCGTTCTTCTTTCCCTTCCCTGTCTTTTCCTCCTCAGACACGGGATCTTCAGTAGTATCAGAATCAGCATATTTAACCAAAGCCGCCATCAGCGTACCCATGTCATTGCAATCACGCTTAAGGCGCCCCAGCTTCTGCTTCAGCGGCACAAAACGACAATTCTGATGGAGCATAAGTACATAGAGGCGACATCCATCTTATCGGATGAATGTATTATTTCTTTGACCGCGCGACCCAATGAGTTGTGGACTCACCCTCCTCCTGCTTACAATTGGTCAAGTCCACAATAGACATAGATTGCTTGCAAGTATCTTTAAAGTTCTGGATAAACCGGGCCTTTAACTCGGCCCATGAACTGATGGAATTGGGAGGCAAGCTTTTCAACCAAGTTCGGGCCGTTCACACTAACATCATGGTGAAATACTTAGCCATTGCCGCGTCGCTGACTTCCAATAATTCCATGGCCATCTCGTAACTTTCAATCCACGCCCCCGGTTGTAAGTCGGCCATGTAATTCGGCACCTTTTGAGGACCCTTGAAATCCTTGGGCAGACGCACATCTCGAAGGCCGGCACCAGAAAAGGGACACCGTTGGTTCTAGTGGCCACCCCGGCTCCAACAGAAGTCATTGGATACTCTAGGAAACCATCATACGCCGTCTGCTGAGCCGCTAATTGAGCCACCCGTTCATCCTCCTGACGCAATCGATCCTGCACCGGGTTATAGCCGCCGGGTTGGTTGCGACGCTGGGCATTACTTGATAAGGCCTCTGACTCCATGTGTCTGCTGTAACTCGGACTCCGGTTTGGTCGAGGTGCTACCCAAGGCCGAGGAGTGGAATGAATCATGTCCTGCTTTGAAGAATAGGCCTCTTCTGTGCCAAGGCCGTCAAGAAGCTCCCTAACCCTCCGGGTTTCCACCGCCGTCGGGTCGTCACCATCCTTTGGAAGAGCCGCCATCGGCGCCGATGCTGCTATCAGGTTCTCCATGGGGTTGGAAAAGTGGCCCGAGGTGTTGGTATGTATCGGCGGGGCCATGCTCCGTGAAAAGGTGCCGCCTCGAGGCTGAACCGCCCTCCTGCTCCGGTGTCATAAATTGATTGGCAGGCGGATTGCTAGGACCGGCTTGGTGTCTGAAAAGATTCCGAGGATCGTAAACCGAGGCAGACGGACTGGGTTTTCGATGTCTCCTTCTCATCACCTCATTGGATGCATTCGGACTCATGTTAAGCTGGAAAGCCTCATTTCGAGTCGGCGCCCGTGCATCTAAAGCCGCCCGCTCCGCAACTAGCCTGGTGTCCTCAGCCGCCAAGGCCTCCTTGGCCTGGGCTATCTCCTCACGCACCTTTGCCACCTCCGCGTTATGCTCATCTGGATTTGTAGGAATAACCGTGGAGGTTAACAAGGCCGTCAATTTGTCCATAAGATCTATCAGTACCTGAGCCGGCGGGCGCGCGGGGCCTCCTGCCCCGGCCGCTCCTAACCCGGACGTTATTGCTGTCGCAGCCATCGAGTTTTGGCCGGGTTGGGTGCCAGCCATGAAGACTCCTGCCCAGCTAGGCGGCTCATAGAAATCTGGAACGCTAGAGTCGTCAGAACAGCCCCCTAGCATGCCTTCTTGGACCTGATACAGAGAATCTGTTGAGCTGGAGGACGAATCATCATCTGATGGGACTGTCGTCTCTTCGCCATCTTTTGATCCTTCAGAAAGTGCCTCTCCATGAACACAGCCCACAAAGGCATGTTTTATGACAGGTTGAATCGGGGCGGGTCTCGCACACTAAGCCGTCTCAATGAGGTCGGTGCAGTTGTCCGGCTCTGGGCCCGGCTCACCAATCCGGCCGATGAAGACGTGGATTCCACCAAAGGGGACCCGGTACCCGTACTCAATTGAGTCGGCGTCGGGGGCCCAGCCTTCGTTGTCGATGTATATCTTGCCGCGACGACTCTTGGTCATCCAGCCCACTGCGTATCCCTTGAGCCCTTCGAAGCCGCCCTTCAGGAACTCAAATCCACCGTGCGCTGGCCCAACGGTGGGCGCCAACTGTCATGGAATTGTCACGGCAGATGTCCTCTTGCAAGGACTTAATCGTGGAGCCATCGCAACTAGGAAGCTTAAAGGGGTTAATCAGGACAAAGGACACGAGAGGTTTATACTAGTTCGGCCCCTTACGATGCAGGTAAGCCCTACGTCTAGTTGGTTTGGTATTGCTTGAGGTTTCGATGACCAGGGAGCGAGATACGCTATGCCTGGTTCTCGATTGGTTGTTTCTTGCCCTAAGCCACCGTCGGGTCGTCCCCTTATATACACGGGTTGACGCCCTGCGGCTTACAGAGTCCCGGACGGCTCATAAACAGTGTCCGGCTCGGTGGCTAGTCAAGTCTACCTTATGATACAAGTCATGCCATTATGGCGGTTTACTACAACGGGCCTTAAGTCTCCTGTGGGCCTTAGCCCCCTTGTTGAGACACCATCTTCATGCTTGGACTTGGGCTTCTGTCTGGTAACTCTTTACGTAACCCAGCCCCTCCTGGGCGGCTTACACAAATAGTTATATCCCCAACATTAACCAAAGTCCAAGTTTGGTTATTTTGTGTGGAAGAGAAATTTATGATTATACCATAACTTTGTAAATCGATGAGAGCACCAACAAGAGCAGATGAGCACCTTAAGACAATGATCCCACTAGAAGCACCCACAAAAGGTGAGTACACAAAATTATCAAACCTTCTAGGACAAAACTTCCTAATAGACCTTTGGTCAAAGAAATCACATTTAGTTTCCTGTAAGCGAACAACAGAACACCGACTTTCCTCAATTTTAGCTCTCACAGCCCTCTGCTTAACTTCAGAATTAAGCCCTCTAACATTCTAGCAGAGAACTTTCCAGTTCTTGTTAAGATAAGTACTCATGATAAAACAATGTGAAGTAAGAGGGCAAGCACAACATCACATAATAATAGTGGCACATAATATAAGCAAAAGACTGCATGAGATAGTCCAGAGAAATCTTCAAGGCCATAAAACAGTCACAGAATTCTGCTAGAGCAAGTTGCAGACCCAAAAGAGAATAAATGGCAAGACAAAGGGCCTGCCTCCCTATAATATGACAGCATAAATCACTCATCACTGGGCATGTCATGCTATTGAGATTGTTTGGGCTCAGCCATAAGATGTTCCACAGATAGCTTCTCCAAAGGGAGGCCCAAAGAGGCACCCAGATTCTGCATAACCTAGATAGGTATAGGTGCATGGCTTGGTTCTGACGCCATGGGACTCGTTTGCTGAACATTGTCCTCCTGCAGCCTGGGCTTCTTCGCACGTGGTTGTCGTAGAGGGTCTGTGCTTGAATGGAGTTGCAGACGTGTGTGTCGGTGTCAAAACCGGCGGATCTCGGGTAGGGGGTCCCGAACTATGCGTCTAGGAGGATGGTAATAGGAGACAAGGGACACGATGTTTTTACCCAGGTTCGGGCCCTCTCGATGGAGGTAATACCATACTCCTACTTGATTAATATTGATGATATGGGTAGTACAAGAGTAGATCTACCACGAGATCAAGGAGGCTAAACCCTAGAAGCTAGCCTATGGAATGATTGTTGTTCGTCCTACGGACTAAAACCCTCCGGTTTATATAGACACTGGATAGGGTTAGGGTTACACAGAGTCGGTTACAATGGTAGGAGATCTACATATCTGTATCGCTAAGCTTGCCTTCCACGCCAAGGAAAGTCCCATCCGGACACGGGACGAAGTCTTCAATCTTGTATCTTCATAGTCTTGGAGTCCGGCCAAAGATGATAGTTCAGCTATCCGGACACCCCCTAGTCCAGGACTCCCTCAGTAGCCCCTGAACCAGGCTTCAATGACGACGAGTCCGGCACGTATATTGTGTTCGGCACTGCAAGGCGGGTTCCTCCTTCGAATACTTCATAGAATATTTTCAACACAAGGATAGTGTCCGACTCTGCAAAACAAGTTCCACATACCACCGTAGAGAGAATAATTTTTGCACAGATCTGCTGACGTATTCCACGGCGTGACATCACACCACAGCCAGGCCTTTATACGAATCGTTTTTACTGTTTCACCTCAGCGCGTTTAGCGAGGCGGTTTCCTTGGCACGTCTTATCAAAGCGGAGATCGTGCCCCCTTATTCCGGGTTTCTCATCAATACGGACGTGGGTAACCCGTCCACGCCATTGATTACGGCGCCTGGGAGACAAGCGAGTTTTACCAGGCTGGTGGGGCGCGATAGCCGTCCGTCCATATAAGGGATAAGGATCCACCTTTTCACCTCGCCTTCTTCCTCCTTTGCTCATCCATTTCACTTTTCGAGCTCCAGCGCCCAAGTCCGCACATCCCACCTCAACCTTCTCCAACTATGTCCGGAGCGGGAGGCAAGTGGATGGCCTCCTCCGTCATGGAGGGGCACATCAAAAAGCTGCGGGAGGCCGGATGCTTGTCCAGCAACATCGCGCACCGGCTACCCGATGAGGAGCAGCTCATTCCAACCCCCAGGCCCCATGAGAGGGTGGTGTTTCTCCCCCACTTCCTCCGCGGACTAGGTTTTCCACTTCACCCATTTGTCCGGGGGCTCATGTTCTACTATGGCCTAGACTTCCACGATCGGCCCCAATTTCATCGCTACATCTCGGCGTTCATCGTCGTGTCTTGAGGCCTTACTCAGCATCAGCCCCACTTCGCTTATGGCTGAAGATCTTCAATGTCAAGCCGAAGGTAGTGGGCGGCCGCCAAGCGAGTCTTGGAGGCGCCATGGTTGGCAAGATGGCCAAAGTCCTATGGCTCGAGGGCTCCTTTGTGGAGACCATAAAGGGGTGGCAATCGGGGTGGTTCTACATCACCGAGCCGCACGACTCTCAATGGACGGCGGCCCCCGAATTCCGATCTGGCTTCCCCACACGGCTCTCTTCATGGAAAGAGACGGGCCTGGCGTGGGGGAATTCGGACGAGCTGTCCAGACTCAAAACCTGCGTCCGAAACCTGGTGGACAAGAATCTCAGTCTTGTCAACGTAATCCAGGTGATGCTCATCCGCCGGATTCTCCCATGCCAACAATGGGCCTTCAAATTGTGGGAGTTCGATCTGGCACAACACTCAACTCTAAAAAGGATCTTCGACACTACGTACGAAGATGCCTGGAAGGTGCTGTTCAAGGGCGCCGAGGCTCCCACATCCGCTACCGAAGATCGTGGATTCAGCTCGCAGCGTCAAGCCAGCGAGGTGAGTTATTTTACCCTTTATGGGACTCTTTTTTCATAGGTTGACTCTATGCGGGATCTACAACTCCCTAACCTTTAAGAGGACTGGCTGAAGACGTCCGGACAGGTTAACTGTCCGGCTCCTTTGCCAGAAGACCCAGCGGACGCCCGATTGATAGGGCTCTTGGCTCGGTGCCTCATGTGGTGCCGGAGAAGAAGGCCAAAAGGAGGCCACGGGAACTCGAAGAGCTCCGGCGCCAGGTGTTGTCGGACTCACCGCCCGACAACTCTGAGGCGGAATCCTCCTCTGAAGAAGAGGAGGAGGAAAAAGAAGCCTCTCCCCCAGCGGGGAGAGAGAAGAAAAGGAAGGCCGCCCCAACTGGGGAGGCCGGAGGGTCCAAGAAGGGAAGGACCCTTCATCCGGACTTCTCCACCAACACCGACAACGACGAGGAGGAGTGGCCAACAAGGGCTAAGCCCCTGGCGAGATCGTAAGTGTCCGGATACCCATGGTTTTTTCCATTGCATGGTGTTCTCTAATGCCGAACAATCATGCAGCCCGCCTAAGGACGAGTTCGCCGCTTCGTCGAGCGGGTCCCTGAATTCGTCGGAAGTGGAGAGTACTTCACTTCCGGCCGCCTCCTCACCTCACGTTGTGGACGACGCCGAGGTGGGGCCCCTAGGGGGGCCTGGTTAAGAGGAGGTGGAGCAGGAGGCGCCGCAAGGCAACCTCCCGGACTCCAGGCGCGTGGGGGGCGAGACCCCCAGGGGCTCTAAGCCCGACCCTCGTACGGACTCCGTACCGGAACCTTCAGCGGTTCCGAAGTCCGGCAAGCGGTCCCTTCATAGGAAGGGTAAGACGCCGGTGTCCTCCGTCCAACCAGAGGCACCGGATAGCTTCTTGGGCGCTTAACAGCGCCTCCATCGAAGGAGCACCGCCTTTGTTATGAGTGCGGTGATCCAAAAATTCGATCCGCCAAGAGCGGGCTGGTGGCTTTATGCCGGGCTTTGAGGTAAGTTTAGAATATGTAAAAATATTACCGCATAGACAGTAGCCCTGATTCTTAGTTGGTGTTCGGAAAGAAAAGCCGGACTAAGGATCTAAAAAGATATCTGCAGGAGTCTAACATAAGTATGTCAATATGGGAATGCAAGCTCTGGCTGCTGACCTCTGCCGCCTTGACTGCGGAGGTTAATGCATTGAAGCAGAGCCTCGAGCGGTCCGAGAACGAGCTCGGCCTTGCCAAGAAGCAGCTCAAGGACAAGGAAGGTAAGTAATATCTTATTAAAGAAATACCTTATAGAAAGGATTTGGTTGCAAAAGATAACAGGAATAACATGGGTACTGCAGGGGCCACGAGCGAGGTGGCGACCCTGAAGGAGGCGGTGTCCACGGCCGAAAACAAAGCGGCTGCGGAGCGCATCGAGCGAGAAGGGGAGGCGCAGCTGGCGGAGAATGCGGCAAGAGCCTCAGGCTCGTGAAAAAACACGAGGGTTTGGAGTGTGACTCGAACCCGAGTGTCCGAGCTTGCCTCGGCTCTTGAGAGTGCCAAAGCCGCTAAGGCCGAAGCCCAAAAAGCCCTCCAAGAGATTGAATCATTAAAGAAGATAGCAGCGGGTAAGGTATTCATTATGCAAAGCAAGCATGTGAAAGTGAATTACCTATTACTTACCCGGATTCGGAGCTCTCCAGGAGCATTCGCAGATCTGCCCGTGGTGTGTCGATCTGCCGCGTTCTACAGCGCCAAGGAGGGGAGCTCGGCGGAAAGGTGTTCGGTCTCGGTATCTTTGAGGCGGACATCCAGTGCCCCTAAGCGACCAGCTGAAGTAGCTGGTCGAGCTCCACAAGGTCGCGAACAGGCCATGAAGGGCCTCATAGTTGGTGTGGCCATTGGAAGCCATGCACAGGAGCTACTTTGGGCTAGTGCGGTGGTGGGCCTTTGTCCATGGATTGAAGTCATCAAGCGCCGTGCGCATTGAAGGTGCCCTCAGGGGCCTTGCCCGTGCTAAAGTGCTTTGGGGCAAGCTGGATCGGAGAAGCTTGTGACGGATGGGCCACCGAAGGGCAAGGATCATCATAAGCCGAAATGTAATATGAGGCGTCTGAAGGGTTCCGCCGTATAGCGGATGAGTGCTCCAAAGATGTAATTTTTGAATAGACACGCATTTGTTATCATGTACGCTGAAAACTTGTTCATATCGCTAAGCAACGCTTGTTAATTTAAAATATTACCTTCATGCGGCCGTTTATCAAATTTGAGAGATGGCAAGTCGTTGGCTTCACCCCCATGCCACAGTCTTTGGGGTGTTGGGATAAACTTGAGCGCTCTTGTTCCCATTCTTGGGTCCATCGAGGAGGCGCTCAGCATAGCGAACAAGGCAACGGACTTATAATGCTTGAACACTCTCACTTAGCCACAGAATTCTATAATTTTAAATTTGGTGAAGCCCCTAGTATTTGGAAGACCGAGTTGAGGCGCTATCACGCCTTGGCGGACAATGCGGTTCCTCGCTCTAAGCGGCATAATTCTTTAGGGACCCGAAAAACCTCTCGAACAGCGACCGGCTTTCGCCCTATCATGACGGTCAGTTTTAGATTTCTCCACTGAGGTGCTCAACCCAGCTCAACCGGGGCACAATCGTAGTGGTTCTCCCAGTGCTACCTTAGCCGATATAACGGAACGTAAGGTACCAAAACATGGGAGCCGGGAAAACCCAACTATTGACCCAAGACATGATTCGGAACCGATGCGTATAATGCTATAAGTTCGGGTTGCCGCACTTGTGAAAGTGTTCGGACTTATCATACCATACTTTTGGGGTACTTAAGCCCCTGGTGTATTGGCCGTACCAAATTGTACGGTTGCGCAATGTCATAAATGAACATATATAATGGGAGAGATTGCAATAATAGGTAAGAGCTATATATTGGTTATTAAAAAGAAACTGCAAATAAAAGCAGAACGTACAAATGGTGCGATAAGCAAGGGATGGGACTATTTAACATGTCCCCCTCCAGGGGTAAGCTGCGAGATGGTAAGTAAAACAGGTATAATGCTCGTAATAGAGACCACCTGGACACTCGATGTAGCTTTCTGCTTCCCTGGCTGTTGCATCGTGAGTTCTGCAATTCTAGTGTCGGACAGGACTTCTGGAAAACGGAGTCCTGAAAGTAAGAAAAGAAAAAAGAAAAAAAAAGAATGACACAATCGGGGCCCACAGTGCGGTTGAGCGCATTCAGGCGTGCCGTGGTCGTGCCCTCCCTTATGCCCATGGTATCTCGGGCGTAGTTATGTACGCGTAGTATCTTGGCTTCGCAATTTCGCGAGGGCTGGGGTTGGGGCGGATTACTACGCGATGCTTGGATCGTGCCAGGCGGTCTTGTTGTAGGTTACTCCGGGCGCGGTGGTCCGGGACGTTTAGTGGCCGGACTCGAGAGTTGCTGTGAGAGGCTGCTTTGCACCGCCGCCGCGAGGGCCGCCGTGTGCTCCTCCGTTCGGAGAGAGCGTTTGGTGTTTCCATTGACCGTGATTACTCCTCGAGGGCCTGGCATCTTGAGCTTGAGGTATGCATAGTGCGGCACCGCATTGAACTTTGCAAATGTGGTTCGTCCGAGCAGTGTGTGATAGCCGCTGCGGAACGGGACTATGTCAAAGATTAACTCTTCGCTTCAGAAGATATCCAGGGATCCGAAGACCACTTCGAGTGTAACTGAGCCTGTACAATTGGCCTCTACACCTGGTATTACGCCTTTAAAGGTCGTCTTTGTGGGTTTAATCCTTGAGGGGTCTATGCCCATTTTGCGCACTGTATCCTGATAAAGCAGGTTCAGGCTGCTACCGCCGTCTATCAGGACTCTGGTGAGGTGAAATTCGTCAATAATTGGGTCAAGAACAATGCGGGGAAACCGCCATGACGGATGCTAGTGGGGTGGTCCCTTCGACTAAAGGTGATCGGGCAGGAAGACCATGGGTTGAACTTCGGGGCGACTGGCTCCATCGCATATACGTCCCTTAGTGCACGCTTCCGTTCCCTTTTGGGTATATGGGTTGCGTATATCATGTTCACCGTCCGCACTTGTGTGGGAAAGCCCTTCTGTCCTCTATTGTTCGGCGGTCGGGGCTCCTCCTCGTCATCGCTATGCAGCCCCTTGACATTGAGTTCGGCACTTAGCTTGCCTGCTTGCTTGAACACCCAACAATCCCTGTTGGTGTGATTGGCTGGTCTTTCGGGGGTGCCATGTATCTGGCACAAGCGATCGAGTATTCGGTCCAAGTTGGACGGGCCCTGGGTATTTCTTTTGAATGGCTTCTTCCGCTGACCGGGTATAGAGCCTCTCAATCCGACATTCACTGTCGTATCTTCATCATTGTCGACGTTAATGCGGTGCTTGTTCTTGTTGAGACGCGACCTGCCACTGCTGTCCTTGGTATCCGAACTACCACGGTTTTTGGTCAAGTTGTTACTACGAGCTAGCCAGCTGTCTTCTCCCGCGCAAAAGCGGGTCATGAGTGTGGTGAGGGCTGCCATGGATTTCGGCTTTTCCTGTCCTAGGTGCCGGGCTAGCCACTCGTCGCGGATGTTATGTTTGAAGGCTGCAAGGGCCTCTGCATCCGGATAGTCAACGATTTGATTTTTCTTGGTTAGGAACCGTGTCCAGAATTGTCTGGCCGATTCTTCTGGCTGTTGAATTATGTGGCTGAGGTCATCGGCGTCTGGTGGTCGCACATATGTGCCCTGGAAGTTATCAAGGAATGCGGCTTCCATGTCCTCCCAACAACCAATTGATTCTGCTGGCAAGCTGTTAAGCCAATGCCAAGCTGGTCCTTTAAGCTTGAGTGGGAGGTATTTGATGGCGTGTAGATCATCACCGCGGGCCATGTGGATATGGAGGAGGTAGTCCTCGATCCAAACCGCGGGATCTGTTGTGCCATCGTATGATTCGATGTTTACGTGTTTGAAACCCTCGGGGATTTGATGATCCATCACATCGTCTATGAAGCATAGTGGGTGTGCGGCGCCTCTGTATTGGGCTATATCACGACGCAGCTCAAATGAGCTTTGTCTACTGTGTTCGGCCCGGCCGGAGTTGCAGTATCCGGCGTGACGGTTATCATCACGTGTCGTGGGGCGCCCACTTGATCCGTAGATCGATCTTGTATGTTTTGCCTTATCCTCCAATATGTCTCGCAGGTCTGGCGCGTTTCCCCGTGCCTTGGTACTTTGCGAGTGACGCCGGAGTGCGGCTTGAATGGAGGGTCTAGAGGCCTCTTTGTCGCGACCACGTGGTGGCCGGTCGGCCGCTTCATGCGCTGGTGATGTAGGTTTGGGTGCTGCTTCCTCTAATTGGGGTAGCAGCCTGAGTTTGGGGTATCTCTTGGAGGGGCGTCGAGTTCATACTCTTGGCCGCAGGACTTGATCCATTTGTCACTAGCAAGTCTTGGTCATCTCTAAGCTGCTGCTGCTTTTCTTGAGGTTGCTTGCCGTGGCCATAAGCCTGCGTTTGAAAGCGCTCCTGTTGGCGGGATCCTCGAGGCACGACAAATTAAATCGTCGTCGAGGCTTGCCTCATCTTGGAGGGGTCGCATAATTATCGTCCTCTACCTCTCTTTCTGCCGCCTTGTCATGCGGTCTTGCTTCTCCCTCCTCCTGCGCTGAGTCCTGCTGAAGGGGGTCGTCTTTGGCACTGTCCGGGGTGTTATTGTCTCCCGTGCCGGAATCACCGTTTTACTGTGGCGGGATTTAGAACGGCGCCGCTGACGTTGGCATTTGGGTTGTTTCTTGGAGGGGTCATCCTCCGCCGTTCCATCGCCATTCCCATCTTTTGGGATGTCCACCATGTATATGTCATATGATGAGGTGGCCTTCCAGTGCCCTGTAGGCGCTGGGTCTTGGTCGTCTCCGGCATCGTCGTCCATACCGTCGATGTCTTGGTCAAGTCGAGCATGTCGGTTAAATCATCGATAGTGGCTACAAAGTGGGTGGTGGGTGGGCGTTGAATTTCTTCGTCGTCGCATCCCAACCTTCTGACCGTAGTCGGCCAGGGCTCTCCTGATAAAGAGAGAGACTTTAGTGAATTCAAGATGTCGCCAAAGGGCGAGTGCTGAAAGATGTCCGCGGCAGTGAACTCCATGACTGGCGCCCAATCGGATTCGATTGACAGGGGTGCGGAGGGTTCGGAGTCCGGCAAGGAGTCCGGCACCTGGGAGTCACGAGCTTCGCAAAGGACAGGGAGGGTGTTCGACTCGATCGCCGTAGAGATTTCAGCCCCCGAGGTGGTGTCCAACCAACCGTCCTCGATCGGCGAATCCGGCTCCGGATTAAGGGTTGGATCGAATGCCGGTGCGGCCTCCAGGGCACTATTCGGCGACAGAGCTAGATCATACCCATCGAGACAGTGTGGCACGCTCGGCTGTGGCTCGAATCCGTCGAAGATCAAGTCTCCGTGGACATTGGCCGTATAGTTTAAGCTTCCAAACCTGACCTGATGGCCAGGGGCGTAGCTTTCGATCTGCTCTAGATGGCCAAGTGAATTGGCCCGTAGTGCAAAGCCACCGAATACGAAGATCTGTCTGGGGAGAAAAGTCTCACCCTGGACCGCGTCGTTGTTGATGATCGATGGAGCCATCGGGCCTATAGGTGATGACACAGAGGAACTCTCAATGAAAGCACCAATGTCGGTGTCAAAACCGGCGGATCTCGGGTAGGGGGTCCCGAACTGTGCGTCTAGGCGAATGGTAACAGGAGACAAGGGACACGATGTTTTTACCCAGGTTCGGGCCCTCTCGATGGAGGTAATACCCTACTCCTGCTTGATTAATATTGAAGATATGGGTAGTACAAGAGTAGATCTACCACGAGATCAAGGAGGCTAAACCCTAGAAGCTAGCCTATGGTATGAATGTTGTTCGTCCTACGGACTAAAACCCTCCGGTTTATATAGACACCGGATTGGGTTAGGGTTACACAGAGACGGTTACAATGGTAGGAGATCAACATATCCGTATCGCCAAGCTTGCCTTCCACGCCAAGGAAAGTCCCATCCGGACACGGGACGAAGTCTTCAATCTTGTATCTTCATAGTCTTGGAGTCCGGCCAAAGATGATAGTTTGGCTATCCGGACACCCCCTAGTCCAGGACTCCCTCAGTGGGCTTGAAACCCTGCAGCTTGGCAGCACTTCTAGTCATTCTCCTGTCAGAAAAATCAACCTTTGGTACCACTAGAGACTTTGGCTTTCTTCCTTTCCTCTTAACAACAACAGGTACACTAACAAAAGCAAGTGGAACTTGCACACTGTCAAGAGAAACTTCTGGTGCAGGGATGTTGGATGGCTCAACGTCAAAAGACAACTTCCTATCAACTGGCCTGGGGGGAGAGGGTAGCCGGGGGAGGGGCTGAAGCTCTTTATATGACAGTGTAGGTGGCCAAACAAAGGGCATCTCCTGAGGAAAAGCTTGCAACCAAGGTCTCTTGAGGGAAGCACTGTCAAACACCATTGGCAGCTGCTTGGGTACTGATGCAGTCAGAAAAGAGGGCAACAGAGATTCGAAAGTCCTCTGCCATATCATTTCAGCTGGAAGAACTGGCCCATACACAACTCTGGCAGCACCAACAAAAAGTGGTGGTTGAAGAGGAGGTTGATATGGAACAATGGCAAGGTTATTATTGTCCTCAATCCCAGCTGGAGCTTCAATCTGATTTTCATTAACCTGTACTTCTGCCTCAACCTCGTTGTGAAACTCCTGAACCAAGACATTATCAACAGGCACATTTAGGGGCTGTAATGGGCCAACAACAACATTTGCACCATCAACATCCTGTTGGATTATAGGGACAACAGGCCCATCACCCCCCAGCACTGGCTCATTGTCCTGAATTTGCTTCAAAGGGGGCCCATCAACCACAATGTTCTGCTGTGAAGAATCATTGGAGCCCATTGAGGGGTTTAAAACCATGGAAGCTTGACATTGTTGCACCTGTGGTTGTTCCCCAGCCTGTTCCTCAACTGGATCATTCCAGGCACCCCAACCGTCCTGCTCAGGCTGTTGCTGTTGTGGTTCATCCTGCTGTCATGGTTGTGGGATGTCATTCCAGCCAAGAGCCGGATAAGGTGGCACTGCCCAGAAATTTTCTGCAGGTTGAAGGTGGCCAGGCATTGGATGAGGATTCCCATCAATGGGCATTACGTCTTCATCTTGAGGAAGTTGTTCAGCAAAGGCAGCAGTTAAGATGCTACAAGAGGCAGTCCAGGAAACAACAGCACCTCCAACATTGGCAAACTTGCGGAAGACAACATCTCTTGGAACAAGCAAATTATCAGTAAAAGATGCATAAACCGGAGATCGAACCAAACGATCATCCTCATGGTTCCAATAATGGAATTTCCCAAAAGTTCCAACTACCTCAGACAGAATCTCTTCATTGCGATAATCTAAAGGCACTCCAATAAACATGAGCCATCCTATCCTATGTCCTTGTAATGCTCTATACCCCTCCCCATCATCATGATTTATGAATCTAACAAAGATTTCCCGGCCATTCTGATCTAATCCTAGCGGCCATGGTTAGAAGGAAAGTTGAATAAGATTGATGATATTTCTAGAAGCATTGATAGAATTTCTCATGATGTAGAAATCTCAAGATCAAAAAATTTCCACCTAAGGTTGATATCAATGAATCAATTAAAGCTTTATATGTTTCTGGGATGAAAGTAAGAAAAGGACCGCTATGCTTAGAACTAAAAGCGAATTTTTAGAAAGAGCTTTTTCTACCGATTGCTTTCATTAAAATGTTGAAGATCTTAAAGTGATTGGTATTTCTTCTATTGATTCCTTGTTTAGTAGAATTAAAATTGATGATAAAGG
This sequence comes from Aegilops longissima, assembly GCA_021605205.1. Taxonomy (NCBI): domain Eukaryota; kingdom Viridiplantae; phylum Streptophyta; class Magnoliopsida; order Poales; family Poaceae; genus Aegilops; species Aegilops longissima. Next base: position 349,281,369 of record CM038677.1, on the reverse strand, counting down.
GACTAAAGAAGAGTCAACTTTAGCTAGAGGGCATCCTAATGATTCAGAGGGTGAAAATCTTAATGAAAAATTTGATAAAAGTGGGTTTGGAGAGGTCAAAACTTTATCTAGTGATGTGCCCACTCTTAAGAATTACAAAGAATTTGATAATAATTGTTGCTCTTTGATTGAATGTATTTCTTTGTTGCAATACATGATAAATTCACCCCATGCTTATGAACAAAATAAAGCTTTTACTAAACATATTGTTGATGCCATGATGAAAGCTTTTGAAGAAAAATTGGAATTAGAGATTTTAATACCTAGAAAGTTACATGATGAATGGGAACCTACCATTAAAGTCAAGATCCAAAATTATGATTTATTTGTTTTATGTGATTTGGGTGCTAGTGTTTCCGCAATTCCGAAATCTCTATGCCATGTGCTTGGTCTTACCAATATTGAAGAATGTTCTCTTAATTTGCACTTGGCGGATTCTACTATTAAAAAGCCTTTGGGAAGAATTAATATTATTCTTATTATTGAAAATAGGAACTATGTGCCCATAGATGTTATTGTTCTTGATATTAATTGCAATCCGTCTTGTCCCATCATACTTGGTTGACCGTTTTTACGAACTATAGGTGTCATGATTGATATGAAAGAAGGAAATAGTAAACTTCAATTTCCGCTAAGAAAGGGTATGGAACACTTACCTAGAACAAGAATTAAGCCACCATATGAATCAATCATGAGGGCAACCTATAGAGCAAAAACTAAAGATGACAATACTTGAATCTATGCACTACGCCTAGCTAGGGGCATAAAGCGATAGCGCTTGTTGGGAGGCAACCCAATGAATAAAATTTATTTTTTCCTTTTTATTTCTATTCTTGATTGTTTAAACAATTATGCTACGGTTATGATTGTGATTTTTATGTATAATTAGTATTTGTGCCAAGTAAAGCCTTTGGGATCATGTTGGGTGATAGTTGATTTGATCTTGTTGGAAAACAGAAACTTTTGCATCCAGTAGAAGAATTTTTAAACATCACATAAACGATGAAAACTTATGATTTTTTTACACAAGATTGATATACAAATTTCCCACGTTTTCCTAATTTTCAGAATTTTTTGAGTTACAGAAGTATGGTAAATTTTCAGATTACTACAAACTGTTCTGTTTTTGAGAGATTCTATTTTTGTTGTATTGTGTGCTTATTTTGATGAATCTACGGTTTGTATTGGATAGTATAAGCCATGGTAAAGTTAGAATATGTTTAGAATAATGCAATAATAAAATATGAATCGGTTTGCAACAGTACCTAAAGTGGTAATTTGCTTCATTATAGTAACGAATATCACAAAGGTTTTGTTATGTTTTGTGTGATTAAAGTTTTCAAGTTTTGGGTGAGATCACGATGGATGAAGGAATAAGGAGTATCAAGAGCCTAAGCTTGCGGATGACCATGGAACCCCAAGGTAATATCCAAGGAGAAACAAGCAACTATGCTTGGGGATGCCCAGGTGGCATCCCCTCTTTCTTCTAACAACAAACGGTAATTTTACTTGGAACTACATTTTTATTCGTCACATATCATGAGTTTTGGTTGGCGCGTCTTGTATTATATGAGTCTTTGCTTGTTTTTCTTTTTAGTTTGTCACAAGTGTCCTTGCTGGACACACCTATTTGAGAAGCCAAAATTATGTTATGATTCCATAGAATTGCTCTATGTGCTTCACTTCAATTTTTTGAGCTATGGAATTGCTCTAGTGCTTAACTTATATCTTTTTGAGCACGGTGTGCTTTATTATTTTTGAAGAAATACTCTCATGCTTCACTTATCTTATTTTGAGATGAAAATATTTATGCTCATGTTCTTCACTTAAATTTATTTGAGCTTGTCAAAATCAATTGCAATGTATGAAACTAGTCCCAAAGTGATAGAAATTCAAGAGGGACATAATAAAAACTTTCATGAAGATCATTGGACAAAATAAACTTGATTCCTTGTAATAGTTTTGAGATATGATGATAGTAATACGTGAGTCATGTTGGTGAGTAATTATGTTTTAGTAAGAATATTGGTGTTAAGGTTTGTGATTCCTTATGCAAGAATGAAAGTCAATAGTTATGCAATGAAATTACATCCTACTTGTGGTGCATTATTCAGTGTTACTTATGATTAATGCTCGTTTATGAGAATTTTTGTTTCTTGGTTGGCTGCTTCTCAATCTATTTGCAAGCCTCCACTTGTAGTAAGTAGAAATACTACTTGTGCATCCAAAATCCTTAAACCCAGTTTTGCCATGTGAGTCCACCATACCTGCCTATATGTGGTATTTCCATGCCATTCTAAGCAAATTTGTATGTGCCAACTCTAATTTTCAAAATGTATTTCCTTTTTGTGTGCCCGTACCGATCGTGAAGCGGCAGGGGGTGGCCAATATTTGCCATGCTAGATGTGTTATTCTCAAGATGAGTGTTTATTCACTTGTCATTGCACGAGTGTACGGCGGTAATAGGGATGCCCAGTCCCGAAATGAAAAAGAAATTTACTTTACGTTGTCAAATAATAAATTCCTTGGAAAGTGTTGGTATGGAAGGCATCCATGGATACGGCTAGCCATGGATTGTGAAAGAATGGTGGAAAAAGGAATAAACTTTATTTTATGTTTGTGAATCGCCTATGATATATCTAGCATGGAAAGTGTTGGGAATTACTCGGTCATTTTCTTTGACAGGAAAAGCATGCCTCTCAAAATATTTATCTCTCAATTTAAGCTTTGAGCTCTGGCACGTCTACAAATCTCTACTTCCCTCTGCGAAGGGCCTATATATTTATTTTATGCAATTTTTATTTTTCTTTGAGTCTCCATCTTCTCTTATAAAGCACCAACTAAGGGGCACTATGATAATACTTGTGCATTGGATGTAGCTAATATTCCAGTGTGTTTCATGAATGGATCAATGATTGAGCATGATGGTCTAGGGATAACTTTCTTTAGTGTTGATATTTTGAAAGACATGGTTGTTTATTGATATCCTTGAGTATTGAAGTCTTCATGTAGAATATAGAATATTGCTTTGAACCATCTAAAAGTCCAAATGTCCATGCTACAAAAGAAAAGTGTTGGCACGTGAAATCGCCGCGCAACACCAAGATAACCATCGTGCTTTCGTGACAATGAATGATTGCTTTTCAAGCAAATCAACAAAGATCCCTTCACTTTCGTAGAGGAGGGATGACCGCTTTGCAGCGCAAAACGGCAAAGATGAACCAAACCCTAGGACTACTAGTGTTCAACAGAATAAGAATGATAGATAAAACATACATGACAAAGTAGATTGGTTTCGTTGAATAGATCGATTATTCTTTTCCTCAATCGGTCGTGGCCTAGTAAAGGCATGCTGGACTTAGCGTACATGGCATGACGCGTACAGGAGTAGAATTCTAACAAGCTAAACCAAACATGATTTGTCCTATGTCCTTCTTTGATTGGTTGTTAAATAGTTTGTACTACCAGCCCCAGGTTCCAAACATGTCACGTACAAATACTCTTAGGCCTACAAAGGTAATAATAAAATATTCTGGCCATAATGCTAATCATATCAGCTAATGGAGATCTCACATGCCTTATGCATCACCATCACTACTATAGGATGCTGCTAACGCGACACTACGATCAGAGACCCTTTGACGAAACTATGTGCGATGCATTAATCACAAACGGGGATGTAAAAAAGCCGTCATAAAAGGTGCAACACTTTTGCGATGGTGGAGCCATCAAACACGGTTCACATTTTAGTTGCGTGTGCGATTCACGCCACCGAGTATGGTTAAATTTCGACACGGTTAATATAATACAACCGTTTGCGATATTAATGTGTCAGCTTTTTGTTTAAAAAATGACTTCGTTGGCTACTAATATGTGCGCCTCTTCTCAAACTGGATGAATTTTTTTACAACGGCATATATGTGCCATGTCATGAAACCATGCCAGGTTTCATGTTTTTCGGGTGAATTTTTTATTTACTGGGATTTAAAAACTGAGATTCTCAATGTTTCAGGACGACGACAAGTTTGTAATTCATTCCCATTCCTTAAATGAGACCTAAACATGCACCCAATGACACATGTACGATTTCCCACCCATTTTGCTTCATTGGAGCATGTGGTTGTAGTTCAAATTTGAATTATGGACTACATTAAATGCATAGAAAACTTAGTAATTGGTAATATATACAATGGCCAAACGAACCCTGAATAATTCAAATTTCAGCCCGACACTCCTGTTATTCTATGTTGCCTGTAGAAAACAAAGTTCAAGGCTATAAGAGGTAGTGATTATCGTTTCGCCCACTAGAGGGGCATGTTTCCCTACCAGAACCACAAGGGTTGCAACAGGCTCCGGTTTGTAAGAGGCTTGTAATATATCTTCGCCCAAATTGGACAATTATATGTACCATGTAGTGACACCATGACAAGTTTCATGATTGCCTGGTGAGTTTCGGATTTACAGAGATTTAAAAACTGAGATTCACAATTTTGTGGCCAAGCCAGGACGGCGAGACGGTTGAATTCGTTCCCATTCATTCCATGGGACCTAAACATGCACCCCAAGGAAACATGTACGTTTTTTCTAGCCATTTTGGTGCAATAGAGTATGTATTTGTAGTTTGGATTTGAATTATGGACATGAAATGCCGAGAAAACTTAATTAATGAATAAAAAAAGGTCAAACGAACCCTGAATAATTTCAAAGTTCAGCGTGAATCTCTTGTTGTTTCGTGTCGCGTGTAGAAGAAAATACGAGGCTAGAAGAGGGAGCGATTATCGTTTAGCCCACAAGGGGACACGTTTCCCTATCGAAACCACGAGGGTTCTTGCGACATGCTCCGGTTTGTAGGAGGTTTGTAATAAAGCTTGGCCCAAATTGGCAATGTTTTTACCACAACATATATGTGCCATGACGTGACACCATGCCACCTTTGATGACTTTCTGGTGAGTTTTGGATTAAAGGGGATTTAAAAACCAAGATTCAAAATGTTTAAGGACGAGCCAGGACACCGGTACGCTTGTAATTCATTCCCATTCCCGGCATGGGACCTAAACATGCACCCAAGGACACATGTATAATTTTTCTAGCCATTTTGGTGAACTGGAGCATGTATTTTAAGTTCAGATTTGAATTATGGACATTAAATGCGTAGGAAACTCAATTACTGTATAAAAAGACCAAACAAACCCTGAATATGTTCAAATTTCACCATGGATATCATGTCGTTCCATGTTGCTCGTGGAAGAAAATACAAGGTGAAAAGAGGCAGTGATTACGTTTCAGGCACAAGGGGAACACGTTTCCCTATCGGAACAATGAGTCTTCTTTGAGAGAAGCTTCGGTTTGTAAGAGGTTTGTAATAAAGCTTGGCCCAAATTGGACGATGTTTTTACCACAACATATATGTGCCATGACGTGACACCATGCCACCTTTGATGACTCTCTAGTGAGTTTAGGATTTACGGGGATTTAAAAACCGAGATTCCAAATGTTTGAGGGCGAGCCAGGACGCGGGTACTATTGTAATTCATTCCCATTCCTGGCATGGGACCTAAACATGCACCCAAGGACACATGTATAAATTTTCTAGCCATTTTGGTAAACTGGAGCATGTATTTGAAGTTCAGATTTGAATTATGGACATTAAATGCCTAGGAAACTCAATTAATGTATAAAAAGGCCAAACGAACCCTGAATAAGTTTAAATTTCACCACAGATATCCTGTCGTTCCATGTTTCCCGTAGAATAAAATACAAGGAGAAAAGAGGAAGTGATTACATTTCTCCCACAAGGGGGACACGTTTCCCTATCGGAACCACGAGGCTTCTTGGAGAGAAGCTCCGGTTTGTAAGACTCTTGTAATAAAACTTGCGCCAAAATGGACGAAAAAAATTCCTCGACATATATGTGCCATGTCATGACACCATGCTAGGTTTCACGATTTTCGGCTTAGTTTTGGATTTACGGGATTTAAAAACCGAGATTATTCTCACGAAATGTTTTCAGATAGCAGACGATTCACTCACGAAAGTCGTGTGCCTACCAAACCATGGTCGATGCCCCAATACCCCCTGCTGCGCGCGCGATATGGGTCATGCATTATGATTGGCCAGAACCCAAACCCCGTGGATCGTATGTGTGCACCGTTGTATGCTACCAGATCGAACGGCAACCCTGAGCCCTTTCAACAGCACATGTAGTACATGGGTAAGCACTATGCGCATGCGTCTTGCTAGCTCACGCTTCTTTCTCTACTAGGTTTTCTAAACAGGCTACCGTTTCTCGCCACTCCTCTCATCAGTTTCCCGCCTCTTCACCCATCGTTTTCCCGCTACCATTGTCATTGCTCATTGAAGGCTAGCAGCAACACACCGGCCATGTAAAATATCCCACACAGTTTCTAAAAGCACAAATGTGTGTGATAGGAGGGAGTAGGTCCCATAGGGTGACCAGCTGAAACACCTTAATGGCAAGGAGGCAATTCTTATCAGCAAGGGCCGGCTTCCCATCCGCTAGCCTAGTCGAATAGAACGCAGAAGTTAAGCGTGCTCGAGCTGGAGTAGTCCAAGGATGGGTGACCCGGTGGGAAGTTGCATATCTCAAGCTTCATTTAAATGACATGACACGGTCATTATAGAGATATATTATATCTTTATAGTGACCTATCATGGCAATTATATAAACCTTGGGATCCTTGTTTTGCTAATTTGTAGACTATGTTTCTATGGGTTATTTTTTGCTCTGAAAAATTAAAGAATGATTAACTTGACCTGTCATGGCGATTAGATAAACTTACTATGTTTTTATGGGTTATTTTTTCCTCTAAAAAATTAAAGAATGCTTGACTTGACCTGTCATGGCGATTATATAAACCTTTTTCAGGATGCATGCAGCGTATAGGGGGCAGGGTGTTCTTCTCGAGCATGTCTCCATTGTGCGGCTTATAGACGCGACACATATCTGTGGGCTCCCGAGGTATATATACTATCCTTTACCGACAATTAGGGGGGCCCACACAATCTATCCCTTTGACCCAACAATGAGAAGGGTTTGACCATGATGGTTTCCTATTGATACTAGTAAGGTACACGTGCATTGCACACATGAGATTTGATAACCAAATTATGAAGAAATATCACACTATAGCATGTAAGCTTTGAGTCATATATGCATGATGTAGATGTTCATTTAATTCTTATAGTTCATCTCATCTAAAATCAATTAGTTTTATAAAGAATATATTTTAAGATTCGTGGAATTGTGCATTGTAAAGCATAAATTAAAAACAAAAAGTGACAATTCATTTATCAAAAAGAAGTTTGGCCAATTAAGATATGGAAGATTCTAGAGAACAAAGGAGAAGTGCTTGTGTTTTGAGGTTTATGCATTATGCTTAAGTTCAACCTTGGAGTCTTCTAGATTGTACATGTGGCAGAATCTGGTGGAATGTAGATGATATCCAACGGCCAGTAGTGCTTGGATTTTCCATCTCTGTACTGTCGGATTGGCTTCATCCGACGACCAATTTTCAAAGTTATTCGCACACTATATAGGGGTATAGATATAGACGTGTCCCATGCTAGACCAAATAAAGTTTGAGCGCATGCGTGGGACGCCCCCCGCCGCCGCCTCGAAGTTGGGAAACTAACATAGTACGTATCGAACCAGGCTTGGAGTCGGGTGCGGTGTTCGGTTTGTAATGTAGTTCGTGGCCCATTAAGTTGTGCATTTGGGATTTAAACACATCACACACCACGGTACCCATACATATTTTTGGGCCGCATGCAGTGTATACGGGGTCTTCTGATCGACCACGTCTCCCTCGTGCGGTTTTTTGTGACGACACGCATATCTGTGGGCTCCCCAAGTGTATATATATCATCCCTTTGACCGATAATGAGGGGTATGTGTTGGCCATGAATGGATTCCTCCTAGTTCTTGTTAGAGCCGGTCACTGTCACATGTCACTCAATCAAAGCTCGAGCTCATGCGTTGTTAGGATTCCCTCCCACATGCTCGGATTGCTGGGTTCGACCTACGTCATACCCTGCGTATCTAAATCATAACTACCTTGCCTTCATGGTTGTTATGCAGACGAGAGGTAGGCACCACATATAAATTGTACATTATTCTATATTTAAAACACACATCACCCCTTCCCAACATACATCATTTTGGGCCGCACGAAAGAGGTGCTGGTTTTGTGGTCCCTCTCGTGCGATTTTTATGATGGTTCAATCTATTGGCCCAAGCGGTTTATCGACAACAACAGCTGTTGTTTGACCAAACGAAAGATTCATTGGTCCGTCTTATGGTAGGTCATGGTGACATGCATGTATGACCAAAGTATCGATCATTACGTGCACCCGCCCGTTGACACGAAGTGGAAGGTGGTGGGCCAAGCATCCTAGCTAGATGCGACATTATATATATATATATATATATATATATATATATATATATATATATATATATATATATATATATATATATATATATATATATATATATATATATATATATATATATATATATATATATATATATATATATATATATATATATATATATATATATATATATAAATTGTTTGGGGCACCTAGGCAGCATGCAACTAATGCCCCATGCAATTGATCTCTTTCCAAATATTGGTGCATGACATACCTGCCATAAAAATGCACGCCATTACAATCCATACAATTTATTTCCATATATGATATGACGTCCTAGTTTCCTTTTAAATGTTTATTTATAATATATGCAATACAATACCTTGTGTTTTTTTGCATGGAAATACCTTGTGTACACTTTCTTGCTTTTGCCTTATATTGTTTGTCGGAATACAATACGCATAAACATATGCTGCACCCATCCTTTTTTGCTATTAAAAAAACAATTTTATGCATTTAGTAAGAATTTGTCCTATGTATCGTATACCTAACACAAAGAATTTATATACATATAATAATACATCTATGACATAAACCTAGAAATGATATATCCATGTACGATAAAACAAAATGATATATACGTAAGAAATATATGTCCCAAACATAACATACCCAAGATGATAATTGATATATGAAAATAACAAATATATTTTTAAGTGCATGCTCAAGCCCTTGCAAAAAAATATACACAAAGAAATGCATACCTCGACACGAAATTTTTTGTGTACATATCCACACATGTACATACCCCGACGTGAAATTTATATGTACATACACTGACTTGAAATTTATGTGTACATACTCATAACTGTACATACCCTGACTTAAAAATTATGTGTACATATTCGTAAATATACATACCTGACGTGAAATTTATGTGAACATACTCATAAATATACTTACCCCGATGTGAAATTTATATGCGCATACACATAAATGTACATAACCCAACATAAAATTTATGCGTACATACCCCGACGTGATTTTTCTCTCTACATATCCATAAAAATGTACATACCCCAACGTTAAATTTATGTATACATGCACCGATATACATTTATGTGTACATACTCTGATATGAAATATATGTGTATATACCCGAATATAAAATTTCAAAGATTTAATTCATTTATGACTATCCATTAATTTAAACATAAATGGTTGTCATGCATGCATGGCGTTACCATACTTATTAATTTCTGCCATATATAATCACATTAATGATTTACCATATCAATACAAACGCCATGCATCAACTCATCATCTAACGACTACGAGGTAAGGTGCCCAGCACCTAGGTGTCCTAAACTGCCGTCTATATATATATATATATATATATATATATATATATATATGTATGTATGTATGTCGCCACGACCACCTACTCGCGCCATCGCTGCCACCTCCCAGCGCGCCTCCGCTGGCCCTCCCTGTGCGCCTCCGCTGGTCCCTGCCCAGGCGCGTCACCGACCCTCCCCAGTAGCGCCTCCGCCAGCCCTTGCTAAGCGCGCCTGCAGCCGCCTCCCCACCGCACCTCCGCCGCCTCGCCCCACGCCGGGCGAACCCCTGCCGGGCCTTGCCGCCGCCCCTGCCCCAGCAAGCCGCGACCTCCCTCCCTCAGTGCGGCGCCACCTAGCCCTGCCTCCGAGCACCACCACCTACCTCCGAGCACCGCCGGTCTTCGCGCACAACTGTCCCACTGCTGCCTCGCGCGCCAACTCTGTCCTGAGGCTAGCCACGGTGGTGGATCACCGAGGGATGGCCGGTCCTTGCCACCGGCGGCCGCACTCCCGACGTGTCCCGTGCGATTGCGCCAATAGAGGCTTGCTCCCATCATCATCCTCCTTCCAGAGTACAATGGCAATGGCGACAACGTCCAGTAGGTCCTCCCGTGCCTCTGCTCGCCCTGCCTTCACCACCGGCCAGCCGTGCAAATCCCTCTAAAAAAGTTCAGGTAAAATGTGGATCCCTGTACAAAGTTCAGTACAAAAAGTTCAACTAATTTCTGGCGATGTTTAAGCTAAGTTCAGTGGAAAATTCAAGCTCAGTTCAATCAAAAAAATCAAGTCAAAAATTGCATGAAGCCCTTGCTGCTTGCGTTGGTGCGCTGCTACTGTTTGTTGCTGCAGCAGGGTGATCTGAGTTGAGAGAGAGAGAGAGAGAGAGAGATAGCAAAATGGAATGATCTTCCACATTGCCTAACTCGTGGCGCAATCAGTTAATTTCTTGATTTAGTCCAATTGAATTCCTAATTTTGTTTCAGTTCAATGACTGCTATCTCTCTTAGTTTTGTCCTCTTTTTATGTAGCCTCCCAGTTGAAGTTCACCTCCATGTGCTACTCCATTCGTAGCTCCCAGCCTTCCCTCGAGCAAGTACATGTCGTGCACGAGATCAGTTCAACCTGTGCACTTGGTACATTTGTGGGAATGTGTAAGCAAAAAGAGAAACCATATATTTTTGTGCAACATTTCGACCCTGCATCCCATGAGTTCCTGATTTTCTTTTGTGCAACAGTTCGACCTCGACGCTTGTGGCAGTCCCACAAGGACGAGTGTGGTCTACGATCGAGCAGTTGGTTCCCAAGCGAGTTCCTGGCTAAAGGTGGGCTTCCACGTTGAGGTGTGGAACGCAATGTACATGGTGATCCTGATGTAGTACGATGATGGCGATGTGGCGCAGGTGGAGCTCATGGAGTTCAGCTGGGCTGGCGATGGTCGGCGGTGGACGCGGGTCCATGAGTTGTAGGGCTCCATCTGCCGCTCAACCACCGCTTACTCCCACTCTGTTCACTCTTTTGTTTTCACTCTCACGCCTGTTCCTCATCGACCTGCAGCAGCAGGAGACACGAGATCACCTCCGGCACCACTGGTCACATGAAGGCCGTCAAAAAATGGTATATTCTCCATAAAAATAGGTGTTTGCTTATCTATATTCTCTATTGTTGAATTATAGCACACACATTTTCCTCGCGTGCCCCATTGAGGTTGTGCCCTCATCATGGAAACACAGAGCTTCCGTTCACAAGTACACCAACATGTTTGGTGCTCATTCATAAGTGCTTGTTCGTGCAGATCTCATATCCTTGTGTGTGCGCGTGTGTTGACGAACTTTGTGCTAAAATGAGTTCAACTAAGTTTAGATCTCTGTACAAAGTTCAACTAAGTCCTTGACACCCCTGTTACGATGTGATATACATGCCGCCAGTTTCGCGTTGCCGATGAAAATCCATTAGAAACAAAAGTTCAATTTTGCTAATTCCCGCAGTTCTGTATTTAGCACAAACTGGTGGTTCATTTTGCAAATTCTTGCGGTCTACAATTTCTTTTTGTTTTGCTAAAAGTGGTAATTTTGGTTTGTCAGAAGAGGGTGAACTGTGGGAGTACTTCCCTTGCTCTTTCTTCTACATCAAGGTCGAAAAAGCCCTTCATCTGCATCCATCTGTGGCAGGAACACTGCTTTGACATCAGGAACTCTGTGAGAGAGCCTCTCCTCTCTTTTCCTTTTTCCTTCTAATCCCCAAGTGTTTGTTATTCATATGAGTTTTGAATCAGGACATAACCTTGAGCTAATAAATTGTTCTTGCTGGAAATGCATTTACAAAATTATTGACATCTTTTTATTAGTAAGGTTGTAAGCAATCTGGAGATCCCTAGTATGCCACTTTATGTTTCTTTATACAATACCAAATGGATTATATAGCTCCCGATAACAGAATAAATATTCTGGAAAAATCTCAAATACTATCATACGGTCAGTTCAAAAAAATCTGATGAGCACTTGCAAGGTACATAGTTTTTGCAGAAAAGATTTCAAAAACTCGGGTTCACTGATTTAATGAATTACTATTAGTTCAAATTTCCTAACATCTATAGTTCAGGTTGAGGAATTTAGGTAGTTCCCCCCCACGGTCCTCTGCATCCAGCACCGCTGACACGCAACCTCTTCTCCGGTTTCTCTTCATTATGACATTCAGTTGCGGTTCAACAAAAATAACAGCAGCAGTACATACATCTCTTTTCTCTCTATTGCTCTTTTCTCTCTGTACTGCAGCACGAGGGAGGTTGGACGGACTGCAAGAAAAAAAGCTCAGTTCTACAGACAGCCCCCACCGCCCACATGGATTACTTCCTCCGGTCCTCATCCAGGTATGGGGCTCACATCAGTCCAACTATTCCTCCCTTATCCGACCGAGCTCGTCCTGCCATGCTCCTTCACGTACGAGCTTTTGCTGGCACTGGTGCACGCCGCCACACGTTCAAAGAGTGTATTGGAAAAAGTTCAAAAGTTTGGTTCCATAAAAAATTGCACTTGTTCATCTCGAAAGATCATGAAAGTTGAGAAGTCAAGGTGCCTAGCACCTGTTTGATGAAATGGCAAGCTAAATAAATATATTAGAGATGCAGATATCAAATTAGCTCAGTTGTGCATATGACAACATGATCTAACTTTCCCCCCAATCTGATGTGATTTTATTTGTATCAAATGGACTCACAGAAAAGTTGCACACAAAAGAGCATCTTCTAAAATGATTTAAGATCTATTTCATAATTTGCCAGATAAAGAAATTTATATAGTACTCATTAATCATTTTGTAGTCCCTCTAGAATGTTTGTTGCAAAGGAGGAACAATTCATTCACTTGTATGAGATGAAAATATTTGATTTCTCATGAAACCTCTAAAAAAATCTAATTTCACAACCTTAAGAAATTACCAAATGGATGAGCAAATTAGTATTACCACTGTACTGAATATTCTGAAGTGGTTAGTATACTAGAGAGTAAAACTGTGCCCTATTATTTGGTTTAATTTCTGTTTAGTTTTGTGTTCTGTTGTTTGTCCTAGTTGATCCATGTGTTATTGCTTCTATGTTGTGAACTTCTAATTCCATCATGAAGGAAAGAAGATAAGCGAGCTAAGTACTTGTTTGGAAAGTTGGTAAGTTCGAACACATAAACCTAAAGAAGTTCATTGAAAAAGTTTGGTTTCGTTTGAAAATATGTGATTTTTGGTTGGAAAATCATTGAGGAAATAGTTCACTTTTGCTAACTCCTGCAGTTCTCTGGTTGGAAAATTAATGGTTCAATTTGCTGAGTCCTTTGGTCTACAAATTTATTTCTGTTTGTATGTAAGTGGCTTAGTCAACAAAAAAAAGCGAGCAGTTCTATTCAAGGAGTTCAAAAATTAACATACAGGAAGTTCTTGATTATTTGGGTTATTTTGTATGATTTATTTTTGCAGAATCTTGGTGTCATTTGCCTTGTAGATAAAATTTTCTTGAGTGTGTTTGGGTCCCTATTGGCTGTAGGAGCTTACTTTCAAAAACTGAACCTTACTGTCTCCAGATTAGCATAGAAACAAGTTATTACTTTCTTGGTTAAAATAAGTGTATACATTTTACTATTTATAAATTTAGATAGTCGGAACAAGTTCTCATACACGCCTTTTGGCTCTGTTACAACTTGCTAAAAGGGTTAGAATGTTATTGGTGTTGCAAAAATATCAGACGCTCTCAACCGAAAAAGAAGTGTGTAGCGCAAGTTCAGGTATAACTCTGCAAGAGTTCAAAAATTTCAATGAACAAAGCTCTAACCAAAGTTCAAGAATTGGTTCCTTCATAAATTAGTTTTCTTTTGGTTAATTTGTTGTTCAGGGCATGTGCACGAGAGTCTTGTGTAGTACATGTGTGTATTGTACATTGTATATTGTTATCACTTACCATAGCATCATGGACAGTAATAAGAGAGATACATAGAGTCGTTCTATTAATCAACTTGCTAGCAACACTAGATACATTTCATCTTTGCAAAAATGTGATATATTTGGTGCAATTTATGAATGATTTGATTTCGATTTTGAGCTATCATGCAACTTAATTAAAAACATGCATTTTAGTTCAAACACTAAGTTTTGGACCACAGAGTTCATGTTTTAAAAGTTTTTATAAATTCCAAACTAGTCTGTGTAAATTCCCATGGAGTAGGTGGGCGTGTTGAGCGGCTACTGAACTTGTGCTGCTGCTGCTTTTGGACAGCCCAGGAAGCACGTCATTATAGAAGGCAAAAATATGTAACCTATATAACTCCTGTTTGTTCTGACTTCTTGTTTCTCTACAGCGGCCAAATCCCGGCACACCTGATAGTTGAAACTTACACATGGCCTGCGACCAACTGTGCTGCCTCTATAAGCTCCTTGGGAATGACTTGGTAGTAGCTGGGATCCCCTTACAGTGGCAAAATCCCGGCGCACCCACCGCCGCTCGTGATCCCTGCTCCTTCAGCTCGGCTTTGCGTGCGTCGATCCACAGGAGTAGGGCGTCATGCCCGCAACAAACAAGAACAGAAGGTATTTGCTCGAAATTTAAAATTCAGATACATTTGCTGAAGTTACCTTATACTCCCATCAATCTTATGATTTAGAATAAATTTCAGCCATGATTTAGACTTTCTTTTGCAATAAATAAGTTCACTATCTCGGTACAATTAGTTGACCATCTCAAGACAACTATTATTGGGTGTGCCAAAACTAGATGCAAGTCTTAAGGTAACTTCAAGCAAATGTATACTGAATTAATGTAAACCGTACATGTTCCTTGTTGATAAAATCTAGCCCATTCAAAGTAGTCATGATTGGACTAGGATGGTATGTTTTATCGTTATCTAACAAAGGCATACATCATTATCTAAGTGCAGTACATCATTATCTTCTGATGCAGATCTTACAAAGTAGTACAGTAAATCATGATCTAACATTTTTACAGAACTGCACGCTATATACAGAATTTCTCTGAAACTGCTGCGGATACATGACTTATGAGGCTACCAGAGGCTACTACACCTCCAGATTAATGACAGCACGCAACTTACTTGCTTCCAACACACTAGTAACACATTCTAAGGTTCAGAATCGGCTACTTCAGAGCTGTTGCTATTCGTGGGTAAAGGTCCTCATTTTGTTGATGGTGGCATCTTACAAAGAAAAGGTAACCTGCTTTTACTTATTATTCTTGTACTTTGCCCTTCAAATACGGAAGTAGAATCAATGTCAATAAGCATTTTCAAAACTTCTCTTATTGTCGGTCGCTCAGAAGGTGCTCGAATAATTCAAGCAATGTCAAATGTTAAGGACCTTTATTATAACTTCTGATCCATAGTTGCTAACTTTTAGATCACAAACCGTTGTAGTATTCCGGTCTGAACATTGGGATCAAACCCATTTTGATCATGAAATGATAAAAAATGGAATGGTGGGAAGTAGCAGGTCCAGTTTCTAGTAAATGGGATCGTGGGCACATGCATAATAGTCCTATCCTATAACAGTTTTTAGGATAAACGGGATCAAGCGGCTTCTTCCCCAGACCACGCTCGGCTTTCTGCCTAGGAAAACCCCTTTTATTCCTCCCAGGCACAACCACAACATCCTTTTCAGTCAAATTGACCGCTGACTGCGGTCCAAGTTCAGCAAATAATTTTTTAGTTCAGTCCAACCTGGCCGTCCCAAGCAATTCACCGTCGCAGCTACTAGGCCGATTGCGTCGAGCCTCCTGCCACCGCCGGTGGGGCTCCATCACCGTACTACCCATACCATTCACCGCCACCACACCGGATCGTTCAACGACACAACCCGAAGCAGTTCGATGCCGCGGCTCGGGAGGCACACACTTCGCCCCTCCATCCCAGGAGAGCAGTACATCTCCTTGTGCACGATCAGTCCTTTGCCGATGTACACTGCTGGTCTAAGCTCTTTGGCCACTTCTCCAATATTTCCAGCACCATCCCCAGTCGAGCCCCGTGGCATCCCGACGGTCGAGTTCATGCCGAGCAGCAGTCCACGACCGTCAGCTCCTATTTCCACTATAGTGGTTGGGTTGCAGTTTTCCTCATCCTTCCCGGTGCGCGACAACCCAGCCCACATGCTGCTACCGTTCGCCACCCCGAAATAGCTTCGTCTATGTAAATGCTACTAAATCAGTGGTTTGATTCAGCGGCCTCCTTCAGTTCAAACACATGAACTAAAGTAATCAGAGAAGAACAATATACTGAAGAGCAATGTACTGAGTTTGTTGTTAACCAGCGAAGAAAAATATACTGAAATTACAGAGGATAACACAATGCAGTGCTAGTCACTATCATTATTACTTAATGTGAGTCAAAAAAGAAGTGTTGGACAATGGTTCGTTGTTAATTAGTGACCAGAACTAGTGTACTTTGGATTCTACTAGTGCAAATGTAGCCTCAAATTCCTTGTACGTGTGAACATGCACACATCTGACAGAAAATGGGTTCATGAGAAAATGAGGTTCTTATGATCATGTTTATTGTTAACTTATTCAGAAGAAATGCTATTAAGTTATATCATTAGTGAAAACACAGTTAACTTATTAAAAAATAATTGTATCAGTTCTGACTCGAGAGGGTGTAAGTGCAGAAGAAAAAAATTGGTAGCTGTAAAGGGTCATCGATTGAAAAGGTTATAAGTTCACCATGACGTCTCAGATAAGTTCATGAAAAAGATCAAACAAAAAAGAAACCCCAAATGGGAATTCAAATGGTAAAAGTTCAAGTCAAAATTTTCTATTTGGCCTAGATAGCTCATATATACTTCAATCTTGTAATTTAAAAGGTCAAGTCACAAGTTCGGAGATGATTGTTTCCAACTAGTTTGCTTTGATGATTCTGTAATTGCATCCGGCCATTACAAAAAATGGCTGTAGTAGTTCATTATTTATTTCAATTCATGAAATTGATACAGTCCGCCACCCTGCCCGCAATGTCGTTGTTGCTTGCTAGCTGCCGGTGGTTCGTGTGCCCTGGTCGCTGCTGCTATAGGGTAAGGTGAGTGAGAAAGTGATTACTGAGAGGGATTTGCTGCTGCTGTTGTTCCTTGTATTGATAGAGGATTGTCGAATCTAAAGCCAGCTGCACCTTCGCATCCTATGCACTGTCACATATGAGTTGGTGCTCCTGCAGTAGTGTTCTAATTAGCAAAAGAACAATGAGAAGGGAAAGAAGATGGTGGTTAAATATTAAGTAAATAAGAACTGATAGAATGAGGATAACATAAAACAGTGTGTGACTGAAAGAAACTAAATATTTTGGTGCGAAACGTTGTTGCTTTTCTCTGGTGCTGTAGTTCAATTTAGTACAACCTTTCTGCTTGTAATAGCATCTTCTGCAGGAAGTTCAAGATGGGAACACTTGTTTCAAATGCTCTCCTCCCATTCACGATGATGCCAACAAGGAAAACCTCTGGGAAGCTCTGCTGGTAATGCAATCTCCTATCCATCCCAGCTCCAACTTACTGCTGCTAATCAATTGTCTGCATGTAATAGAAAAGTACTCCCTCCATTCCAAATAATTGTCTTTCTAGAGAATTCAACAAGTGACTACATACGGAGCAAAATGAGTGAATCTACACTCTAAAACATGTCTACATACATCCGTATGTTGTAGTTCATTTGAGATGGCTAGAAAGACAAATATTTGGGAACGGAGGGAGTAGGTGTTTGTTGCATAAGTTCTGAACTTGTCGGTGTTTGTTGCACAAGTTCGAGTTGTCGTTACTCGGAGAAGCTACTACTATTGCTAGCTTTGGGGTTCACATGCTACAACACATGGATCCATGGACAATGAATTAATATGAGAGAGATAATTTGGTTGTGTCATGCTCTTTAGTGTTTGTTTCTATTCCTGTTAGCACCAAATAGTGTTTGAATTTTTTTATTTTGTGCTCTCACATATTTGTTTGGGTAGTACAAACACATCAGCTCAGTGAGTAAGGATGTGGCACCTTGGGGAATAATGCCTACATAGCAAGCCCAGGATGACGATGCTGATCACTAGCATGAAGGATACCAAGCAGGCTAAGGATGAAGTACATGATGAAGGCAATGAGGACAATGAAAACATGCAATCCATAAACATAGCAGCAGCTGCAAGTTCTTCTGTGTATGATAATATGATTGCTACTTTTTAAAAGAAAGTGTATATGATAGTTTGATGTTTCTACAAGAAAGGAAAAAAATGGTTTGAATTAAAAACATTGATCAGTATGAATAAAAAACAATTATCAGTTCAAGTGCTCTCTCCTTCCTATTTTGAAAATGTCCACGAACAGACACAAAATTGTATGGAATGTTTGATTACCACTAGAATATATGTTTAGATCATAAATAGTTGTCGGTTCTTCTGTGGAATTTGAGAAAGTTCGTCTATGAACCTGAGGAATATATGCTCAAAGAAAAACAAAGAAAAAGCACATCACATTTATTGTGGAAAAGTTTATTTTAGTTCAGCTATATAAACTATGTTGGTTCGATGATGAAAGTTCGACTGCTCAACCCAAAACATTTTCGAACTATGAAAAATACCTCAGTACAAACATATAGATATATTAGTACAAGTACTTTGTTTTCCGAACATACAGATATATTAGTATAAGTACTTTGTTTTCGGGACGGGAGAAACTCGCGAAATTATTTATTTTTCAAAATATATCATTCAGTTCAACGACATAACCTATGCAAGTTTGAAGACTATGATACCGTAAATAGTTGAAAAAGTTACGAGAAAACGATATCAAAAAATAGAGTAGGGTCTAGTCTATAAAAACACGCTCAGTACAAACCCAAAATGGAGATCAGTTTGAGTCCTCCGTTTTCAGAAGAATTCAAAACTAATCTATAAAAAATAGCTCAGTGCGAACGCACACGTAGATCAGTACGAGTACTCTGTTTTTTCTGAGGAAAAAATAACACGATGGATCTTACCGTATTCAAAATTACTCTTCAACGGCTAATAATTTGAGAAAACGTCCAACATGACTAAGTTTCGCATTTTCGATAGCTATCCAACGGTATATTATTTGCCCTATTTCGTCAAACTTTTCTAAAAAACCGCGTTCAATACCAATTTTAACCGTATTTGAATTCGTATTTAATCCGTAAGGAATTAGAAAAAAACTTTCTATACGCAAAAGTTGCGCATTTTCCATAGCTTTCCAACGCCGTATCATTTGCGTCAATCCGACAAACCGTTTGCATAAAACAGTGAAAATACATTTCGCCCAGAATTTCACGTTTTTCGAATCACTTTTAAATAATATAGAATTTGAAAAACTAGTAGATATATGGAAGATGCGGATTTTCACAAGCTTTCCAATTCCATCTCATTTGCTCAATTCCGACAAACCGTTTGAAAATTAAGTCCAAAATATGATTCACATTTTCGGTTTTGAAAAAGACGTTTTTTTCAAAACTGCTCTTAAATCATAATTTTTTTGCAAAAACAAATTATAAGATTGTAATGTGGATGTCAAGAGCTTTCCAACGATATATAACACGCTCCGTTTCGACAAAAAAAATTGCAAAAAAATGTGAACTAAAGAAGACGATTTTTAACAGCAACAGAAAGCATTAGTTCAACCGCTCGAATTTCATCAGTTCAACCGCTTGAATTCATCAGTTCAAGTAGGGTAACAAAATAATATTCTGTTACGCATAACATAATAGCCCAGATGTGTGTGTGTATATATATATATATATATATATATATATATATATATATATATATATATATATAGGGTGGGTCTATTATGATAACACCCCTTAAGACCTTATTCTGCACCTCAAAACCTTATTCTGCTAACACCTTGATCTGCCCACGCCCGCAGACTAAACCACCCAGCCCGAGAAACCAAACCGCAACAAAAGCCCCACCCCCACCCCACACCGACCCCCGACAACGCCCCCATCCCTCATCCCCGATCCATCCCCACCTCCTCTCCACCTTCGCGCCGCCACCGCCGCCCCACCCCATCCAACCGCTGTGTGCCGCTGCGCCGCCCGCCCCATCCACCTTCTGCCGCGATGCCTCCGCCTCGCCCCCGTCCAACTTCGCCAGACGGCCGTGCAGCCCTGCCTCGTCCACCTTTGCGCCGCCATCGCCTAAAAATCCCTTTCATCCACAAGGCCGGCCGACACCTTCTTTCCTCATTTGCCCCGCCGCCGGCCTGGGCTCGCTTCGCACCTGCCCTGCATCTCCGGTGCCTTCGCCGCAGGTGGATTCCACCCCCTCGCCCGGATCCGCCACCCATTCAAGATCCGGATCGAGCCTCCGCCACGGGTAAACCCCATCCTCCTCCCACGGATGAACCCCATCGAGGTGGCCTCCAAGGCCCTGGCCCTGGCCCCTAGCCGTCCTCCCGTAGCTGCCCTGCGTCAGATCCGCACGTCACCGTCCCGGGGGCGTCCTTTCCGTCCCGAGTCACCGGCGACTCTTCCCTCTCCTCCCCGTTCCTCCACCTCCTCCCTTCCATCCCTGGCCACTACAGAGCGTCCCGGGTCAACAGCCACTGCGTTGCCGTTGCTCACCGCTTAGCCTCTCTCGCTCTCCATCACAACGGGTGGGCGATAAAAATTCCAGCGCGCAGGCTGCATCTGACGGCCGTCGATGGTCACATGTCGGACGAGCCCAACCGTGCAGTACGTCAGAGCAGGTTCTGCAGTACTTTTTGAAAATTTCTGTAGTTTATTTGTTATAGATGCGCGATTCACTTCTTCAGCCACCTCTTTCTTGATGTTCACTTGTCAGGATAGAGAAGTACGGTGGTGTGAACTACTTCGATGGGAGCAGCAGGGGAGTCGAGGTGGTGTTTCTGCCTCTGGATGTCATAGTCGTGCGGTTCGGCTGGGCTTGGTATTTTCCCTTTCTTGTTGATAGGTGCTTCAGTGCAGTTGGCTTGATCGAAGATGAGGTTCAGCTGGTTTGTGTATGCTGGTCAGGGTCTCTTGTACATGCAGCTCACGGCGTGATGTTGGTTCAGTTCATTGGCAAGCGGTTCTGTATCACGGGCGTGCAGCTCACCATCATCGAGCCCGTAGCTGATTTTGTTTATTCTTTGGCAGGTCGTCGACGAATCGGACCTGTGACATACGGGCTTTCATTTATTTTTCATTTTGTTTTGAGAGGGTTTTATGTAAATTTATAGGGCTGTGTTTGGTAAGTTTTAAAACTACTATTCGAAGTTCTCCTTGCTGCTCGGGAAAAAAGAACTTTGGTTTGAGAGTGTACGACGGTGGCAGAGAACTTTGGTTTGCAGCTCACTTCGGTTTCCCCTAGCAGCTCACTTTGGTTTTACTTGCCTACGGTGCAGTGCAGTTCGTTGCAGCTCACTCCAAAATGTTAAAATTCCAGGGTACACACGGTGGTGGATAAAAAAACAAAAAGAAGCAAAAAATAGTGTGGTTCACTCCCCTTGTCCTAGCGGTCCGCTCGCCTCGTCCTCGAAGTGCGGAAGAATTTCTAAAATTAAAAAGAAAATAAAAATGTTTGTGGTTCATTTTGCAGTGCGTTTGGTCCTCGGATGTAGTCCATTTTTGAGAGTGATGTTGTTCACTTGCCCCAAACATGAAAATGCAAAAAAATTAGCGAAACAACAACATGATAATGCTGTTCACTTTGATATATGTCATGGCTCACTTGCCCTAGTCTCCGCGGTCCACTCTCGTTCATAAAAAAAACTAAAAAAAAAGACAATAAAAATTTGTCTGAGAAAATTTACGTCCGACAAAAAAAATCATGCAGCTCGCTTGCCCCGTCCAATGCAGTGCGGTTTTCATTCTGAAGCAGTGCTGTCGGCCGTATGATGTTGTTCATCCCGTAAGTGCAAAAAAATAATTCTGGCGAAAAAAAAGTAATGCAGTTCACTTCTTGATAGTGTTGTGGTTCATTTACACCCGATTTGAAGTGCACTCTACTTTCTCGTCCTTGAAAAAATTACGTTTGAATAAAAGAAACCATGCAGTTCCCTTACCCGTGTGATGCAGTGTGGTTTTAAATCAGTTCTGATCGCGGTTTTCAATCGGATGAAATACCCACGCCGATTTGGGTGTCATGGAAAAAATGTCGCATTTGATAAATTTGAAATTCCTCTTAAACCGTAAAGAATTAGAGAGAGTGTTCTACATGAAAGAGTTGAGTATCATTGATATCTTTCCAACGGCGTATCGTTTGAATCATTCCGACCAGCGGTTTGCAAAAATTTCACGAAAGCGGCGCTGCCACTGCGTCGTCGCCGCAAGACGATTTTCCAAATTAACTTAAAACCGTAAGGAATCTAAAAATATTTCAACATATGAAAGTTGTGCCTCGTTCGTAGCTTTCCAGCGGCATATCACTGCGCCTTGTTTGACAAAGCGGTTCAAAAAGCGGGCGAAAACAGTACCAAAAATTTTAAAAACTTGAAAAAGCAGAGTTCCGTGATTTAGTAAATTTGAAATCGCTCTTAAGCGTAATGAATTAGAAAGATTTATATATGAAAAGATGCGCTTGACGATATCTATCCAATGGCGTATCATTTGCTTCATTCGACAAGCAGTTTAGAAAAACGCGAAAAACGCCGCTGCGTGGTAAATCCACCGCACTATTTTCAAAACTGCTCTTAAACCGTGTGGAATCTTGAAAAGTGTTCAACATGTCAAAGTTGCGCTTAATCCATAGCTTTTGAAAGTTGCGCTTAATCCATAGCCTTTCAATGGTATATTACAAGCCTCATTCCGATAAACGGTTAAAATAACGCGTGCAGTTTTTTCCGACGAGAAGTTCACTAGTCTCTATTGCAATGCTCGTCGTCAAAATGATCTGATCTTGCTTACATGAGCGTCAAGGTCAAGTGGTGTGCAGAATAGTTATTCTGCTATTATTATAGCAGAATAGACCCATTGTATATATATATATATATATATATATATATATATATATATATATATATATATATATATATATATATATATATATATATATATATATATATATATATATATATATATATATATATATAGGGAAAATCCATCCTACCACCCGTGGTAGTTACTCTACATATCTAATATACTACCATGTGGTACTATATATACTATTTTATTATTTTAAATATGTTCATATACTATATTTAAGATATTTCAAAGCAAGTTAAATGAAAAAAGTGAATATGAGCCCATAGTTTTGTTATATTTATGAAATAATTATATATTTGTACGTAAAAAGAGCATACTCAAAACATGGTACATACTACCTAAAATTAGTATATATACTACCTAATCATTGTTATATACTACATACTACATGTACATACTCTCGGTTTTAATAGATACTACATACAACATACAAAATGCAAGTGGTGGTAACTACCAGTGCTTGTAGGAAACATTTGTCCTATATATATATATCTGCTAATATTAGTAGAATAACTATTCTGATAACACTACCGCACTGCACGCTCAACGCAAGTGCATGTCATTTTTGAACCAAGTGTGCTGCAGTACTCACACGAGTGAACTTCTCGTCGGAAAAAACTGCACGCGTTGTTTTTTCGGTACTGTTTTCGCTCTAGTTTTTTAACTGTTTATCGGAACAATGCGTATAATATACCGTTGGAAAGCTATTGATTAGGCGCAACTTCGCCAAGTTGAAAACTTTTCGAGATTCCTCGCGGTTTAAGAGCAGTTTACAAAACGGTGCGGCGGATGACGAGTGGCAGCGAGCGTATTTTTGTGATTTTTTTCTAAACCGCTAATCGGAATAAAGCAAATGATACGCCGTTGGAAAGATATCATCGAGGCACATCTTTTTCATATCTATTAGTTTTTTCTAATTCGTTACGGTTTAAGAGCAGTTTCAAATTTACTAAATCGCTGAATTATTATTTTGAATTTTTTCAATTTATGGTATTGTTTTAGCTCCAGTTTTTGAACCGTTTGTCGAAACAAGGCGTATGATACGTCGTTGGAAAGCTACGGACAAGGCGCAACTTTAGTATGTTGGAATATTTTTTAGATTCATTACAGTTTTTAGTTAATTTTGAAAATAGTGCGGCTAACGACAGGAGACAGCGGCCATTTTTCGTGAATTTTTTGCAAAACGCTGGTTGAAATGATTCAAATATATGCCATAGAGGCTTGCTCCCATCATCATCCTCCTCCAGTACAATGGCAATGGCGACAACGCCCAAGAGGTCCTCCAGGCTCGTCAGCCTCGCCTTCACCACTGCCAGCCGCAAATCCTCTAAAAAGTTCAGTAAAATGTGGATCCTGTACAAAGTTCAAGATAAAAAGTTCAACTAATTTCTGGCGATGTTTAAGCTAAGTTCAAGTGGAAAATTCAAGCCTCAGTTCAATCAAAAAATCAAGTCAAAATTGCATGAAGCCCTTGTTGCTTATGCTGGTGCGCCACATCGTTTGTTGGTCAGCAGCAGGTGATCTGAGGAGAGAGAGAGAGAGAGAGAGAGATAGCAAATGGAATGATCTTCCACATTGCCTAACTCGTGGCGCAATCCGTTAATTTCTTGATTTAGTCCAATTGAATTCCTAATTTTGTTTCAGCTCAATGATCGCTATCTCTCTTAGTTTTGTCCTCTTTTATGTAGCCTCCCAGCTGAAGTTCACCTCCATGTGCTACTTCCATTCAGAGGCTCCCACTTTCCCTCGAAAGCAAGTACATGTCGAGGTACTAGATCGGTTCAACCTGTGCACTTGGTACATTTGTGGGAATGTGTACAAAAAGAGAAACCATATATTTTTGTGCAACATTTCACCTCAGATCCCATGAGTTCTCGATTTCTTTTTTGTGCAACAGCCGACTCGACGCTTGTGGCAGTCCCACAAGGACGAGTGTGGTCTACGATCGAGCAGCTTGGTTCCCAAGCGAAGTTCCTCGGCTAAAGGTGGGCTTCCACGCTGAGGTGTGGAACGAATGTACATGGTGATCCCGATGTAGTACGATGATGGCGATGTGGCGCGTGGAGCTCATGGAGTTCACTGGGCCTGGCGATGGTCGATGCGGTGGACGCGGGTCCATGAGTTGTAGGGCTCCATCGCCGCCAACCACCGCTTACTCCCACTCTGCTCACTCTTTTGTTTTCACTCTCACTGTTTCCTCATCGACCTGGCAGCAGCAGGAGACACGAGATCACCTCCGCACCACTCGGGTCACATGAAGGCCGCCAAAAATGGTATATTCTCCATAAAAATAGGTGTTTGCTTATCTATATTCTCTATTGTTGAATTATAGCACACACATTTTCCTCAGGTGGCCCCATTGAGGTTGTGCCTCATCATGGAAACACAGTAGCCTGCTCACAAGTACACCAACATGTTTGGTGCTCATTCATAAGTGCTTGTTCTGCAAGATCTCATATCCTTGTGTGTAATGGCTGTGTTGATTTAATCCTGTGCTAAAATGAGTTCAACTAAGTTTAGATCTCTCGTACAAAGTTCAACTAAGTCCTTGACACCCCCTGTACACATGTGATATACATGTCACAGTTAGCAAGCGTCACGATGAAAATCCATTAGAAACAAAGTTCAATTTTGCTAATTCTCCTAGCTCTGTATTTAGCACAAACTGGTGGTTCATTTTGCAAATTCTTGCGTCTACAATTTCTTTTTGTTTTGCTAAAAGTGGTAATTTTGGTTTGTCGTAAGAGGGTGAACTCGTGGGAGTACTTCCCTTGCTCTTTCTTCTACATCAAGGCTCTAAAAGCCCTTCATCTCGCATCCATCTCAAGGCAGAACACCGCTTTGACATCAGAACTCTGTGAGAGAGCCTCCTCTCTTTCTCTTTTTCCTTCTAATCCCCAAGTGTTTGTTATTCATATGAGTTTTGAATCGTGACATAACCTTTGAGCTAATAAATTGTTCTTGCTGGAAATGCATTTACAAAATTATTGACATCTTTTATTAGTAAGGTTGTGTAAATCCTGAGATCCCTAGTATGCCACTTTATGTTTCTTTTATACAATACCAAATGGATTATATAGTTCCTTATAACAGAATAAATATTCTGGAAAAATCTCAAATACTATCATATACTGTCCAAAAAAAATCTGATGAGCACTTGCAAGGTACATAGTTTTTGCAAGTAAAAGATTTCAAAACTCGGGTTCACTGATTTAATGAATTACTATTAGTTCAAATTTCCTAACATCTATAGTTCAGGTTGAGGAATTTAGGTAGTCTCCCCCACGGTCCTTCCCTCGTGATTCAAAGATCACGACACGCAACCTCTTCTCCGGTTTCTTCATTATGACATTCAAATATATGTTCAACAAAAATAACAAAGAAGCAGACATACATCTCTTTTTCTATCATTGCTCTTTCTCTCCCAGATTGCAAAGACGAGGGAGGTTGGACGGACTGCAAGAAAAAGCCTCAGTTCAGCATGTGCCTCCCCACCGCCCACATGGATTACTTCCTCCGGTCCTCATCCATATGGGCTCTCATCAGTCCAACTATTCCTCCCTTATCCGACCGAGCCTGCTCCCGCCATGCTCCTTCACGCACGAGCTTTTGCTGGCACCGGTGCACGCCGCCACACGCTCAAAGAGTGTATTGGAAAAAGTTCAAAAGTTTGGTTCCATAAAAAATTGCACTTGTTCATCTCGAAAGATCATGAAAGTTGAGAAGTCAAGGTGCCTAGCACCTGTTTGATGAAATGGCAAGCTAAATAAATATATTAGAGATGCAGATATCAAATTAGCTCAGTTGTGCATATGACAACATGATCTAACTTTCCCCCCAATCTGATGTGATTTTATTTGTATCAAATGGACTCACAGAAAAGTTGCACACAAAAGAGCATCTTCTAAAATGATTTAAGATCTATTTCATAATTTGCCAGATAAAGAAATTTATATAGTACTCATTAATCATTTTGTAGTCCCTCTAGAATGTTTGTTGCAAAGGAGGAACAATTCATTCACTTGTATGAGATGAAAATATTTGATTTCTCATGAAACCTCTAAAAAATCTAATTTCACAACCTTAAGAAATTACCAAATGGATGAGCAAATTAGTATTACCAATCGCATCGAATATTCAAGTGGTTAGTATACTAGAGAGCAAAAACTGTGCCCTATTATTTGGTTTAATTTCTGCTTAGTTTTGTGTTCTCGTTGTTTGTCCTAGTTGATCCATGTGTTATTGCTTCTATGTTGTGAACTTCTAATTCCATCATGAAGGAAAGAAGATAAGCTTAGCCAAGTACTTGTTTGGAAAGTTGGTAAGTTCAACACATAAAACTAAAGAAGTTCATTGAAAAAGTTTGGTTTCTTTTGAAAATATGTGATTTTTGGTTGGAAAATCATTGAGGAAATAGTTCACTTTTTGCTAACTCCCTGCAGCTTCCCGTTGGAAAATTAATGGTTCAATTTGCTGAGTCCTTTGGTCTACAAATTTATTTCTGTTTGTATGTAAGTGGCTTAGTCAACAAAAAAAAGCGAGCAGTTCTATTCAAGGGAGTTCAAAAATTAACATACAGGAAGTTCTTGATTATTTGGGTTATTTTGTATGATTTATTTTTTGCAGAATCTTGGTGTCATTTTGCCTTGTAGATAAAATTCTTACTGAGTGTACTGGGTCCCTATTGGCTGTAGGAGCTTACTTTCAAAAACTGAACCTTACTGTCTCCAGATTAGCATAGAAACAAGTTATTACTTTCTTGGTTAAAATAAGTGTATACATTTTACTATTTATAAATTTAGATAGTCGGAACAAGTTCTCATACACGCCTTTTGGGCTCATACAACTTGCTAAAAGGGTTAGAATGTTATTGGTGTTGTAAAAATATCGACGCCTCAACCTAAAAAGAAGTGTGTAGCTAAGTTCAGTATAACTCGCAAGAGTTCAAAAATTTCAATGAACAAAGCTCTAACCAAAGTTCAAGAATTGGTTCCTTCATAAATTAGTTTTCTTTTTGGTTAATTTGTTGTTCTCGGGCAGCAAGACAGAGAGTCTTGTGTAGTACATGTGTGTATTGTACATTGTATATTGTTATCACTTACCATAGCATCATGGACATGTAATAAGAGAGATACATAGAGTCGTTTATTAATCAACTTGCTAGCAACACTAGATACATTTCATCTTTGCAAAATGTGATATATTTGGTGCAATTTATGAATGATTTGATTTCGATTTTGAGCTATCATGCAACTTAATTAAAAACATGCATTTTAGTTCAAACACTAAGTTTTGGACCACAGAGTTCATGTTTTAAAAGTTTTTATAAATTCCAAACTAGTCCTGTAAATTCTCATGGAGTAGGTGGTGCGTGTTGAGCGGTTATCGAACTTGTGTTGCCGTTGCTTTTGGACAGCCTCAGAAGCACGCCATTATAGAAGGCAAAAATATGTAACCTATATAACTCCTGTTTGTTCTCGACTTTGTTTCTTTCATTAACAAGCCAAATCCCGCACACCCGATAGTTGAAACTTACACATGGCTCATGCACCAACCCAGGTGCCTCTATAAGCTCTTTGGGAATGACTTGGTAGTAGCCGATCCCTTACGCGGCAAAATCCCAAGGCACCCTCCACGCCGCCAGGATCCCTGCTCCTTCAGCTCGGCTTTGCTGGTGCACACACCACAGTGAGTAGGAGCGCTATGCCCGCAACAAACAAGAACAGTAGGTATTTGCTCGAATTTTAAAATTCGTGATACATTTGCCGAAGTTACCTTATACTCCCATCAATCTTATGATTTAGAATAAATTTCAGCCATGATTTAGACTTTCTTTTTGCAATAAATAAGTTCACTATCTCAAGACAATTAGTTGACCATCTCAAGACAACTATTATTGGGTGTGCCAAAACTAGATGCAAGTCTTAAGGTAACTTCAAGCAAATGTATACTGTAATTAATGTGTAAACCGGCACATGTTCCTTGTTGATAAAATTCTAGCCCATTCAAAGTAGTCATGATTGGACTAGGATGGTATGTTTTATCGTTATTCTAACAAAGGCATACATCATTATCTAAGTGCAAGACATCATTATCTTACAAAGGCAGATCTTACAAGGTAGTACAAGAAATCATGATCTAACATTTTTACAGAATCGCACGCTATATACAGAATTTCTACGTAAACTGCTGCAGATACATGACTTATGAGGCTACCAGAGGCTACTACACCTCCAGATTAATGACAGCTCCCTGCAACTTACTTGCTTCCAATACACTAGTAACACATTCTAAGGTTCAGAATCGGCTACTTCAGAGTTACTATATATTCGTGGGTAAAGGTCCTCATTTTGTTGATGGTGGCATCTTACAAAGAAAAGGTAACCCGCTTTTACTTATTATTCTTGTACTTTGCCCTTCAAATACGGAAGTAGAATCAATGTCAATAAGCATTTTCAAAACTTCTCTTATTGTTCGGTCGCTTTTAAGGTGCTTCAATAATTCAAGCAATGTCAAATGTTAAGGACCTTTATTATAACTTCGATCCATAGTTGCTAACTTTAGATCACAAACCGCTGTAGTATTCCGTCTCAACATTAGATCAAACCCATTTTGATCATGAAATGATAAAAATGGAATGGTGGGAAGTAGCAGGTCCAGCTTAGTAAATGGGATCGTGGGCACATGCATAATAGTCCTATCCTATAACAGTTTTTAGGATAAACGGATCAAGCGGCTTCTTCCCTGCACCACCGCCTCTCTGCCTAGGAAACCCCTTTATTCCTCCTGTGCACAACCACAACATCCTTTTTCAATAAATTGATCGGCCGATCATGGTCCAAGTTCAGCAATAATTTTTAGTTCAGTCCAACCTCGCCGTCCCAAGCAATTCCACCGTCAGTAGCCTATTAGGCCGACAAGGCTGAGCCTCCCCACATCGCCGGTGGGGCTCCATCACCGCACTACCCATACCATTCACCGCCACCACACCGGATCGCTCAACCACACAACCCGGCAGTTCGATGTCATGCTCGGGAGGCACACACTTCCCCCTCCATCCCGTGAGAGAGCAGACATCTCCTTGTGCACGATCAGCCCTTTGCCGATGTACACCGCTGGTCTAAGCTTTTTGGCCACTTCTCCAATATTTCCAAAGCACTATCCCTGGCCGAGCCCCGTGGCATCCCGACGGTCGAAGTTCATGCCGAGCAGCAGCCCACGCATCACACGCCTCCTATTTCCACTATAGTGGTTGGGTTGTAGTTTTCTCATCCTTCCCTGCGGCGCGACAACCCAGCCCACATGCTACCGTTTCACAATTCAAATAGCTTCGTTTATGTAAATGCTACTAAATCAAAGGTTTGATTCAGCGCCTCCTTCGGGCCAAAACACATGAACTAAAGTAATCGGAGAAGAACAATATAATCAAGAGCAATGTAATGAGTTTGTTGTTAACCAAATAAGAAAAATATACTGAAATTACAGAGGATAACATAATGTATAATAGTCACTATCATTATTACTTAATGTGAGTCAAAAAAGAAGTGTTGGACAATGGTTCGTTGTTAATTAGTGACCAGAACTAGTGTACTTTGGATTCTACTAGTGCAAATGTAGCCTCAAATTCTTGTTAATGCGGGTGAACATGCACACATCTGGATGTAAAATGGGTTCATGAGAAAATGAGGTTCTTATGATCATGTTTATTGTTAACTTATTCGTAAGAAATGCTATTAAGTTATATCATTAGTGAAAACACATTAACTTATTAAAAAATAATTGTATCGGCCTGACTCGAGAGGGTGTAAGTGCGTAAGAAAAAATTGGTAGCTGTAAAGGGTCATCGATTGAAAAGGTTATAAGTTCACCATGACGCCTCGTATAAGTTCATGGAAAAGATCAAACAAAAAGAAACCCTAAATGGGAATTCAAATGGTAAAAGTTCAAGTCAAAATTTTCTATTTGGCCTAGATAGCTCATATATACTTCAATCTTGTAATTTAAAAGGTCAAGTCACAAGTTCGAGATGATTGTTTCCAACTAGTTTGCTTGATGATTCTCAGATTGCATCCGCCATTACAAAAAATGGCTGTAGTAGTTCATTATTTATTTCAATTCATGAAATTGATACAATTCACCACCCCTGCCCGCAATGTCGCTTGTTGCTTGCTAGCTGCCGGTGGTTCGTGCCCTGGTCGCTGCTGCTATAGGGTAAGGTGAGTGAGAAAGTGATTACTGAGAGGGATTTGCTTCTGCTGTTGTTCCTTGTATTGATAGAGGATTGTCGAATCTAAAGCCAGCTGCACCTTCGCATCCTATGCAATCGTCACATATGAGTTGGTGCTCTCGCAGAAAGTGTTCTAATTAGCAAAAGAACAATGAGAAGGGAAAGAAGATGGTGGTTAAATATTAAGTAAATAAGAACTGATAGAATGAGGATAACATAAAACAAGTGTGTGACCGAAAGAAACTAAATATTTTGTGCTAAACGTTGTTGCTTTTCTCTCGTGTCTGTCAGTTCAATTTAGTACAACCTTTTCGCTTGTAATAGCATCTTCGCAGGAAGTTCAAGATGGGAACACTTGTTTCAAATGCTCTCCTCCCATTCACGATGATGCCAACAAGGAAAACCTCTCGAAGCTCTGCTGGTAATGCAATCTCCTATCCATCCCAGCTCCAACTTACTGCTGCTAATCAATTGTCTGCATGTATTAGGTATCTCCATTCCAAATAATTGTCTTTCTAGAGAATTCAACAAGTGACTACACACGGAGCAAAATGAGTGAATCTACACTCTAAAAATATGTCTACATACATCCGTGATGTTGTAGTTCATTTGAGATGGCTAGAAAGACAAATATTTGGGAACGGAGGGAGTAGGTGTTTGTTGCATAAGTTCTGAACTTGTCGGTGTTTGTTGCACAAGTTCGAGTTGTCGCATTTCGGAGAAGCTACTACTATTGCTAGCTTTGGGGTTCACATGCTACAACACATGGATCCATGGACAATGAATTAATATGAGAGAGATAATTTGGTTGTGTCATGCTCTTTAGTGTTTGTTTCTATTCCTGTTAGCACCAAATAGTGTTTGAATTTTTTTATTTTGTGCTCTCACATATTTGTTTGGGTAGTACAAACACATCAGCCAAAGGAGTAAGGATGTGGCACCTTGGGGAATAATGCCTACATAGCAAGCCCAGGATGATTGATGCTGATCACTAGCATGAAGGATACCAAGCAGGCTAAGGATGAAGTACATGATGAAGGTAATGAGGACAATGAAAACATGCAATCCATAAACATAGCAAAGAAAGCGCAAGTTCTTCTCCGTATGATAATATGATTGCTACTTTTTAAAAGAAAGTGTATATGATAGTTTGATGTTTCTACAAGAAAGGAAAAAATGGTTTGAATTAAAAACATTGATCAAGATGAATAAAAAACAATTATCAGCTCAAGTGCTCTCTCCTTCCTATTTTGAAATGTCCAACGAACAGACACAAAATTGTATGGAATGTTTGATTACCACTAGAATATATGTTTAGATCATAAATAGTTGTCGGTTCTTCTCGGGAATTTGAGAAAGTTCGTCTCATGAACCTGAGGAATATATGCTCAAAGAAAAACAAAGAAAAGCACATCACATTTATTGTGGAAAAGTTTATTTTAGTTCAGCTATATAAACTATGTTGGTTCGATGATGAAAGTTCAATTGCAACCCAAAACATTTTCTAACTATGAAAATACCTCAAGACAAACATATAGATATATTAGTACAAGTACTTTGTTTTCCGAACATACAGATATATTAGTATAAGTACTTTGTTTTCGGGACGGGAGAAACTCGCGAAATTATTTATTTTTCAAAATATATCATTCAGTTCAACGACATAACCTATGCAAGTTTGAAGACTATGATACCGTAAATAGTTGAAAAAGTTACGAGAAAACGATATCAAAAAATAGAGTAGGGTCTAGTCTATAAAACACGCCAAGATAAACCCAAAATGGAGATCAGTTTGAGTCCTCCGCTTTCGAAGAATTCAAAACTAATCTATAAAAATAGCTCAAAGGCGTAACGCACACGTAGATCAGTACGAGTACTCTGTTTTTTCTGAGGAAAAAATAACACGATGGATCTTACCGTATTCAAAATTACTCTTCAACGGCTAATAATTTGAGAAAACGTCCAACATGACTAAGTTTCAGATTTTCGATAGCTATCCAACGTATATTATTTGCCCTATTTCGCCAAACTTTTCTAAAAACCGCTCAATACCAATTTTAACCGTATTTGAATTCTAGATTTAATCCGTAAGGAATTAGAAAAACTTTCTATACGCAAAGTTGCGCATTTTCCATAGCTTTCCAACGCCAGATCATTTGCGCCAATCCGACAAACCGCTTGCATAAAACAGTGAAAATACATTTCGCTGTAATTTCACGTTTAATCACTTTTAAATAATATAGAATTTGAAAAACTAGTAGATATATGGAAGATGCGGATTTTCACAAGCTTTCCAATTCCATCTCATTTGCTCAATTCCACAAACCGCTTTGAAAATTAAGTCCAAAATATGATTCACATTTTCGTTTTGAAAAGACGTTTTTTCAAAACTGCGCTTAAATCATAATTTTTTGCAAAACAAATTATAAGATTGTAATGTGGATGTCAAGAGCTTTCAACGATATATAACACGCCCGCTTCGAAAAAAAAATTGCAAAAAATGTGAACTAAAGAAGACGCATTTTTAACAAGAATAAAAGCATTAGTTCAACCGCCAATTTCATCGGCCAACCGCTTGAATTCACAAGCTCAAGTAGGGTAACAAAATAATATTCTACATGCATAATATAATAGCCTGTATGTGTGTGTGTATATATATATATATATATATATATATATATATATATATATATATATATATATAGGGTGGGTCTATTATGATAACACCCCTAAGACCTTATTCTGCACCTCAAAACCTTATTCTGCTAACACCTCGGCATCATCCACGCCCGCAGACTAAACCACCCAGCCCGAGAAACCAAACCGCAACAAAAGCCCCACCCCCACCCCATTAACCAATCCCTTGACAACGCCCCCAATCCCTCATCCCCGATCCATCCCCACCTCCTCTCCACCTTCGGCCATACACCGCCCCACCCCCATCCAACTCTCGCTGCCGCATTGCTACCGCCCATCCACTTTCTCGGCCGCATGCCTCCGCCGCCTCGCCCAACTTGCCGGACGTCGGCTGCCCTGCCCTGCCCTGCCTCCACCTCTCGCCTGCACCATCGCCTAAAAATCCCTTTCATCCTGCCACATGACCGCCGACACCTTTTTTCCTCATTTGCCCCGCCGGGCTGCCCGGCTCGCTTCAGACCTCGCTGCCTGCGATCTCCGGTGCCTTCGCTAGCAGTGGATTCCACCCTCGCCTCGGATCCGCCACCCATTCAAGATCCGGATCGAGCCTCCGCCACGGGTAAACCCCATCCTCCTCCCACGGATGAACCCCATCGAGGTGGCCTCCAAGGCCCTGCCCTGGCCCCCAGTCAGCCCCTCCTCCCCGTGCTCCTCAGGCCGATCTCACAGACGCCACCGTCCCCGGGCGCCCTTTCCGTTCCCAGTCACCGGCGACACTTCCTCTCTCCTCCCTGCTTCCTCCACCTCCTCCTTCCATCCCCTCGCCACCACAGAAGCGCCC
Organism: Aegilops longissima; assembly: GCA_021605205.1. Lineage (NCBI taxonomy): Eukaryota > Viridiplantae > Streptophyta > Magnoliopsida > Poales > Poaceae > Aegilops > Aegilops longissima. Next base: position 349,246,440 of record CM038677.1, on the reverse strand, counting down.
CGGTCAACAGCCACTGCCGCTCGCTTGCTTAGCCTTCGCTTAGCCTTCCTCCCACCGCCAACGGGTGGGCGACAAAAAATTCCAAGCGCTACAGGCTGCATCTCGACGGGTCCGATGGTCACATGTCGGACGAAGCCCAACTGCAGCAGTACGCCGAGCAGGTCTTGCAGCACTTTTTGAAAATTTCTGTAGTTTATTTGTTATAGATGCGCGATTCACTTCTTCACCACCTCTTTTCTTGATGTTCACTTGTCGATAGAGAAGTACGGTGCAGTGAACTACCGATGGGAGCAGCAGGGAGTTTAGGTGGTGTTTCGGCCTGGATGTCATAGTCGCGGCGGTTCGGCCGGGCTTGGTATTTTCCCTTTCTTGTTGATAGGTGCTTCAAAGGTGGCTTGGCTTGATCAAGATGAGGTTCACTGGTTTGTGTATGCTGGTCGTGGTCTCTTGTACATGCAGCTACGGCGTGATGTTGGTTCAGTTCACAAGCAAGTTGTTCAGTATCACGGGCATGCAAGCTCACCATCATCGTGCCCGCAGTTTCGCTTTTGTTGGCAGTGGTCGACGAATTTAACCCATGACATAATGGCTTTCATTTATTTTTTCATTTTGTTTTGAGAGGGTTTTATGTAAATTTATAGGGTCTGTGTTTGGCAAGTTTTAAAACTACTATTCGAAGTTCTCCTTGCTGCTCGGGAAAAAAGAACTTTTGGTTTCTGGGAAATGACGGTATGGCAGAGAACTTTGGTTTGTAGCTTCACTTCGGTTTCTAGTAGCTCACTTTTGGTTTTACTTGCTCACTTGCAAAGGTGGTTCTCAAGCACCACTCACAATGTTAAAATTCCAGTGTACACACTGCTGTGGATAAAAAACAAAAAGAAGCAAAAATAGTGTGGTAAAATCCTTGTCCTAGCGGTCCGCCGCCTCGCCCTCGTGCGGAAGAATTTCTAAAATTAGAAGAAAATAAAAATGTTTGTGGTTCATTTTTAAAGGCGCTAGCGGGTCGGATGTAGTCCATTTTGAGAGTGATGTTGCACCACTTGCCCCAAACATGAAAATGCAAAAAATTAGCTAAACAACAACATGATAATGCTGTTCACTTTGATATATGTCATGGCTCACTTGCCCTAGTCTCCAAGGGTCCACTCTCGCTCATAAAAAACTAAAAAAAGACAATAAAAATTTGTCTCGAGAAAATTTACGTCCGACAAAAAAAATCATGCAAGCTCGCTTTCCGCCCCAACAATGCAGGCGGTTTTCATTCAAGCAGGTGTTGTCCGTCCGTATGATGTTGTTCATCCCGTAAGCGTAAAAAAAGAAGTTACGAAGCTTAAAAAGTAATGCGTTCACTTCTTGATAGTGTTGTGGTTCATTTACACCCGATTTGAAGTGCACTCTACTTTCTCGCCTTGAAAAATTACGCTTTGAATAAAAGAAACCATGCAGCTCCTTTACCTGTGTGATGCAGGTAGTTTTTCATTGCTGGGTAAGGCGGTTTTCAATCGGATGAAATACCCACGCTGATTTGGTGTCGCTGAAGACAAGCAGTCCGATTTCGGTAAATTTGAAATTCTTAAACAGCAGCAATTAGAGAGTGTTGTACATGAAAGAGTTGAGTATCATTGATATCTTCCAACGGCGTATCGCTTGAATCATTCCGAATACGGTTTGGTAATTTCATTTAAAACGGTCACAAGTTACTGTCGCTCGCAAGACGATTTTCAACACTATGAAATTCCAAAATAACTTCAACATATGAGCTTTCCAATTTACGGTTTAAAATCGGAGCTAAAACAAGACAAAAATTTTAAAAACTTGAAAAATAGAAATTTGAAATTGCTTCTTAAACTCGTAAATTATGCTTGAAGATATTTGTCTCATGATATTATTATTCTTCATTAGCAAAGTTTAGAAAAAACGCGAAACGCCTGCTACCGGTCAGCCCACCGACTATTTTCAAACTGCTTCTAAACCGTGTGGAATCTTTGAAAAGTGTTCAATATGTCAAAGTTGCGCTTAATCCATAGCTTTTGAAAGTTGCGCTTAATCCATAGCCTTTCAATGGTATATTTACAAGCCTCATTCCGATAAACGGTTAAAATAACGCTGTGCAGTTTTTTCCGACGGAAGTTCACTAGTCTCTATTGTAATGCTTGCCGTCAAATGATGCAAAGGCAGTGTTGCTGAGCGTGCAAAGGTCAAGTGGTGGGTGAATAGTTATTCTGCTATATTATTAGCAGAATAGACCGATTGTATATATATATATATATATATATATATATATATATATATATATATATATATATATATATATATATATATATATATATATATATATATATATATATATATATATATATATATATAGGGAAAATCCATCTCTACCACCCGGTGGTAGTTAATTTCACATATCTAATATACTACCATGTGGTACTATATATACTATTTTATTATTTTAAATATGTTCATATACTATATTTAAGATATTTCAAAGCAAGTTAAATGAAAAAAGTGAATATGAGCCCATAGTTTTGTTATATTTATGAAATACGATATATTTGTACAAGAAAAAGAGCATACTACAAAAACATGGTACATACTACCTAAAAATTAGTATATATACTACCTAATCATTGTTATATACTACATACTACATGTACATACTCGGTTTTAATAGATACTACATACAACATACAAAATGCAAGTGGTGGTAACTACCAGTGCTTGTAGGAAACATTTGTCCTATATATATATATTCGCTAATATTAGTAGAATAACTATTCTGATAACATCATCTGACTGCACGCTCAACGCAAGTGCATGTCATTTTTGAACCAAGTGTGTCTGCAAGATCACACGAAAGTGAACTTCTCGTCGGAAAAAACTGCACGCCGTTGTTTTTTTCGGGTACTGTTTTCGCCTAGTTTTTTAACTGTTTATCGGAACAATGCGTATAATATACCGTTGGAAAGCTATTGATTAGGCGCAACTTCGCCAAGTTGAAAACTTTTCGAGATTCCTCGCGGTTTAAGAGCAGTTTACAAAACGGTGCGGCGGATGACGAGTGGCAGCGAGCGTATTTTTGTGATTTTTTTCTAAACCGCTAATCGGAATAAAGCAAATGATACGCCGTTGGAAAGATATCATCGAGGCACATCTTTTTCATATCTATTAGTTTTTTCTAATTCGTTACGGTTTAAGAGCAGTTTCAAATTTACTAAATCGCGGAATTATTATTTTTGAATTTTTTTCAATTTATGGTATTGTTTTAGCTCCAGTTTTTGAACCGTTTGTCGAAACAAGGCGTATGATACGTCGTTGGAAAGCTACGGACAAGGCGCAACTTTAGTATGTTGGAATATTTTTTAGATTCATTACAGTTTTTAGTTAATTTTGAAAATAGTGCGGCTAACGACAGGAGACAGCGGCCATTTTTCGTGAATTTTTTGCAAAACGCTGGTTGAAATGATTCGAAATATATGCCATTGGAAAGATATCGACGAGGCGCAACTTTTTCATGTAGAACACGCTCTCTAATTCCTTACGGTTTAAAAGCTATTTTGAATTTCACCCAAAAGCTTTACATTATGTTTTTCATGAACTCTTAATCGCACTCAAAGGTAATTACATCGTATGTAAGAACGACCGCCTGTAAAAAAACCCGCGATCGCATCGACCGAAAACCGACTTCAATGTCTACAAAAGGAACTATATGATTACAATTTTTGCTAACTTTTCATTTTGCAATTTCATCTAAACTACTTAGGCCGAGTGTAGTGAACCACGCACAACTCCCCGATGCATTTTACATTTTCGTCAGCCTTCTTAAACACAGTATGGGTTGAGTGCAATTGACTTCACGAATAAATTGAAGTGCAGCACGAAGTTAAAGTGAAGTACATACTTCTCCTGTTGTCTTTCTCTATTTTTGTTTTATAGAAAAACGTGTGTACTCCATAGTCAAGGCAAGTGAGCTGCATTACACATGACTAATAAACTGCATCTAAATATTTTTTTTTATAGAAACACGTGTGTACTCCATAGTCAAGGCAAGTGAGCTGCATTAGGCATGACTAATAAATTGCGTCTAAATAAATGAACTTCAGAAAAGAAAACTGTCAAACTTTTCAAACAAGTGCAAATGTACTGCACGGTGGAGTCGAGAGAACTGCAATTTTCTTTTTTATAGTTACAAAATTTACCCTCCAAGTTTACATGAAAACTTCTCAAACAAAAATGGAATCAAATTCCTAGGTTCTGGGTCCAGTTCTGTCGGGGATATACCCCGCGGTATGACCCGGCCGGATGTATAACCCGGCCGGACTTGGCGACTCACTAATGACCCGCCTCGACCGGACGACACACTAAGTGACCCGCCCGATCCTCGGGGCGAACTTAAGGTGACTCGCAAGCGGATCAGAGGAGCACAAGACCTGTGGGGCCTAAGAGGCTCAAGGCCTGAAGGTCAGCTTACATTATGATAGGCCAGCTTAAGAGGAAGAAACCAAGACCCGGACTTGTATTCAACTTGTAAGAAAAGATAGACCAATCCTAGTCCTACTAGGACTCAGCATGTAATCCCGCCTTCAACTTATATAAGGAGGGCAGGGCTCCCCAAAGAGGGACAAGCAACAAGAAACAATATCTAGGGGTTAGAGACAAAGAGAGGAGAGCAAGCCACGCATTTACGACCTCATGAGCATAATGAGACCTAGCCTCAAACAAAGATGCGTGGCTATTAATGGATGATGTCTCTGGGTTCAAGCTGTTCAAAACCCTTGTCTTATGTGGTTGATCCGCCTCGCTGCCTTCGTCCCACTCAACCTCTCCTGCTACCACATAGATGCGCGCTCTCACACTAAGTCCCGACACTAAGGACATCTGCCGCATACAACCATTTATTAGCTTGGCGCCCACCGGGCTCTCGCACGTTGGTTTTGAGTTCTGGAGGATTTTTCCAGGTTTCAGAAGTTCGTGATCGAATTTGATGAAGAGGAACCGGGCTGCGTGATGCGCGCTACCGTAATCAAGATCCGCCGAATCAATACAAGTTGATATCCGCCACAAATTCCGCCCTCGTGGCTTTTGTTCAGAGTTGTCAGGCAATACTTCACGCCAAATCAAAGCCAAGGAAAGGATCCAATCTTCAAGAGCATAAAAAGAAGCCAACGAATTCCGGCGGATAACGTAATTTGACCCGGATTGACTACATCGAATCGCCTCGCTGCTTGTGTGACCTGACCAGGGTTCGCTTCGCTGTAAGCAGACCGCGAAGGTGTGGCAAGCTTCATTTTGCCGAGCCGCCGCCGAAGCTGTTGGCCTCGCCGACACCTTCCTCCAAGCTGTTGTTGCGATCAAGATGCCACAGATGCCATCTGGCGTCTTTGCCGCGCTGCTTGCGCCGCCGGTGTCGCCGGTGGCGTGTCATCACTTTGCTGGTTGCGCTACCGCTTCGAGCCGACGAGCCTTTTGAAGCCGCTTCTTTCTCGACCGAGTGGCTCCGCCTTTCAAATCATATTAAGTCGCCAGCTTGTCGGAGGCGCCGGGTCATCGCGCTTAAGCTGCATGCACCGATATACATTTATGTGTACATACTCTGATATGAAATATATGTGTATATACCCGAATATAAAATTTCAAAGATTTAATTCATTTATGACTATCCATTAATTTAAACATAAATGGTTGTCATGCATGCATGGCGGTTACTATACTTATTAATTTCTGCCATATATAATCACATTAATGATTTACCATATCAATACAAACGCCATGCATCAACTCATCATCTAACGGTTACGAGGTAAGGTGCCTGGCACCTAGGTGTCCTAAACTGCAGTCTATATATATATATATATATATATATATATATATATATATGTATGTATGTATGTCGCCACACCACCTATCCGGCCATCACGCTGGCCACCTCCCAGCGCTGCCCGCTGGCCCTCCCACAGCCACATCCACGGTCCCCGCCAGGCGCCACCGACCCTCCCCAGCCTCCGCCAGCCCTGCTAAGCGCCACTGCAGCCGCCTCCCACCGCACCTCCGCCGCCTGCCCAGCAGCGCCGGGCGAACCCCGCCGGGCGCGGCCGCCCTGCCCCACAGTCGCGACCTCCTCCTCAAGGCGCCACCTAGCCCCTGCCTCCGAGCACCACCACCTACCTCCGAGCACCGCCGGTTCAAGACAACTGTCCCACTGCTGCCTCAAGGCCCAACTCGTCTCCGAGGCTAGCCACGGTGTGGATCACCGAGGATGGCCGGTCCTGTTAATCGGGCGGCCCGAGACCCGACGTGTCCTGCAAGGACAGCGCCAATAGAGGCTTGCTCCCATCATCATCCTTCCGTGAGTACAATGGCAATGGCGACAACGCCCGTGAGGTCCTCCTGCGCCTCCGCCACGCCTTCACCACCGCCACCGTGCAAATCCTCTAAAAAGTTCGTAAAATGTGGATCCTCTACAAAGTTCAAGATAAAAAGTTCAACTAATTTCTGGCGATGTTTAAGCTAAGTTCTGGAAAATTCAAGCTCAGTTCAATCAAAAAATCAAGTCAAAATTGCATGAAGCCCTTGTCTGCTATGCTGGCGCGCTACCGCTTGTTGCCGCAGCAGGTGATCTGAGTTGAGAGAGAGAGAGAGAGAGAGAGATAGCAAATGGAATGATCTTCCACATTGCCTAACTCGTGGGCAACAGTTAATTTCTTGATTTAGTCCAATTGAATTCCTAATTTTGTTTCAGTTCAATGACTGCTATCTCTCTTAGTTTTGTCCTCTTTTATGTAGCCTCCCGCTTGAAGTTCACCTCCATGTGCTACTCCATTCAGAGCTCTCCCTCGAAAGCAAGTACATGTCGCACGCAGATCAGTTCAACCTGTGCACTTGGTACATTTGTGGAAATGTAGCAAAAAGAGAAACCATATTTTGTGCAACATTTCACCTCAGATCCCATGAGTTCCTGATTTTCTTTTGTGCAACAGTTCGACTCGACGCTGTGGCAGTCCCACAAGGACGAGTGTGGTCTACGATCGAGCAGTTGGTTCCAAGCGAGTTCCTCGGTTAAAGGTGGGCTTCCACGTTGAGGTGTGGAACGCAATGTACATGGTGATCCCGATGTAGTACGATGATGGCGATGTGGCGCAGTGGAGCTCATGGAGTTCACTGGGTCAAGCGATGGCTCGTGGACGCGGGTCCATGAGTTGTAGGCTCCATCCGCCGCTCAACCACCGCTTACTCCCACTCTGTTCACTCTTTTGTTTTCACTCACGTGTTCCTCATCGACCTGCAGCAGCAGGAGACACGATCACCTCCCACCACCTGGTCACATGAAGGCCGCCAAAAATGGTATATTCTCCATAAAAATAGGTGTTTGCTTATCTATATTCTCTATTGTTGAATTATAGCACACACATTTTCCTGCTGCCCCATTGAGGTTGTGCCTCATCATGGAAACACAGAGCCTGCTCACAAGTACACCAACATGTTTGGTGCTCATTCATAAGTGCTTGTTCTGCAGATCTCATATCCTTGTGTGTGCTAGGTGTTGACGTAACTTTGTGCAAATGAGTTCAACTAAGTTTAGATCTGCATAAAGTTCAACTAAGTCCTTGACACCCTCATACGATGTGATATACATGCTGGGCCACAAGGCCGATGAAAATCCATTAGAAACAAAAGTTCAATTTTACACTCCCGCAGCTCAGATTTAGTACAAATCGGTTCATTTTGCAAATTCTTATGGTCACAATTTTTTTTGTTTTGCTAAAAGTGGTAATTTTGGTTTGTCGAAGAGGGTGAACTGTGGAGTACTTCCCTTGCTCTTTTCTTCTACATCAAGGCTCTAAAAGCCCTTCATCTGCATCCATCCGTGGCAGAACACCGCTTGACATCGAACTCGTGAGAGAGCCCTCCTCTCTTTTCCTTTTTCCTTCTAATCCCCAAGTGTTTGTTATTCATATGAGTTTTGAATCAGACATAACCTTGAGCTAATAAATTGTTCTTGGCTGGAAATGCATTTACAAAATTATTGACATCTTTTTATTAGTAAGGTTGTAAGCAACTGGAGATCCCTAGTATGCCACTTTATGTTTCTTTATACAATACCAAATGGATTATATAGAGCCCCGATAATGTATAAATATTCGAAAAATCTCAAATACTATCATACGGTCGGGCTTCAAAAAATCGATGAGCACTTGTAAGGTACATAGTTTTGCAGAAAAGATTTCAAAAACTCGGGTTCACCGATTTAATGAATTACTATTAGTTCAAATTTCCTAACATCTATAGTTCAGGTTGAGGAATTTAGGTAGTTCCCCACGGTCCTCGCAGATCCAAAGCACCGACACGCAACCTCTTCTCCGTTTCTTCATTATGACATTCGGCCATGTTCAACAAAATAACAAAGAAGAAGACATACATCTCTTTTCTCTATTGCTTTTTTCTCTCAGACGCAAAGACGAGGGAGGTTGGACGACTGCAAGAAAAAGCCTCATTCTACAGACAGCCCCCACCGCCCACATGGATTACTTCCTCCGGTCCTCATCCGTATGGGCTCACATCGATCCAACTATTCCTCCCTTATCCCGACCGAGCTCGTCCCGCCATGCTCCTTCACGCATTTAGCTTTTGCCGGCATGTGCACCGCCACACGCTCAAAGAGTGTATTGAAAAAGTTCAAAAGTTTGGTTCCATAAAAATTGCACTTGTTCATCTCGAAGATCATGAAAGTTGAGAAGTCAAGGTGCCTAGCACTCTTGATGAAATGGCAAGCTAAATAAATATATTAGAGATGCAGATATCAAATTAGCTTGTGCATATGACAACATGATCTAACTTTCCCCCAATCTGATGTGATTTTATTTTGTATCAAATGGACTCATGAAAAGTTAACACAAAAGAGCATCTTCTAAAATGATTTAAGATCTATTTCATAATTTGCCGATAAAGAAATTTATATAGTACTCATTAATCATTTTGTAGTCCCTCTAGAATGTTTGTTGCAAAGGAGGAACAATTCATTCACTTGTATGAGATGAAAATATTTGATTTCTCATGAAACCTCTAAAAATCTAATTTCACAACCTTAAGAAATTACCAAATGGATGAGCAAATTAGTATTACCACGCATCAATATTCAAGTGGTTAGTATACTAGAGAGTAAAACTGCGCCCTATTATTTGGTTTAATTTCTGCTTAGTTTTGTGTTCGTTGTTTGTCCTAGTTGATCCATGTGTTATTGCTTCTATGTTGTGAACTTCTAATTCCATCATGAAGGAAAGAAGATAAGCGAGCTAAGTACTTGTTTGGAAAGTTGGTGTTTGAACACATAAACCTAAAGAAGTTCATTGAAAAGTTTGGTTTCGCTTGAAAATATGTGATTTTTGGTTGGAAAATCATTGAGGAAATAGTTCACTTTTGCTAACTCCTGCAGTTCTCTCGTTGAAAATTAATGGTTCAATTTGCTGAGTCCTTTGGTCTACAAATTTATTTCTGTTTATGTAAGTGGCTTAGTCAACAAAAAAAGCGAAAGCAGTTCTATTCAAGGAGTTCAAAATTAACATACAGGAAGTTCTTGATTATTTGGGTTATTTTGTATGATTTATTTTTGCAGAATCTTGGTGTCATTTTGCCTTGTAGATAAAATTTCATCGAAAGTGTACTGGTCCCTATTGGCTGTAGGAGCTTACTTTCAAAAACTGAACTCATGCTCTGATTAGCATAGAAACAAGTTATTACTTTCTTGGTTAAAATAAGTGTATACATTTTACTATTTATAAATTTAGATAGTCGGAACAAGTTCTCATACACGCCTTTTGGCTCATAACTTGCTAAAAGGGTTAGAATGTTATTGGTGTTGCAAAAATATCGACGCCTCAACCTAAAAAGAAGTGTGTAGCGCAAGTTCAGGTATAACTCGCAAGAGTTCAAAATTTCAATGAACAAAGCTCTAACCAAAGTTCAAGAATTGGTTCCTTCATAAATTAGTTTTCTTTGGTTAATTTGTTGTTCGGGGCAGCATGCATTTAGAGTCTTGTGTAGTACATGTGTGTATTGTACATTGTATATTGTTATCACTACCATAGCATCATGGGGATGTAATAGAGAGATACATAGAGTCGCTCTATTAATCAACTTGCTAGCAACACTAGATACATTTCATCTTTGCAAAATGTGATATATTTGGTGCAATTTATGAATGATTTGATTTCGATTTTGAGCTATCATGCAACTTAATTAAAAACATGCATTTTAGTTCAAACACTAAGTTTTGGACCACAGAGTTCATGTTTTAAAAGTTTTTATAAATTCCAAACTAGTCTGTAAAATCCCATGGAGTAGGTGGCGTGAGTTGAGCTGCCATGAACTTGAGGCCGCCGCTTTTGGACAGCCCAGAAGCACGCCATTATAGAAGGCAAAATATGTAACCTATATAACTCCTGTTTGTTCTCGACTTCTTGTTTCAAGCTGCCAAATCCCAAGACACCGAGAAGTTGAAACTTACACATGGCCTGCGACCAACTGTGGTCAGCCTCTATAAGCTCCTTGGGAATGACTTGTAGTAGCTGATCCCTTACAAAATCCCGGCGCACCCACCACCGCCAGGATCCCTGCTCCTTCAGCTTGCTTGCTGTGCTGCCATCCATTGTGAGTAGGAGCCATGTCCAAGCAACAAACAACAGAAGGTATTTGCTCGAAATTTAAAATTCAGATACATTTGCTGAAGTTACCTTATACTCCCATCAATCTTATGATTTAGAATAAATTTCAGCCATGATTTAGACTTTCTTTTGCAATAAATAAGTTCACTATCTCAAGACAATTAGTTGACCATCTCACAACTATTATTGGGTGTGCCAAAACTAGATGCAAGTCTTAAGGTAACTTCAAAGAAATGTATGTAATTAATGTAAACCGTACATGTTCCTTGTTGATAAAATTCTAGCCCATTCAAAGTAGTCATGATTGGACTAGGATGGTATGTTTTATCGTTATCTACAAAGGCATACATCATTATCTAAGTGCAGACATCATTATCTTACGTGCTATCTTTCATACAGTAGTACAAGAATCATGATCTAACATTTTTACAGAACTGCACGCTATATACAGAATTTCAGTAAACTGCTGCGTATACATGACTTATGAGGCTACCAGAGGCTACTACACCTCCAGATTAATGACACCGCAACTTACTTGCTTCCAACACACTAGTAACACATTCTAAGGTTCAGAATCGGCTACTTCGAGCGCTGTTATATTCTGGGTAAAGGTCCTCATTTTGTTGATGGTGGCATCTTACAAAGAAAAGGTAACCTGCTTTTACTTATTATTTTGTACTTTGCCCTTCAAATACGGAAGTAGAATCAATGTCAATAAGCATTTTCAAAACTTCTCTTATTGTCGGTCGCTTCAAGGTGCTCGAATAATTCAAGCAATGTCAAATGTTAAGGACCTTTATTATAACTTCGATCCATAGTTGCTAACTTTTAGATCACAAACCGTTGTAGTATTCCGTCCAACATTAGATCAAACCCATTTTGATCATGAAATGATAAAAATGGAATGGTGGAAGTAGCAGGTCCAGCTTCTAGTAAATGGGATCGTAACATGCATAATAGTCCTATCCTATAACAGTTTTAGGATAAACGGGATCAAGCGGCTTCTTCCCTGCACACGCCGGCTTTCTGCCTAGGAAACCCCTTTATTCTCCTGTGCACAACCACAACATCATCAAATTGACCGCTGATCGGGTCCAAGTTCAGCAAATAATTTTTAGTTCAGTCCAACTGGCCGCCCCAAGCAATTCACCGTCGCAGCCTACTAGGCCGATTATGCCGAGCCTCCCAGCACCGCCGTGGGGCTCCATCACCGTGACCACCCATACCATTCACCGCCACCACACCGATCGTTCAACGACACAACCAAGGGCTCGATGTCAGCTCTGGAGGCACACTTCGCCCCTCCATCCTGTGGAGAGCAGACATCTCCTTGTGCACGATCAGTCCTTTGCCGATGTACACCGCTGGTCTAAGCTTCTGGCCACTTCTCCAATATTTCCAAAGACCATCCCCGCCGAGCCCCGTGGCATCCGACGGTCGAAGTTCATGCCGAGCAGCAGCCCACCATCGTCACTCCTATTTCCACTATAGTGGTTGGGTTGCGTTTCTCATCCTTCCCGGTGCGCCGACAACCCAGCCCACATGTCGCTACCGTCGCCACCCCAAATAGCTTCGTTTATGTAAATGCTACTAAATCTGGTTTGATTCACGCCTCCTTCCAGCCTCAAACACATGAACTAAAGTAATCAGAGAAGAACAATATATCAAGAGCAATGTATCGAGTTTGTTGTTAACCAAATAAGAAAAATATACCGAAATTACAGAGGATAACACAATGCAAAGCTAGTCACTATCATTATTACTTAATGTGAGTCAAAAAGAAGTGTTGGACAATGGTTCGTTGTTAATTAGTGACCAGAACTAGTGTACTTTTGGATTCTACTAGTGCAAATGTAGCCTCAAATTCTTTGCACGTGAACATGCACACATCCGATGTAAAATGGGTTCATGAGAAAATGAGGTTCTTATGATCATGTTTATTGTTAACTTATTCGTAAGAAATGCTATTGTTATATCATTAGTGAAAACACAGTTAACTTATTAAAAATAATTGTATCGTTCCGACTCGAGAGGGTGTAAGTGCGTAAGAAAAAATTGGTAGCTGTAAGGGTCATCGATTGAAAAGGTTATAAGTTCACCATGACGCCTCTGATAAGTTCATGAAAAAGATCAAACAAAAAGAAACCCCAAATGGGAATTCAAATGGTAAAAGTTCAAGTCAAAATTTTCTATTGGCCTAGATAGCTCATATATACTTCAATCTTGTAATTTAAAAGGTCAAGTCACAAGTCTGGAGATGATTGTTTCAACTAGTTTGCTTTGATGATTCTCAGATTGCATCCCGCCATTACAAAAAATGGCTGTAGTAGTTCATTATTTATTTCAATTCATGAAATTGATAGCCCGCCACCCTGCCCGCAATGTCGCTTGTTGCTTGCTACGCTTCTGGTTCGGTGCCCCTGTCAGCGCTATAGGGTAAGGTGAGTGAGAAAGTGATTAATGAGAGGGATTTGTCGCTGTTGTTCCTTGTATTGATAGAGGATTGTCGAATCTAAAGCCAACTGCACCTTCGCATCCTATGCACCGTCACATATGAGTTGGTGCTCCCGCAGAGTGTTCTAATTAGCAAAAGAACAATGAGAAGGGAAAGAAGATGGTGGTTAAATATTAAATAAGAACCGATAGAATGAGGATAACATAAAACAGTGTGTGACCGAAAGAAACTAAATATTTTGTGCGAAACGTTGTTGCTTTTCTCTCGGGTGTAGTTCAATTTAGTACAACCTTTTCTGCTTGTAATAGCATCTTCCGCAGGAAGTTCAAGATGGGAACACTTGTTTCAAATGCTCTCTCCCATTCACGATGATGCCAACAAGGAAAACCTCTCGAAGCTCACGGTAATGCAATCTCCTATCCATCCCAGCTCCAACTTATGCTGCTAATCAATTGTCTGCATGTAATAGAAAAGTATTCTCCATTCCAAATAATTGTCTTTCTAGAGAATTCAACAAGTGACTACATACGGAGCAAAATGAGTGAATCTACACTCTAAAACATGTCTACATACATCCGTATGTTGTAGTTCATTTGAGATGGCTAGAAAGACAAATATTTGGGAACGGAGGGAGTAGGTGTTTGTTGCATAAGTTCTGAACTTGTCGGTGTTTGTTGCACAAGTTCGAGTTGTCGTTACTCGGAGAAGCTACTACTATTGCTAGCTTTGGGGTTCACATGCTACAACACATGGATCCATGGACAATGAATTAATATGAGAGAGATAATTTGGTTGTGTCATGCTCTTTAGTGTTTGTTTCTATTCCTGTTAGCACCAAATAGTGTTTGAATTTTTTTATTTTGTGCTCTCACATATTTGTTTGGGTAGTAAAACACATCACCAAAGGAGTAAGGATGTGGCACCTGGGGAATAATGCCTACATAGCAAGCCTGTGATGACGATGTCGATCACTAGCATGAAGGATACCAAGCAGGCTAAGGATGAAGTACATGATGAAGGCAATGAGGACAATGAAAACATGCAATCCATAAACATAGCAAAGAAAATGCAAGTTCTTCCGTATGATAATATGATTGCTACTTTTTAAAAGAAAGTGTATATGATAGTTTGATGTTTCTACAAGAAAGGAAAAAATGGTTTGAATTAAAAACATTGATCAAGATGAATAAAAAACAATTATCAGTTCAAGTGCTCTCTCCTTCCTATTTTGAAATGTCCACTAATGTATACACAAAATTGTATGGAATGTTTGATTACCACTAGAATATATGTTTAGATCATAAATAGTTGTCGTTCTTCCGTGGAATTTGAGAAAGTTCGCTCATGAACCCGAGGAATATATGCTCAAAGAAAAACAAAGAAAAAGCACATCACATTTATTGTGAAAAGTTTATTTTAGTTCAGCTATATAAACTATGTTGGTTCGATGATGAAAGTTCGACGCTTCAACCCAAAACATTTTCTAACTATGAAAAATACCTCAAGACAAACATATAGATATATTAGTACAAGTACTTTGTTTTCCAACATACGATATATTAGTATAAGTACTTTGTTTTCGGACGGAGAAACTAAATTATTTATTTTCAAAATATATCATTCAGTTCAACGACATAACCTATGCAAGTTTGAAGACTATGATACCGTAAATAGTTGAAAAGTTATAGAAAACGATATCAAAAAATAGAGTAGGGTCTAGTCTATAAAACACGCCAAGACAAACCAAAATGGAGATCAGTTTGAGTCCTCCGCTTGTAAGAATTCAAAACTAATCTATAAAAATAGCTCAGCTAACGACAGATCAAGATGTAGTACTGTTTTTTCCGAGGAAAAATAACACGATGGATCTTACCAGATTCAAAATTACTCTTCAACGGCTAATAATTTGAGAAAACGCCCAACATGACTAAGTTTCGCGATTTTCGATAGCTATCCAACGGTATATTATTTGCCCTATTTCGTCAAACTTTTCTAAAAACCGCTCAATACCAATTTTAACCGATTTGAATTCAGATTTAATCCGTAAGGAATTAGAAAAACTTTCTATACGCAAAAGTTGCGCATTTTCCATAGCTTTCCAACGCCGATCATTTGCGCTAATCCGACAAACCGCTTGCATAAAACAAGGAAAATACATTTTACCGTAATTTCACGTCAATCACTTTTAAATAATATAGAATTTGGAAAACTAGTAGATATATGGAAGATGCGGATTTTCACAAGCTTTCCAATTCCATCTCATTTGCTCAATTCGACAAACCGCTTGAAAATTAAGTCCAAAATATGATTCACATTTTCGTTTTGAAAAAGACGTTTCAAAACTGCCTTTAAATCATAATTTTTTGCAAAACAAATTATAAGATTGTAATGTGGATGTCAAGAGCTCCAACGTATATATAACACGCCTGCTTTCGACAAAAAAATTGCAAAAAATGTGAACTAAAGAAGACGCATTTTTAACAAAGAATAAAAGCATTAGTTCAACCGCCAATTTCACCGCTCAACCGCTGAATCTATCAGCTCAAGTAGGGTAACAAAATAATATTCTCATATTTATAACATAATAGCCTGTATGTGTGTGTGTATATATATATATATATATATATATATATATATATATATATATATATATATATAGGGTGGGTCTATTATGATAACACCCCTTAAGACCTTATTCTGCACCTCAAAACCTTATTCACACCTTGCACTGCCCACGCCCGCAGACTAAACCACCCAGCCCGAGAAACCAAACCGCAACAAAAAGCCCCACCCCCACCCCACATCGACCCCCGACAACGCCCCCATTCTCATCCCCCATCCATCCCCACCTCCTCTCCACCTTCGGCCACGCCACCGCCGCCCCACCCCATCCAATTCTCGCCGTGTCACTGCTTTCGCCCGCCCCATCCACCTTCTCGCTGATGCCTCCGCCGCCTCGCCCAACTTCTCTCGCCAGACGCTGCTCTGCCCCCGCCTGCCCACCTTGCCGCCATCGCCTAAAAATCCCTTTCATCTCACAAGACCGCCGACACCTTTCTTCCTCATTTGCCTCTGGCCACTGCCCGGGTTTTTCAGACTCTCGTCTCCGGTGCCTTCGCCAGCAGTGGATTCCACCTCGCCTGGATCCGCCACCCATTCAAGATCCGGATCGAGCCTCCGCCACGGGTAAACCCCATCCTCCCACGGATGAACCCCATCGAGGTGGCCTCCAAGGCCCTGCCCTCGCCCCTAGCCGCCCTCCCAGAGCTGCCCCGCCGATCCGCAGACGCCACTGCCCTGGGCGCTCCTTTCCGTCTCCGAGTCACCGGGCGACTCTTCCTCTCCTCCCTGCTCCTCCACCTCCTCCCTTCCATCCCCTGCCACTACAGAGCCCCGGTCATCACCACTGTTGTCACCGCTTAGCCTCTTCTCCGCTCTCCATCACAACGGGTGGGCGATAAAAATTCCAGGCCGCAGGCTGCATCTCGACGGCCGCCGATGGTCACATGCCTGACGAAGCCCAACTGCGGCAAAGACGCCGAGCAGGTTCTGCAGATTTTTGAAAATTTCTGAGTTTATTTGTTATAGATGCGCGATTCACTTCTTCACCACCTCTTCTTGATGTTCACTTGTCGATAGAGAAGTACGGTGGTGTGAACTACTTGATGGAGCAGCAGGGAGTCGAGGTGGTGTTTCGCCGGATGTCATAGTCGTATGGTCTGCTGGGCTTGGTATTTTCCCTTTCTTGTTGATAGGTGCTTCAAAGGCATTGCTTGATCAAGATGAGGTTCAGCTGGTTTGTGTATGCTGGTCGTGGTCTCAGGTATGCAGCTCACGGCGTGATGTTGGTTGGCCCATTGGCAAGTTGTTCTGTACGGGCGCAGTAGCTCACCATCATCGTGCCCGGCTGCTTTTGTCAATGTGGTCGACGAATCGACCTGTGACATACGGGCTTTCATTTATTTTTTCATTTTGTTTTGAGAGGGTTTTATGTAAATTTATAGGGCTGTGTTTGTAAGTTTTAAAACTACTATTCGAAGTTCTCTTGCTGCTCGGGAAAAAGAACTTTGGTTTCGTGGTACGACGGTATGTAGAGAACTTTGGTTTGCAGCTCACGGTTTCCCTAGCAGCTCACTTTTGGTTTTACTTGCCCATGTGCTTGCAGTTCAAGGTACCACTCCAAAATGTTAAAATTCCTGTGGTACACACTGCAGGATAAAAAACAAAAAGAAGCAAAAATAGTGTGGTTCACTCCTTGTCCTAGCGGTCCGCCGCCCCTCAAGTGCGGAAGAATTTCTAAAATTAAAAAGAAAATAAAATGTTTGTGGTTCATTTTGCAAATGTTTGGTCCTCTGATGTAGTCCATTTTGAGAGTGATGTTGTTCACTTGCCCCAAACATGAAAATGCAAAAATTAGCTAAACAACAACATGATAATGCTGTTCACTTTGATATATGTCATGGCTCACTTGCCCTAGTCTCCATGGGTCCACTCTCGCTCATAAAAAAAACTAAAAAAGACACAAAAAATTTGTCTCGAGAAAATTTACGTCCGACAAAAAAAATCATGCAATTTCGCTTCGCCTGTCCAATGCAGGCGGTTTTCATTCAAGCAAAGGCTGTCGGTCAGTATGATGTTGTTCATCCCGTAGTGCAAAAAAATAGTTACGAAAGCTTAAAAGTAACGCTCACTTCGATAGTGTTGTGGTTCATTTACACCGATTTGAAGTGCACTCACTTTCTCGCCCTGAAAAATTACGCTTTGAATAAAAGAAACCATGCTTTCCTTTACCCGCAGGATGCAGTGTGGTTGTCTGCTGCGTAAGCGGTTTTCAATCGGATGAAATACCCACGCCGAATTTGTGTCGAAAAGAACCGCATTGCAATTTGAAATTCTAAATCGAAGAATTAGAGAGAGGTTCTACATGAAAGAGTTGATATCATTGATATCTTCCAACGGCGATCGCTTGAATTTCCGACCAGCGGTTTGTAAATTTTACGAAAACGGCCGTCACACTGCCGTTCACAAGACGATTTTCCAAATTAACTTAAACCGTAGGAATCTAAAATATTTCAACATATGTTGTGTTGCTCGTAGCTTCAACACACGCCTTGTTTCGAACGGTTCAAAATCGGAGCGAAAACAGTACCAAAATTTTAAAAACTTGAAAACAGAGTTCCGTGATTTAGTTTGAAATCGCTCTAAACCGTAATGAATTAGAGAAAGATGAAAGATGCGCTTGACGATATCATCCAATGGCGATCATTTGCTTCATTCCGACAAGCAGTTTAGAAAAACGCGAAAAACGCCGCTGCTACCGTCCGCCCACCGCACTATTTTCAAACTGCTCTAAACCGTGTGGAATCTTTGAAAAGTGTTCAACATGTCAAAGTTGCGTTTAATCCATAGCTTTTGAAAGTTGCGCTTAATCCATAGCCTTTCAATGGTATATTACAAGCCTCATTCCGATAAACGGTTAAAATAACGCGCGCAGTTTTTTCCGACGGTAGTTCACTAGTCTCTATTGCAATGCTGCTGCCAAATGATGCAAAGTGTTGCTGAGCTGCAAGGTCAAGTGTGTGTATAGTTATTCTGCATAATAGCAGTATATATATGTATATATATATATATATATATATATATATATATATATATATATATATATATATATATATATATATATATATATATATATATATATATATATATATATATATATATATATATATATATAGGGAAAATCCATCCTACCACCCGTGGTAGTTACTCTATTATATCTAATATACTACCATGTGGTACTATATATACTATTTTATTATTTTAAATATGTTCATATACTATATTTAAGATATTTCAAAGCAAGTTAAATGAAAAAAGTGAATATGAGCCCATAGTTTTGTTATATTTATGAAATACGTATATATTTGTACGTAAAAAGAGCATACTAAAACATGGTACATACTACCTAAAAATTAGTATATATACTACCTAATCATTGTTATATACTACATACTACATGTACATACTCGGTTTTAATAGATACTACATACAACATACAAAATGCAAGTGGTGGTAACTACCAGTGCTTGTAGGAAACATTTGTCCTATATATATATCCGCTAATATTAGTAGAATAACTATTCTGATAACACTACCGCATCGCACGCTCAACGCAAGTGCATGTCATTTTGAACCAAGTGTGTCATAAAGACTACACGAGTGAACTTCTCGTCGGAAAAACTGCACGCCGTTGTTTTTTTCGGTAATGTTTTCGCTTCTAGTTTTTTAACTGTTTATCGGAACAATGCGTATAATATACCGTTGAAAGCTATTGATTAGGCGCAACTTCGCCAAGTTGAAAACTTTTCGAGATTCCTCGCGGTTTAAGAGCAGTTTACAAAACGGTGCGGCGATGACGGTGGCAGCGAGCGTATTTTGTGATTTTTTCAAACCGCTAATCGAATAAAGCAAATGATACGCCGCTGGAAAGATATCATCGAGGCACATCTTTTCATATCTATTAGTTTTTCTAATTGCTACGGTTTAAGAGCAGTTTCAAATTTACTAAATCGCTATTATTATTTTGAATTTTTTCAATTTATGGTATTGTTTTAGCTCCAGTTTTGAACCGCTTTGTCTAAACAAGGCGTATGATACGTCGTTGGAAAGCTACGGACAAGGCGCAACTTTAGTATGTTGGAATATTTTTTAGATTCATTACAGCTTTAGTTAATTTTGAAAATAGTGCGGCTAACTATGTGAGACAAATGCGGCCATTTTTCGTGAATTTTTTGCAAAACGCTGGTTGAAATGATTCGAAATATATGCCATTGGAAAGATATCGACGAGGCGCAACTTTTTCATGTAGAACACGCTCTCTAATTCCTTACGGTTTAAAAGCTATTTTGAATTTACCGAAAAGCGATTAACTATGTTTTTCACGACCGAATCACTCACAAAGGTACTACATCGTATGTAAGAACGCACCGCCTGTAAAAACTCCAGACCGCATCGACCGAAAACCGCACTTCAATGTCTACAAAAGGAACTATATGATTACAATTTTTGCTAACTTTTCATTTTGCAATTTCATCTAAACTACGAGGCCGAGTGTAGTGAACCACAGACAACTCCCGATGCATTTTACATTTTTGCCTTCCAAAACATGTATGGTTGAGTGCATGACTTCACTTAATAAATTGAAGTGCAGCACGGGTTAAAGTGAAGTATACTTCTCCTGTTGTCTTCTCTATTTTTGTTTTATAGAAAACGTGTGTACCTATAGTCAAGGTGTGAGTCGTGATTACATGACTAATAAACTGCATCTAAATATTTTTTTATAGAAACACGTGTGTACCCATAGTCAAGGCAAGTGAGCTGCATTAGGCATGACTAATAAATTGCGCCTAAATAAATGAACTTCAGAAAAGAAAACTGTCAAACTTTTCAAACAAGTGCAAATGTAATGCACGGTGGAGTCGAGAGAACTGTTCTTTTTTATAGTTACAAAATTTACCTCCAAGTTTACATGAAAACTTCTCAAACAAAATGGAATCAAATTCCTAGGTTCTGGTCCAGTTCGCTTCGGGATATACCTCATGTATGACCCGGCCGATATAACCCTACCGGACTTGGCGACCACTAATGACCCGCCTCGACCGGATTTACACACTAGTGACCCGCCTGATCTCGGGCGCGCATTTAAGGTGACCTCGCAAGCGGATCGAGGAGCGATAAGACCTGTGGGGCCCAAGAGGCTCAAGCCCGTAGGTCGGGCTTACATTATGATAGGCCAGCTTAAGAGGAAGAAACCAAGACCCGGACTTGTATTCAACTTGTAAGAAAAGATAGACCAATCCTAGTCCTACTAGGACTCACATGTAACCCGCCCTTCAACTTATATAAGGAGGGCAGGGCTAACCATCAGGCGTTACAAAGGGTGCTTTTGGGTTTGCGGCGGGTGCCACCAAAGTTATGCATTGTGTATTTAAAGTTTTAAACATCCCCAATATTCCTACATATATTTGGCCACTTCTAGGTGTTTCTTGACTTCTGGCCCCTCTCATCGATCTTCGACGACGCGCCCAACCGTGGGCCCGCGCGGTGAAAATTGTGCATTGGAATTTTGAACATCAAAGACCTCCCTTTTCACTCATATATATTTGGGCCACATGCTGGTGTGGCTGTCTTCTGACCCTCTCTAACGTTATTTTTTGTTGCAAAGACTCTGATGACGCTCAACTAACACGGGTATAATATCTTAACCATGTGCGATACAAGTGCACTGTGAATCACCACGCCTGCACAAGCGTGAGCAAAGGTGCAGGTACTAGCTCAACCGTGTGCGATGCAAGTGCGCTATAAAATCACCACAACCGCGCAAGCACAAGCAATGGGCGGAGGTACTGGCTTAACCGTGTGCGATGCAAGTGTTCTGTAAAACAACCACCTGTACAAGCTAAAGGCGGGTAAGTTTATTTGGAAATTAGGACGAACCGTGTGCGATAGACCAGCTAGCTAGAAATATAAAAACAAACTACCTGCCTTGAGCGTTGCAAAAATCGGCGGTTCCGCGCCACTTTCCTTATTTTCATACACGCATATTGTTATTGGACCGTGCGCGATCTTGGGCACTTCCGCCCCGCATCAATTCCTTTACCCAAATTTTAGTAGCCTCCGTACTTCAACCATCGCCCACACTCCTCCAGCACCGACCTTATATAAAATTACGTGCAGAGGCATTTGAACCGTCGCCTCCTCATCCACCACCATCTCCACCCACCATTACTAAATTTTTTCAGTGGCAGCGTATCCTCAAAACCCCACCTCCCCCTCGAACCCTAGCTCACGGCCGCCACCCGCTCCAGCTTGCCTGCCGCCAACCTGCCGGTCTGCAGTTCCTCCTAGCTTAGATAATAAAGTTCGAGTTGTTACCGGTGATTCCCATACCAGCCCCCTCCCCAAGTTTTTAGATGAGGCCTGCGGTGTCCCTCCCTTGATCCACATCCCTGCTCTAGAGTGTCACAGCCTAAGCTCGACCCACGTATCCCGAGGAGCCATGGCGTTGAGCCAAGAGGTTTATCATGGCCTCTTGGCGGGGCGTTAGCGAGTGATCGCCATTCGCCCGACACAGCCGATCCCAGAGCAACACGTCGCCTTGAAGCCGGCAAGGCGTTGACTATGTTGCCATCTGAAGGCTTCATGTCGATGGGCTAGCGTATTACTTTATCTCAAGAAAGGCTGGCTCACGACATCAAGCTCGTCCTAGCAGCGACTTCACGGGCCATGTCACAGGTTAAGAGGTCCATCCCCAACCCCTCTAGTTCAACCGCCTTGATCTCTTGGCGGCCCTTGTGATCTCCTCGCCAAGAGGTCAAGGTTTCACGAGCTTTATGCGCCATCGAGGCCCATTTGTCATTTACGAAGGACACATTCTCTGGCTGGCTTGGGATGCTCAATTGCCAAGTCAGATCTCATCGACCATGACCACGACCACGAGGAGGGCACCCAC
Organism: Aegilops longissima; assembly: GCA_021605205.1. Classification (NCBI taxonomy): domain Eukaryota; kingdom Viridiplantae; phylum Streptophyta; class Magnoliopsida; order Poales; family Poaceae; genus Aegilops; species Aegilops longissima. The sequence continues at coordinate 349,223,813 of CM038677.1, read as the reverse complement.
GAAGGTTCTTCCAAGGTGAAACAACCCATCTGTGACATCAGAGAGCACACCATGGGTTTGTGCTCTTCCAACTGGAAGGATCCCGTCCATGAGAGTACCCTTTGCTATAGTAGCATTTGCCGTGCGGTGCTTTAACTGTGCCATGTTTAATTATTTCAGTTATGCAAAAATGTATTGTTCAATAGGGCTATGTGATGTTTAAGTATGAATTGTCCACTACAATTTCACGAATCGCTATATTTGGTTGTTTATAGTGAGTAGTGTTGGGGAACATGGTATTTCAAAAAAATTCCTACGATCACTCAAGATCTATCTAGGATAAGCATAGCAACGAGCGGGGAGAGTGTGTCCACGTACCCTTGTAGACCGAAAGAGGAAGTGTTTAGGAACACGGTTGATGTAGTCGAACGTCTTCGCGATCCTACCGATCAAGTACGAGGCATAGCGGCACCTCGCGATCCGCTGCGTTCAGCTCGGTGGCGTCCCTCGAACTCTTGATCTAGTTGAGGCTGAGGAGAGTTTTGTCGACCTGACGGCGTGGCGGCGGTGATGATGAAGTTATCAGCGCGAGGGCTTAGCCTAAGCACTCTGACAGTATGACCGAGGTGTGTTTACGTGGAGGGGCACCGCTACGGCTAAAAGATCAACTTGTGTGTTCTAAGCGTGCCCCCACGCCGTATATAAAAGATGGGAGGAGGAAACCGGCCAACAAAGGCGGCGCGAGGAGAGGGAGTCCTATTAGGAGTCGATCATAGTGGATTCGGTTACCCTTTTTCCTTCTACTAGAGGGAAAAGGGAAGGAGAGAGTAGGAGAAGGAAAGGGGTGGCGCCCCTTCCCAAGTCAGATCGGCCTCCTCCCTTGTGGGGCGCACCCAGCCCTTGTGGGCTGGTTAGTCTCCCCATATGGCCCATAAGGCACATATCTTTCCCGGGGGTTCGGTAACCTCACGGTACTCAGAAAAATGCCGAATCACTCGGAACCATTCCAATGTCAGATGCAACCTTCAATATATGAATCTTTACCTCTCGACCATTTTGAGACTCCTCGTCATGTCCATGATCTCATCCGGGACTCCGAACAAACTTTGGTTTTCAAATCACATAACTCATAATACAAATCGTCATCGAACGTTAAGCGTGCGGACCCTACGGGTTTGAGAACTATGTAGACATGACTGAGACACATCTCCGGTCAATAAACAATAGTGGAACCCGGATGCTCATATTGGCTCGTACATATTCTACGAAGATCTTTATTGGTCAAACCGCATAACAACATACGTCATTCCCTTTGTCATCAGTATGTTACTTGCCCGAGATTCGATCATCGGTACCGTCATACCTAGTTCAATCTCGTTACGGGCAAGTCTCTTTACTCGCTCCGTAATGCATCATCCCGCAACTAACTCATTAGTCACATTGCTTGGAAGGCTTATAGCGATGTGCATTACCGAGAGGGCCCAGAGATACCTCTCCGTCAATGGGAGTGACAAATCCTAATCTCGATCTATGCCAATCCAATAAATACCTTCGGAGACACCTATAGAGCATCTTTATAATCACCCATTTACGTTGCGACATTTGATAGCACACAAAGTGTTCCTCCGGTATTCGGGAGTTTCATAATCTCATAGTCTGAGGAACATGTATAAGTCATGAAGAAAGCAGTAGAAATGAAACTGTAACGATCATAATGCTAAGCTAACGAACGGATCTTGTCCATCACATCATTTTCCTAATGATGTGATCATGTTCATCAAATGACACCACGTGTCTATGGTTAGGAAACATAACCATCTTTAACAAACGAGCCAGTCAAGTAGAGGCATACTAGGGACACTTATGTTTAGTCTATGTATTCGCACATGTACTAAGTTTCCGGTTAATACAATTCTAGCATGAATAATAAAAATTTATCATGAAATAAGGAAATAATTAATAACTTTATTATTGCCTCTAGGGCATATTTCCTCCAATCTCCCACTTGCACTAGAGTCAATAATCTAGTTCACATCGCCATGTGATTTAACACCAATAGTTCACATCACCATGTGATAGTTCACATCGTCATGTGACTAATACCCAAAGGGTTTTACTAGAGTCAATAATCTAGTTCACATCGCTATGTGATAAACACCCAAAGAGTACTAAGGTGTGATCATGTTTTTGCTTGTGAGAGAAGCTTTAGTCAGTGGGTCTGTCACATTCAAAGTAGTATGTATTTTGCAAATTTTCTATGTCTACAATGCTCTGCATGGAACTACTCTAGCTAATTGCTCCCACTTTCAATATGTATCCAGATTGAGACTCAAAGTCATCCGGACTGGTGTAAAGGCTTGCATCGGCATAACTCTTTACGACTAACTCTTTATCACCTCCATAATCAAGAAATATCTCCTAAGTCTTCTAAGGATAATTTTGACCACTGTCAAGTGATCCACTCCTGGATCAATATCGTACCCCCTTATCAAACTCATGGCAAGGTACACAATAGGTTTGGTATGCAGCATAGCATACTTTACAGAACCAAAGGCTGACACATAGGGAATGACTTCCATTCTCTTTCTATTTTCTGCCATGGTCGTGTTTTGAGTCTTACACAATTTTACACCTTGCAATACAGGCAAGAACTCCTTCTTTGACTGTTCCGTTTTGAACTACTTCAAAAATCTTGTCAAGGTATGTACTCATTGAAAAATCTTACCAAGCGTCTTGATCTATCTCTATAGATATTGATGCTCAATATGTAAGCAGCTTCACCGAGTCTTTCTTTGAAAAACACCTTTCAAACACTCGTTTATGCTTTCCAGAAAATTCTACATCATTTTCGATCAATAATATGTCATTCACATATACTTATCAGAAAGGCTGTAGTGCTCCCACTCACTTTCTTGTAAATACAAGCTTCACCGCAAGTCTGTATAAAACTATATGCTTTGATCAACTTATCTAAGCGTATATTCCAACTCCGAGATGCTTGCACTAGTCCATAGATGGATCGCTGGAGCTTGCACATTTTGTTAGAACCTTTAGAATTGACAAAACCTTCTGGTAGTATCATATACAACTCTCCTTTAATCAATCCATTAAGGAATGTAGTTTTGATATCCATTTGTCAGATTTCATCAAACGTGGCAATTTCTAACATGATTCAGGCAGACTTTAAGCATTGATACGAGTGAGAAAATCTCATCGTAGTCAACATCTTGAACTTGTCAAAAACCCTTTTTGACAAGTTGAGCTTCGTAGATAGTAACACTACTATCGGCGTCCGTCTTCCTCTTGAAGATCCATTTATTCTCAATGGCTTGCCGATCATCGGGCAAGGCCACCAAAGTCCACACATTGTTCTCATACATGGATTCTATCTCAGATTTTCATAGCCTCAAGCCATCTGTCGGAACCTGGGCTCATCATCGCTTCCTCATAGTTCGTAGGTTCATCATGGTCTATTAACATGACTTCCAGAACAGGATTACCATACCACTCTAGTGCGGATCGTACTCTGGTTGACCTACGAGGTTCGGTAGTAACTTGATCTGAAGTTTCATGATCATCATCATTAGCTTCCTCACTAATTGGTGTAGGAATCACTGGAACCGATTTCTTTGATAAACTACTTTCCAATTCGGGAGAAGGTAAAATTACCTCATCAAGTTCTACTTTCCTTCCGCTCACTTATTTCAAGAGAATCTTCTTCTCTAGAAAGGATCCACTCTTAGCAACAAAGATCTGGCCTTCGGATCTGTGATAGAAGGTGTACCCAACAGTTTCTTTTGGGTATCCTATGAAGACGCACTTCTCCGATTTGGGTTTGAGCTTTTCAGGCTAATTTTTTTCACATAAGTATCGCAACCCCAAACTTCAAGAAACGAAGCTTAGGTTTTTTGCTAAACCACAATTCATACGGTGTCGTCTCAACGGATTTTTTAGACGGTGCCCTATTAAACGTGAATGCAGCTGTCTCTAATGCATACCCCCAAAATGATAGTGGTAAATCGTTAAGAGACATCATAGCGCGCACCATATCTAATAAAGTACGGTTACGACGTTCGGACACACCATTATGTTGTGGTGTTCTAGGTGGCATGAGTTTGTGAAACTATTCCACATTGTTTTAGTTGAAGGCCAAACTCGTAACTCAAATATTCGCTTCCGCGATCAGATCGTAGAAACTTTATTTTCTTGTTACGATGATTCTCCACTTCACTCTGAAATTCTTTGAACTTTTCAAATGTTTCAGACTTGTGTTTCATCAAGTAGATATACCCATATCTGCTTGTCGGAGTAATGGGCCACGGGTAGGCCAAACCTAGGCCCAGACCCTTTCAAGACATCGAGGCTAGCCGCGCCCCTCAAGACACCAAGATGAAGAGCCGCCTTCTGGAGGCCGACTGAAGGAATAGCCGGCTGCTCGTGAATGGCCAAGTCCTGGAGGCGAGGTCAAGACAAGCCGACTCCTAGCTAGCGGCTTCTAGAGAAGCCGGCCCCGAGGAGTCGGCTCGTGGCCCCGCGAAGCCCATGCCCTCATCAAGAGGGATGAGACAGGGAATGGCTACAGTGTAGAGCATTCCCCCCTTCCAGGGGCAGGCGTGGTCACAATGCACCGTACCGGTGGAGCTCTCCTCCCGGCGCGGCACTGTTGCCACGCCGTCCCTGACATCATCACGAGCAGGCGGAGTCCTGCTTCCATGACGGCCTGTCGGGACGGCCCAAGGCCGACGGGCCCCACCAGTCAGCGAGAGTCTGGAAGACGGCAAGAGCCCTACCAGTCGGACCCCATGGAGGTCGGCCCATATCAGTCGGCCCGCCCTTCCTTGGGACCGACGCGCCATTAACCAGACGAGACACGGAGTGGCTGAAGTGATCGCCCGCCAGGCGGCGGAGATGTAGCCACGACCCCCTAACCAAGCATGTGTCGTTAGAGACACGGCTACAGTGATCAGTAGCCGACAAGACCCGAGAGCGGCGGGGATAGCCTGTCGGCCCCGTACCCAACCAGTCGGCGGGGCCCACCAAGCGGTGGGTCCCAGCGGTCGGTGGAGAGGCCGGCGGCCGAAGAGACTGACGGCCGGGCCCTATGCCTGGCCGGATTACCATTGTACCCCTGGGGGGTAGGCTTATATAAACCCCCGAGGGCACCCATGTAAAGGGTTCCCAACCTGCTAGAACTAGACCAGCCCCTAGAGGAAGGAGAGAGCTAGTTTCTCCTTCTCCTACCTCTAGCATACAGCTCAAGGAGCACCATTGTACTCACTTGTGCCTTAGTGATCATGTGGAGACCCCGCAGAGCAGGACTAGGGGTGTTAACTCTAGGAGAGCCCCGAACCTGGTAAAGTACGCCGGCGTTCGTGTCTACGCCTCATCCCGCTTCCAGGCACCGGCGACGTTCTACTCGCTCCCACCATGATAAGCCATCCATTGGCATATGTCGCACCCAACCCCCGACATTTGGCTCCCACCGTGGGGCGAGGTGCACCGTCGTCCGGAGACCTGTTTTGGACGGGAACCCTTTTCCTCCCTGGCGAGCGCAACCAGCCCGACACGCCAGAGGGAGTCTGCACCGACGCGCTGCATGGTGCAGAGGTCGCCTGCGCGGCAAGTTGCCTCGCCGATCTCATTGGCGAGGTTCACCTCTTAGATGAGCCCGCGTCCGACGCGGGCACTGACGGCTCCGAGAGCCGCCTCGCGGGCCTCCTCGATCAGCTCCACGTCACCAGCGAGCCAGCTGTGGACCTGGAATCTGTGGGCTCCACCGACCCGATGTTGGTTGACTCCGACACTGCGTCGCTTGACGCGTTCCCCACCAACGTGGTGGTCTACGACGAGCCGCTCCCTCGCGCGAAGAGCGGCAGAAGTACCGTCACGGAGGTTCTTGTCATCGGTCAAGGCGAGTGCTCCGGCGGAGGTGCTCATGACCCGCTCGACGCGGCACTGCAAGACCTGACGGCGCCCATCCCAGAAGACGTCGGTGCCGAGATGCTGGAAGCACGCCGCATCCAGCTCGTCGAGGGCGCCAAGAAGCTGGCCAACATGAGACGCATGTCGGAAGCCTACCAGCATGAGATGGATTGCGCTGTGGGCGGCACGCCGGCTCCCGCTGGGCCCAGCCGCCTTGGCACGGTCCAACAGCACGGCGTGGGCATCGCCAACCTGATAGGGGAAGATCGCCCCGACTACGCCACGCCTGCGGAAAATATCTGAGCTGCCCAGGCGGTAGCAGAAGAGCTGGACAAGTTCGAGGGCGAAGAAGGTCGTCAGATGGCGGAGCGTGTCCAGCGGCTCCTTGACGCGGCTGCCGAGCAGCACGAGGCCGGCTGCCACACTGAGGCACCACACCGGCAAAATGATGATCTACCTCCCCGCCGAGATCAAGGCGCGACATCTCGTATGCCAACTGGTGGCGTCCGTGGAAGAAAAGACAAGGAGCCGGCTGCCAGCCGCAGTCGGACTCGCATCACCATAGAGCGCGACCAAGACGGCCTCCCAAGAGAAGTGGAACGACGGGATGACTGTTCGCCTCCTCCCCCTTGCAGGGAAAGGCGCGTCTCCCACCGCCTGTTGATCACCCGACACTCGGCGACCGCCTTGGCCACCGAGAGGGAGTCGGAGAGAACGATGCCCGCCACCGGATCGACCGTCTCCACCAATCCCTGGCGCTAGAAGAAGAAGATGATGAGTTGGGTCCGCCGTGTTTCGGCCCTCGCATTCGAGATGAGCCCTTATACACCGGCTCCGTGAAGCCGGAGGACTGCCTGGTCGACTACTCCACGGCCGTCAGCATAGCAAACGGCAACAAGCGCATTGCTGTGAAGTACGTTCCGCTCATGCTCCAGGGCATGGCCCGGACATGGGTAAACAGTCTGAAGCCCCGCAGCATCAACAGCTGGGTTGACTTCACCGAAGCCTTCATCCACAACTTCACCAGCACGTATAAGCGGCTGCCCAAGCCCCAATGAGTCGACTCGCGACTACCTCACGCGCTGGGCTGAGCTCCGCAACTCTTGCGAAGGCGTGCATGAGGTGCAGGCCATCGAGTACTTCACCGCTGGGTGCCGAGAGGGCACCCTCCTCAAGCATCGACTCTCTGCACACGAGCCGGCGACCCTCGACGAACTGCTGATCATAGCAGACAAATACGCCACGGCCGACTCCTCCATGAAGGAAGAGATCCAAGTTGATGCGTCTGGCAAAGTGGCCCCTCAAGCTCCTCGAACCCCGGCTGGCGACACCAGTCGGCGCCAGCAACCAAGCGACAACAAGCGCAAGGCCATGCAGCCGGCTTCCGCAAGCCGGCAGGTGGCGACAGTCGAAGACCAGCAGCCGGAAGGGCAATCTCCGTCCAAGTGCCAGAAGGGCCGCAAGCCCAAGCTGCCGGCTTTCTCATATGAGCAGACTCTTGATGCACCCTGCAAATTCCATAGTGGTGTGAAGCCGTCCAACCACACCACTCGGAAGTGCCATTGGCTCACCAGAATCGCCAAGGGTGACGGCCTTTTGCCTCCTCCACCTGCTGGGCAGCCGCCTCCTCCTCCGCCTCAGCAACCGGCGGTCAGACCAGTCGGAGCCATACAAGACGAGTATCCAGAAGAGCACGGATATCAAGGTTTCCTTCTCCCTGGACTTCACCATGATGTCATCCACATAAGCGTGAACATTGCGCCCAATTTGATTGTGGAGACAGTTTTTTACACATCTATAATAAGTCGCCTGGGCACTCTTGAGCCCAAATGGCATAGATACATAGCAGAAGGCTCCAAACGGAGTGATGAAAGCCGTCTTCTCCTGGTCCTTAACTGCCATTTTAATCTGATGATAGCCAGAGTAAGCATCCAAAAAGCTCAATCGCTCGCAACCTGCCGTAGCATCGATGATTTGATCAATACGGGGGAGGGCAAAGGGATCAGCCGGACAAGCCTTATTTAAGTCCGTGTAATCCACACACATCCGCCAAGTGCCATTCTTCTTGAGTACCAGACCGAAGTTAGCCAACCACTCCGGTGAAAAACTTCCATGATGAACCCAGCTGCTAAGAGCCAAAGACCTCTTCCCCAATAGCTTTCCGCCTTTCCTCATTGAACCGTCGAAGAAATTGCCTGACCGGCTTACACTTTGGATCAATATTAAGAGTGTACTCAGCGAGTTCTCTCGGGACACCCGGCATGTCAGAAGGTTCCATGCAAAGATGTCCCGGTTCTCACGGATGAACTCGATGAGCGCTCTTTCCTATTTAGGATCCAAGTTAGCACTGATGCTGAACTGCTTGGAAGAGTCGCCTGGAGTAAAGTCAACAAGCTTTGTCTCAGCTGCCGATTTGAACTTCAACGCCGGGTCATGCTCTGTAGTTGGCTTCTTTAAAGAGGTCATATCCGCCGGGTCAACATTATTTTGATAAAATTTCAGCTCCTCCACTGCACAAACAGACTTAGCATAAGCCGCATCACCTTCTTCACACTCCAAGGCTACCTTTCGACTCCCGTGTATAGTGATGGTGCCCTTGTGACCCGGCATCTTGAGCTGCAGATAAACATAACTCGGTCGTGCCATGAACTTGGCATAAGCCGGCCATCCAAATAGATCATGATACGGGCTCTTTATTTTGACTACCTCAAACGTCAATTTCTCAGCCCTGGAATCATATTCATCTCCAAAGGCCACTTCCAGTTCAATCTTGCCAAGCTGGGTATGCCGACTACTGTGCACCACTCCATGAAAGACAAAGTGTTGATGTCCTTAAACCTTGTCACCAAACCCATGCATCGAAGGTCTCGTAATAGAGGATGTTGATACTGCTACCTCCGTCCATGAGTACCTTGGTAAACTTATATCCGCCGACCTGAGGCGCCACCACCAAGGCTAACTGACCCGGATTATCAACCCGGGGCGGGTGATCTTCCTTGCTCCATAATGGGCTGCTCTGACCACCTTAAATAACGGGGAACCGCCGGCTCAACAGAATTCACATCCCTCTTATGAACCTTCTGGTCACGTTTGCACAAATTAGTGGTGAATACATGGTACTTCCAACCATTCAAGCGCTTTGGGTGGCTCGATAACTGATCGCTGTGCTGCTGCTGCCCCTTGACCAGCTCATCGTTGATTATAGCCGCTTTGACTTCCCCGAAGCCGAACTTGAACCGCCTGGCCATGAAAGCCGCCGGCCCCTAAACCGCCGCCCGATCCATGATTGCCATCAAATATGTTGGAATTCTTGAAAGCCTTCATGATCGCGCAATCTTTCCATAAGTGGATGGTGGGTCGTTCCTGAGTACCGTGTCCAGGGCAAGGCTCATTGAGAAGCTGCTCAAGAGACGGGCCTGACCCGCCAGGTCGAGGGGGCGGTTTTCCCTTACGTCTCTGATTGTTACCCTGTGCATTAGCATTGGCCACAAACTCCGGGTTACCCTCCGCCTTACGCTTGTTGCCTCCTTGATTTGCCGGGTTATGCTGCTGACCCTTTCCATTGTCGTTCTTCTTTCCCTTTCCTGTCTTTTCCTCATCAGACGCGGGATCCTTGGTACTATCAGAATCGGCGTATTTGACTAAAGCCGCCATCAACATACCCATATCATTGCAATCACGCTTAAGGCGCCCCAGTTTCCGCCTCAGCGACTCAAAATGGCAATTCTTCTCCAACATGAGGACTGCAGAGCCGGTATCCATCTTATCGGACGAATGTATTATTTCCTTGACCCGGCGCACCCAACGAGTTGTGGATTCATCCCCCTCCTGCTTACAATTGGTCAGGTCCACAATTGACATAGATTGCTTGCAAGTGTCCTTGAAGTTCTGGATAAACCGAGCCTTTAGCTCTGCCCATGAGCTAATGGAATTGGTTGGCAAACCCTTTAACCAAGACTGGGCTGTCCCGTCTAACATCATGGTGAAGTACTTATCCATTGCTCCGTCACTGACCTCCAGTAGCTCCATGGCCATCTCGTAACTTTCGATCCATGCTCCGAGTTGTAAGTCGGCCGTGTAATTCGGCACCTTTCGAGGTCCCTTGAAGTCCGTGGGTAGACGTACATCCCGCAGAGCCGGCACCAAACAAGGAACACCGCCGGTTCTGGTAGCCACTCCTGCTCCAACAGAAGTCGTCGGATACTCTGGAAGATCTTGATATGCCGCCTGCTGAGCCGCCCGCTCGTCCTCCTGACGTATTCGGTCTTGCACCGGGTTATAGCCACCGGGCTGGTTACGACGCTGGGCATTGCTTGACAAAGCTTTTGACTCGATGTGCCTGCTGTAACTCGGACTCCAGTTTTGACGAGGCGGTGCTAGCCAAGGCGGAGGAGTTGAATGAATCCTGTCCCGACTATAAGAATAGGTCTCTTGCTGCGTCAGGGCCGTCTGAATAAGATCTCTGACCCTCCGGGTCTCCACCGCTGTCGGATCATCACCATCCACTAGGAGAGCCACCAAACATGCCGATGCTGCTATCAAGTTCTCCATGGGGTTGGAGAAGTGACCCGGTGGTATTGGTACATAGCGGGGCAGGGCCATACTCCCACGAGGAGGTGCCATCTCTCGAGGCTGAGCCGGTCCTCCTGCTCCGGGTGTCATAAACCGATTGGCTTCGGGCGGGTTGCTAGGACCGGCACGGGTGTAGTGAAAGTTCCGAGGGTCGAAACCGGAGGCAAACGGGACTGGTTTTCGATGTCTCCTCCTCATCACCTCATTAGATGCGTTCAGCTCATATTAACTGGAAAGCCTCGATCGAGTTGCTGCACCTGCTCATCCAAAGTCGCCCGCTCAGTAGCTAACTTTGGTGTCCTCGGTGCCAAGGCCTCCTTGGCCCGGCCATCTCCTCATGCACCCTTGCCACCTCCGTTATGCTCATCTTGATTTGCAGGAATAACCGTGGCGGTTAACAGGGTCGTCAGCTTATCCATGAGATCCATCAACACCTGAGCCGGCGGGCGACAGGCCTCCCGCCCGGCTGCCTCGACCGGATGTTATTGCCGCAGCCAGAGAGTTTTGGCCGGGTTGAGTCCCAGCCATGAAGACTCCTGCCCAGCTTGGCGGCTCATAGGGGTCCGAATACTGGAGCCATCGGAACAACCCCCAAGCACGCCATCTTGTAATTGATATAAAGAATCATTGAACCGGCGACTAATCATCATCCGAGGGGACGGCCGCCTCACCACCATCTTTAAATCCTTCAGAAGTTCCTATCCGTGGACGCAGCCCACGAAGGCACGCTTATGACAGGTTGAGCTCATGGTCTCGCACATCGAGCCGCCTCGACGAGGTTGGTGCGGTTAAACTGCTCAGGCCCGCTCACCAATCCGCCGATGAAGACGTGGATTCCGCCAAGGGGACCCTGCACCGACTCAATTGAGTTGGCGCCGGGCCCCACCTTCGTTGTCGATGTAGATCTTGTCCCGACAACTCTTGGTCATCCGCCCATCACAGATCCCTTGAGCCCTTCAAGTTGCCTTCAAGAACTCAACCACCTGTAATCGCCCCACGGTGGGCGCCAATTGTCGTGGAATTGTCACGGCAGATGTCCTCTTGCAAGGACTTAGTCGTGGAGCCATCGCAACTAGGAAGCTTAAAGGGGTTAATCGACAAAGGACACGAGGTTTCTAATGTGGGTGCGTCCCGCGCACATTTCAGCCGCCGTCCCGGCTATTAAATATTTCCTTTGTCAATTTTGATTGATTTCGAGCATACGCCGCTTGAGTGACGTATGCTCAGAATCCATTCAGAATTCACTTAGGAAGTGATGCATGCTCAGAATCCATTCAGAATTGACTTAGGGAAATGTTTACAGCCGGGACGCCGGCTCAAACTTGCGCTGGACGCACCCACGCGTTCAGTAGGGCCTCGCACTGCTTTGCCCCTTTCCCTTCCTTATCTTCTTCCTCTGTTCTAGATTCCGCACTAGCCACAAATCCCCGTCGGCGCTACCCACCTCTCTCTCTTCTTCCAACTCCCCTCCCCATCGGTGCTGCCCACCTCTCCATCTCCTTCTTCCGCCTCCTTCGCCATGGGCGCTCCCTACCTCTCCCCCTCCTTCCACCTCAAGCTGCGCTAGGACCCGGGGCGCCGTGCTGCGACGGGCAGCGGGGGGTGTTGGACCTCCAGTGGCTGAGCTGCGACGGGCTTCTCCAGTGTCCATTGGTAGCTTCGCCCCAAGATGCAATGGTCTGCATCTGGTGCTGGAACCAGTGAGTCCTTGTGCTACCACTGGCTCCAGCGATGCTGGAACCAGCACAACAGCAAGTTGCAACCCCGACTACGTCAAGTGCAGGAACCAGCGATATTCGATGCTACTACTGGCTATGTCGGGTGCTGGAACCAGCTTCATTTTTGCTGGAACTTGCTACTTTTTTTGCTATGTCTACTTATATTTCAATATGGATTTTACTTCCTATGATTTTTGCTAGAACCAGACGCGCCTCGCATCGCCGACGTGTTTTTTTTTGCTAGAACCATCTTTAGTTTTTGCTGGAACTGGCTACTTTTTTTGCTACATCCACTTCTATATGCATTTTGCTTCCTATGATTTTTGGTACAACAAGACGCACCTCGCTCCGCCGACGTGTTTTTTTGCTGGAACCAGCTTTATGTTTTGCTGGAATTTAGTATTTTTTATTACATCGAGTTCTTCAGTTTGGTAGTGATGTGTAGTGTTTTTGCTACAACCGGCGACTACAAAAGTTACAACCGGCAAGTGTTTTTGCTACAATGGCGACGGGGTGGCAGCACCGGCGAGCTTTTTTTGCTGGAACCACACACTTTTTTGCTACGACCGGTAATTTCTTTTGCTACCATCGACAACATGAGGGTGAGCACTTTTTTTTGCGAGCTCGTTGTCGGTGTGCTGCGACCGGCGACCGGTGCGACTGAGGGAGTCCTGGATTAGGGGGTGTCCGGATGGCCGGACTATGACTTTTGGCCGGACTCTTGGACTATGAAGATACAAGATTGAAGACTTCGTCCCGTGTCCGGATGGGACTTTCCTTGGCGTGGAAGGCAAGCTTGGCAATACGGATATGTAGATCTCCTCCCGTTGTAACCGACTCTGCGTAACCCTAGCCCTCTCCGGTGTCTATATAAACCGGAGGTTTTAGTCCGAGGGCTAAGAACAATCATACCATAGGCTAGCTTCTAGGGTTTAGCCTCTACGATCTCGTGGTAGATCTACTCTTGTACTACCCATATCATCAACATTAATCAAGCAGGAGTAGGGTTTTACCTCCATCGAGAGGGCCCAACCTGGGTAAAAACATCGTGTCCCTTGTCTCCTGTTACCATCCGCCTAGACGCCTTGATTGGAACCCCTACCCGAGATCCGCCGGTTTTGACACCGACATTGGTGCTTTCATTGAGAGTTCCTCCGTATTTGTCATCTTTAGGCCCGATGGCTCCTCCGATCATCAACAACGATGCGGTCCAGGTGAGACTTTTCTCCACGGACATATCTTCAGATTCGGCGGCTTTGCATCGCGGGCCAATTCACTTGGCCATCCGAGCAGATCGAAGCTACGCCCCGCCATCAGGTCAGATTTGAAGTTTAAACTACACGCCAACGTCCGCGGAGACTTGATCTTCGATGGATTCGAGCCACAGCCAAGCGCGCCGCACTGTCACGATGGGCATGATCTAGCTCTGCCGCCGAACAGTTCCCTGGAGGCCGCACCAGTGTCCGCTCCGACCCTTAGCTCCGGGCCGACTACGCCAATCGAGGACGGGTGGCTGGACACCGCCTCGGGGGCTGCAATCTCTACGGCGATCTAGCCGAACACCATACCTGTCCTTTGCGAAGCTTGTGACTCCAAGGTGCCGGACTCCTTTCCGGACTCCGAACCTTCCGCACCCCTGCCAATCGAATCTGATTGGGCGCCGATAATGGAGTTCACCGCCGCGAACAGCTTTCAGCACTCTCCTGTCGGCGACATTATGAATTCACTAAGGTCTCTCTCTTTATCAGGAGAGCCCGGGCCAGACTATGGTCAGCAAGGTTGGGATGCGGACGACGAAGAAATTCAAAGCCCACCCACCACCCACTTCGTAGCCACTGTCGATGATTTAACCGACATGCTCGACTTCGACTCCGAAGACATCGACAGTATGGACGACGATGCAGGAGACGACCTAGAACCAGCGCCTACAGGGCACTAGAAGGCCACCTCGTCATACGACATATACATGGTGGACATCCCAAAAGAAGGGAATGGCGATGGAACAACGGAGGATGACCCCTCCAAGAAGCAGCCTAAGCGTCAAGGCCATCGCCGCCGCTCTAAATCCCGCCACAGCAAAACGGCGATTCCGCACCGGAGACAATAACACCCCGGACAAGGTCAAGACAACCCCTCCAAAGAGGATTCAGCACAGAGGATGGAGAAGCCAGCCCTCATGAGAGAGCGCAGATGAGAGGTAGAGGACGATAATTACATGCCTTCCTCCAAGACGAGGCAAGCCTCGACGACGTAAGAATTTGTCGTGCTCGAGGATCCCCGCCAAACAAGAGCGCTTTCAAACGCAGGCTTAGGGCCACGCGAGCAGCCTCAAGAAAAAAAGCAACAGCTTAGAGCTGACCAAGACTTGCTAGCCGATAGATGGACGGATGTCCTTGCGGTCAAGAGTACGAACTCGAACGCCCTCCAAGAGCTACCTAAAACGCAGGCTGCTACCCGATTAGAGGAGGAAGCACAAAGACCTACATCACCAGCAAGATGATGCGGTCGATCGCCACCTCGTGGCGCATGACAGAGAGGCCTCTCGCCGTCTACTCAAGCCGCACTCGGCGCCGCCAAAGAATACCAAGGCACGGGAAATGCACCAGACCTGCGGGATATATTGGAAGACAGGGCAATGCAAACAAGATCGATCTATGGATCGCGTGGGCGCCCCACGACACGTGGCGATAACCGTCATGCCGGATATGATAAATCCGCCGGGCCGAACACAAGAGACAAAGCTCATTTGAGCTACGCCGTGACATAGCCCATCTGAGGCGCCAGACACCCACTATGCTTCACGAGATGAAGTAATGGATCATCAAATCCTCGAGGGTTTCAAACCCGTAAACATCGAATCGCACGATGGCACAACGGATCGGCGGTATGGATCGAGGATTATCTCCTTCATATCCACATGGCCCATGGCGATGATCTACACGCCATCAAATACCTCCCACTCAAGCTTAAAGGATCAGCTCAGCATTGGCTTAACAGCCTGCCAGCAGAATCAATTGGTTGTTGGGAGGACCTGGAAGCCGCATTACTCGACAACTTCCAGCACACCTATGTGCGACCACCATACGCCGATGACCTAAGCCACATAATTTAGCAGCCAGAGGAATCGCCGACAATTTCGACACGGTTCCTAACCAAGAAAAATCAAATAGTCGATCGTCTCGGACGCAGAGGCCCTTGCAGCCTTCAAGCACAACATCCGCAACTAGTGGCTTGCCCGGCACCTAGGACAGGAAAAGCCGAAATCCATGGCAGCCCTCACAACACTCATGACCCGCTTTTGCGTGGGAGAAGACAGGTGGCTAGTCGAGTAATAACATGACCAAGAGCCCCGTAATTGGGATACCAAGGACAACATTGGCGGTCGGCGTCGCAACAAGCAAAAGCGCCGCATTAACGGCGATAATGCCGAGGATACGGTAGTTAATGCCGGATTCAGAGGCTCTAAACCCGTCAGCGGAAAAAGCCATTCAAAAGAATTACTCCAGCCCGCCCAATTTGGACTGAATACTCGATCGCTGCGTGCGGATACACGGCACCCCGAAAAACCAGCCAACCACACCAACAGGATTGTTGGGTGTTCAAGCAGCGAGCAAGTTAAACGCCAAAACAATGACAAGGGCCTGCATAGCGATGACGAGGAGGAGCCCCGCCACCGAACAATAGGGGATGAAGGGTTCCCCCACAAGTGCGGACGGTGAATATGATATACGCAACCCACATCCCCAAAAGGGAACGGAAGCGTGCACTCAGGGACGTATATGCGTTGGAGCCAGTCGCCCCAAAGTTCAACCCATGGTCCTCCTGCCCGATCACTTTCGATTGAAGGGACCACCCCACTAGCATCCGCCATGGCGGATTCGCCACATTGGTTCTAGACCCAATCATTGACGGATTTCACCTCACTAGAGTCCTTATGGACGGCGGCAGCAGCCTGAACCTGCTTTATCGTGATACTGATCGAAAAATGGGCATAGACCCTCAAGGATTAAACCCACAAAGACGACCTTTAAAGGCGCCATACCAGGTGTAGAGGCCAACTGCACAGCTCGATTACACTTGAGGTGGTCTTCGATCCCGGATAATTTCCGGCGAGGAGTTAATCTTCGACATAGTCCCGTTCATGATGGCTATCATGCCGCCGCCGGACGAACCACATTTGCAAAGTTCAATGCGGTGCCGCACTATGCATACCTCAAGCTCAAGATGCCAGCCCTCGAGGAGTCATTACGGTCAATGGAAACATCGAACGCCTCTCCGAACGGAGGAGCATACGGCGGCCCTCGCGGCGGAAGTACAAAGCAGCCTATCAAGGCAATTCTCCACTCCGCCATTAAACGTCGGACCCGTCAAGCGCCCGAGTAACCTACAACAAGACCGCTGGCACGCTCCGAGCATCGCAGAGTAATGCGGCCCCAACCCCAGCCCTCGCGAAATTGCGAACCAAGACTACGCGTACATAACTACGCTCTCGAAATACCATGGGCATAGGGGGAGGCGCACGACCACGGCACGCCCAAAATGCGGCTCAACCTCACAAGGGGCTCCCGATTTTGTCATTCTTTTTTTTTCTTTCTTACTTTCAGGACTTCACTTTCCGGAAGGCCTGTCCGGCAGCATAATCGCCGAAGACACGATGCAACAACCAGGGAGGCAGAAAGCTACGTCGAGTGTCCAGGTGGTCTCTATAACAAGCAGTATACTTGTTTCACATATCATCCTACAGCTCGCCCCTGAAGGGGGGACATGTTAAATAGTCCCATCTCTTGCTTATTGCACGATTTGTATCGTTCTGCTTTTACCGCAGACTTTTCGAATAAACAATGCATAGCTTTTGTCTATTATCGCATTACCTTTTTTATATAAAAATATTTTCAGTTATGACATTATGTAACCGTACACTTTGGTACGGCCAATACGCCAAGGGCTTACGTACCCCAGAATATGGTGTGAGAAGTCCGAACACTCTCATGAGTGCGGCACCCCGAACTTATAGCATTATATGCATCGGCTCAATCATGTCTTGGGTCAATAGTTGGGTTTGCCTGCCCCATGTTTTGGTACCTTACGCCCGCTATATCGCTAAGGTAGACTGGGAGAACCACTGCGATTGTGCCCCGGTTGAGCTGGGCTGAGCACCTCAGTGGAGAAAGCTAAAACTGACCGTCATGATAGGGCGAGAGCTGGTCGGTGTTCAAGAGGTTTTCGAGTCCCTAAATACTTATGCCGCTTAGAGTGAGGAGTTGGCTTTGTCCGGCCTAGGTGTGGATAGCGTCCCGAACTCGGTCTTCCGAACACTAGGGGCTTCGCCGAAATTTAAAATTATAGAATTTTATGGCTAAGTGAGAGTGTTCAAGCATTATAGTCTGATTTCCTTGTTCGTTGTGTTGAGCGCCTCCCTCGAAGGACCCAATAATGGGAAAAAGAGCGCTCAAGTTTATCCCGAACACCCCAGCACCCGCGGCATGGGGGCAGAAGCCAACGACTCGCCATCTCTCAATTTTGATAAACGGCCGCACAGAAGGTAATATTTTAAATTCAAAAGCGTTGCTTAGCGATATGAACAACTTTTCAACAGACAAGATACTACAAATGCGAAGTTTATGAAAATTACATCTTTGGAGCACTCATCCGCTATACTGGCGGGCACCTTCAGACGCCTCATAATACATCTCGGCTTGCAATGCTCCTTGCCCGGCGGTGGTCCGTCCGTCACAAGCTTCTCGGCGTCCATCTTGCCCCCAATGCACTTTAGCACGGGAAAGGGACCCACGGGCACCTTCGATGCATACAGAGCGCTTGATGACTTCAAGCCTTGGACAGCATCCACCAGCCGCTTTACCAGCCAAGTAGCTCCTGTGCATGGCTTCCCCTGTGCCACAACCGGACTAAGAGACCCTTCATGGCCTGTTCGCCACCTTATGGAGCTCGACCGGCTGCTTCACTGGTCGCTCAAGGGCACTGGTGTCCGCCTCAAAGATATCGAGACAAGGACACCTTCTCCGCCGAGCTCCCTCTTGGCTCGGTAGAATGCGGCAGCGAGGGACACACTGGGAAGATCTGCGAATGCTCCTGGAGAGCTCCGGACTCGGGTAAGTAACAAGTAATTCACTCTCGCGTGTTTGCTTTGCATAAAGAATGCCTTACCCGCTGCTATCTTCTTCATCGCCTCAATTTCCTGGAGGGCTTTTTGGGCTTCGGCCTTGGCAGATTTGGCGCTCTCAAGCGCCGAGGCGAGCTCGGACTCTCGAGTCTTTGAGTCAAGCTCCAAACTCTCATGTTTTTCCACGAGAGCCTGGAGGTCTTGCTGCACCGCCGCCACCCGCGCCTCCTGCTTCTCTCGCTCGGTGTGCTCCACGGCCGCATTGTTCTCGGCCTTGGATAGCGCTTCCTTCAGGGTTGCCACCTCGGTTGTGGCCCCTAAAATACTCACGTTGGTCCTGTTATTTTTTGCAACCACGTCTTTTTTATACACTTACATAAGGTATTACTTACCTTCCTTGTCCTCGAGCTGCTTCTTGGTAAGGCCGAGCTCGTTCTCGGACCTCTCGAGGCTCTGCTTCAATGCATTAACCTCCACAACGGGCGGCAGAGGTCAAGAAGACAGCCTGCATTCCCATATTGACATACTTATGTTAGACTCTCGTATATTTTTGATCCTCGATTCGGCTTTTCTTTCCTAACACCAAACCGAGCATCGAGGCTACCGCCTATGCGGTAATATTTTTACATATCTTAAATACATACCTCAAAGCTTGTTAGAAGGCTGGCACAGGCTTCGGTCAACCCGCTCTTGGCGGACTGAACCTTCTGGATCACCACACTCATAATAGTGCGGTGCTCCTCGTCGATGGACCGCCGTTAAGCACCTCCAGCAAATTATTCGGTGCCTCCGATTGGACGGAGGTCACCGGCGTCGTAGGCTTGCCCTCCTTAGTAGGGGGCCACCTGCCGGATGCCGGAACCGTTGAAGGTTCCGGTGCAGAGTCCGGCCCAGGGCCGGACTTAGAGCCCTTTGGGGTTTTACCCCCTTCGCGCCTGGGATCCGGGAGGTTGCCTTGCGGCGCCTCTAGGACCACCTCCTCCTGGCCTGGCCCCTTTTGGGACGCCACCTCAGCATCATCTGCAACGCGAGGAGAGGAGGCGGTCGAAAGTGAAGTGCTGTTCACATCCGACGATCCCAGGGAACCGCTCGACGAAGCTCGAGCCCGGCCTTGGGCGGACTGCATGATTATATTCAGCGTCAGAAGGTACTGTGCAATAAAGAAACGCCATGAGTTATTCTGGCACCCGGATACTTACGATTTTGCCAGGGGCTTGGCCCTGGGTGGCCACTCTTCTTCGCCATCGTCGGCGTTGGTGGAGTAGTCCGGAGGGAGGGTCCTTCCCTTCTTGGACCCTCCGTCCCCCCCAGTTGGGGCGGCCTTCCTTTTCTTCTCTCCCCCCGCTGGGGGAGAGACCTCTCTTTCCTCCTCCTCGTCTTCACGGGAGGAGTCCCCCTCGGAGTCATCGAATGATGAGTCCAACACCACCTAGCGCCGGGAACTCTTTCGAGTTCCCGTGGCCTTCTTCTTGGCCTTCTTTTGCGTCACCACGTAAGGTGCCGGGACCAGCAGCCCCGTCAAGTGGGCGTCTGCTGGATCTTCGGCAAAGGAGCCGACAACGATCTGTCGGCCTTCTTTCGCCATTCCTGCCAAAGGAACGGGAGCTTAGATCCCGCATAGAGTTAAACTATGAAAAACAAGTATCCCGTAAAGGGTAAAATAAGCTTACTACGCTGGCTTGTCGTTTCGCGCGGAATCCGCGATCCTCGGTGATGGGAGGGGAACCTCGGCGCCCTTGAAAAGCACCTTCCAGGCATCCTCGTGTGTTGTGTCAAAGAGCCTGGTCAGAGTTTGGTGCTAGGCCGGGTTGAACTCCCATAAGTTAAAGGCCCGTCGTTGACACGGGAGGATCCGGCAGATGAGCATGACCTGGACTACGTTGACGAGTTTAACCTCTTTGTTCACCAGGTCTTGGACGCATGATTGGAGTCCGGTCCGCTCTTCCGAATTACCCCACGACAGGCCCGTCTCATTCCAGGAGGTGAGCCTTGTAGGGAAGCCAGATCGGAATTCGGGGGCCGCTACCCATTTAGGGTCACGCGGCTCGGTGATGTAGAACCACCCCGATTGCCACCCCTTTATGGTCTCCACGAAGGAGCCTCGAGCCATGTAACGTTGGGCATCTTGCCCACCATGGCGCCCAAGACTCCGCTTTGTTGGTCAGACACTACCTTCGACTTGACATTGAAGGTATTCAACCATAAGTCAAGTGGGGCTTGATGCGGAGGAAAGCCTCGCACGCATTTATAAACACCGAGATGTTGAGGACGAAGTTCGGGGCCGATCGTGGAAATCCAGCCGTAGTAGAACATGAGCCCCGAACAAATGGGTGAAGTGGAAAACCTAGTCCGCGGAGGAAGTGAGTGAGGAACACCACCTCTCATGGGGCCTGGGGGTGGGATGAGCTGCCCTTGTCCGGGAGCGGTGGCGATGTCGTTAGACAAGTATCCGCCTCCTCAACTTCTTGATGTGTCCCTCGTGACGGAGGAGGCCATCCACTTGCCTCCCGCTCCGGACATGACTGGAGAAGGTTGAGGCGGGTGTGCGGACTTGAGCCTTTGGAGCTCGAAAAGGCGTAAAATGGATAAGCAAAGGAGGAAGAAGGCGTAGATGGAAAAGGTGGATCCTTATCCCCTTATATGGGCGGACGAAACTATGTGCCCCCACCAGCCTGGTAAAACTCGCTTATCTCCCAAGCTCCGTAAATTGATGGCACGGTTGGGTTACCCACGCCCGTATTGATGAGAATCCCGGAATAAGGGGACACGATCTCTGCTTTGACAAGACATGCCAAGGAAACCGCCTCGCTAAACGCGCTGAGGTGGGACGGTAAAAGCGATTCGAATAAAGGGTTGGCCGTGGTGTGGTGTCACGTTGCGGAATACGTCAGCAGATTGAATTTGTGCAAATGTTATTCTCTCTATGGTGATATGTGGAAATTATTTTGCAGAGCCGGACACTATCCTTGTGTTCAAAATCTTTTATGAAGTATTCGGAGGAGGAACCCGCCATGCAATGCTGAAGACAAACTGCGCGCCGGACTCGTCGTCATTGAAGCCTGGTTCAGGGGCTACTAAGGGAGTCCTGGATTAGTGGGTGTCCGGATGGCCGGACTATGACCTTTGGCCGGACTCATGGACTATGAAGATACAAGATTGAAGACTTCGTCCCGTGTCCGGATGGGACTTTCCTTGGCGTGGAAGGCAAGCTTGGCAATACGGATATGTAGATCTCCTCCCATTGTAACCGACTCTGTGTAACCCTAGCCCTCTCCGGTGTCTATATAAACCGGAAGGTTTTAGTCCGTAGGACGAAGAACAATCATACCATAGGCTAGCTTCTAGGGTTTAGCCTCTCTGATCTCGTGGTAGATCTACTCTTGTACTACCCATATCATCAATATTAATCAAGCAGGAGTAGGGTTTTACCTCCATCGAGAGGGCCCGAACCTGGGTAAAAACATCGTGTCCCTTGTCTCCTGTTACCATCCGCCTAGACGCACAGTTCGGGACCCCCTACCCAAGATCCGCCAGTTTTGACACCGACAGCGACCGTCACATCGAAGCTATGACCGTCGCCACGGGGATTTGCAACTGTGGGCGCACACTGTTGCATGCACGCCGACGAGAAACGCAGGAGGCGGCGACAACAACGGTGAATTGCAGGGACGGCGGCGACCGGCGGGTGAGGACAGCGACCGGCGGCGAGGGCAGCGCCGGGCGAGTTGTGCAAGGCGGTGCTTCGATGCCTCACGCGTCACTAGTCCATGGCAGCGCAATGGAAATTTTTTCTGAAAAGAAGAAGACATCTGGCAGAGGAAGGAGAGAGAATCATGTGGTTGTGCGATGTTTGATCGGATGCAGTTGGTGCGATCGGACCAAATTTCGGCCGGCGCACCGACGCCTATCACTGCCTTCAGTAAAATATCATATTGAAGGAAATTCCGCGTCAGTGAATTCAGCGAACAGCCACAACAACGTACTGAATTCAGGTAACAAGTTGGTAGTGGCGAGGAGATAGAAACATGTCCAGAGATGTAGCAACCAAGATTTTTTCGAGAAAGGGAATATATTATGAGAGAACAAGTGCTCCCTAGGTGATTTTGGTAATTAATGTCAACATATCTCTTGTTAGGCTAATATTTTCACCTAGTATATTTTAGATGAGTTCAAGAGTGGAGTGGCATGCACAAGAGGATGTGGAACCAATTCAAGGTGCTAAGTACAGAAGATTGGCAAAAGCTCAAATGTTCAAGAATCTACATTTCCATTTTAGTGATCCAAGATCACATTGAGTCCATAGGAAAGCCAATACTATTAAAAGGGGATGAGGTGTTGCTTAATGGCTTGCTTGCTCAAAGTGCTTAGTGATATGCTCCAAAGCCCTCAACCACTTTCTCATTTCCACATATGTCCCAAACCAAAAGTCAAACTCGGCCCCACCGATTTGATCTATCCGGCACCACCGAGTTTACTTGACATAGCCACTGCCAGAAACCCTAATCAATTCGGTCTCACCGATGGGATATCGGTCTCACCGAGATGGGCTTGCAAACTCTCTGTTGCCTATTGCAATTATTTCTGTCTCACCGAGATATGCAATCGGTCCCACCGAGTTTGCCTGACCAACTCTCTGTTTAGCTTATTACCGAAATCGGTCTCACCGAGTTTGTGTAATCGGTCAAACAGAGTTGATGTTTTACCCTAACCCTAGCACATCAGTCCCACCGAGTTGATCATATCGGTCCCACCGAAAACTCTAACATTCACATTTTGAACTAAATCGGTCCGACCGAGTTTGGTGAATTGTGTGTAACGGCTAGATTTTGTGTGGAGGCTATATATATACCCGTCCACCCATTCTTCATTCACGAGGAGAGCCATCAGAATGTGCCTACACTTCTACCATTCATTTTCTGAGAGAGAACCACCTACTCATGTGTTGAGACCAAGATATTCCAATCCAACCACAAGAATCTTGATCTCTAGCCTTCCCCAAGTTGCTTTCCAATCAAATCATCTTTCCACCAAATCCAAATCTATGAGAGAGAGTTGAGGGTTGGGGAGACTATCATTTGAAACACAAGAGCAAGGAGTTCATCATCAACACACCATCTATTACCTCTTGGAGAGTGGTGTCTCCTAGATTGGTTAGGTGTCACTTGGGAGCCTCCATCAAGATTATGGAGTTGAACCAAGGAGTTTGTAAGGGCAAGGAGATCGCCTACTTCGTGAAGATCTACCCGAGTGAGGCAAGTCCTTCATGGGCGATGGCCATGGTGGGATAGACAAGGCTTCTTCTTCGTGGACCCTTCGTGGGTGGAGCCCTCTATGGACTCGCGCAACCGTTACCCTTCATGAGTTGAAGTCTCCATCAATGTGGATGTACGATAGCACCACCTATCGGAACCACGGAAAAAATCTTCGTGTCTCCAATTGTGCTTGCATAATCCAATCCCATCCCTTTACTTTCTTGCAAAGTGCATGCTTTACTTTCTGATGCTCATATACTCTTGCCATGCTTTCTTGGAATGTATTGTGTATGTTTAAACTTGTGCTAAAACTCCACCTTAACTTGAAGTAATTAAAAATTGTTACTTTTCTTTGTTGAGGGTCTAATCACCCCCCTCTAGACACCTCTTCTCGATCCTTTCAATTGGTATCAGAGCATTGGTCTCCATTGCTTAGGTTTAATCACCTTTGGAGGAAGATGGATGAGTCTATGTTGGGGAGTCTTAGACGTAGAGTGCCTATACTTGATGGAGAGTTCTTTAATGAGTGGGAAAATGAGATGCTTGTGATTTTCAATCAATATCGTTTGAACAAGTACATTACTAGCCCTTGCGCACCTATGTTGATCCTTTGCATCCTACCCTTGATCAGTCTATTGACATGATCCGCAACCTTAGAACTGTTAATCTTATTGCTAGAGGTTTTCCTAGAATCTTGATTGGTTGCTTGCCTACTCTTGATTGTGCCTACACTATATGTATATTTCTTGAGGAATGATTTCCAAACTATTCCTTTCAAAATATAGATGTGATTCTTCATAAGTCTATTGCCTTGAGTAAGATGAATTCTAATGATCCTAAGTTTGGTGATTGTCTATTTGTGCTTACTAACTTCATGCGTGCCAAAGGAGATGTTGGAATCATTAGCAATATCATCTCCGAAGCCATTAGAATTCATAAGGATGAATATTGTGATGATCATTTATCTAATGAATCACTCTCTCTAGGAATTGATCCATCACAAGACGATGTTGAACATGGATACTATGATGAGGATGATGATAGTGACTTTGATCTTGATGAGTCTATGAGACACTTTGGTCTTATGGCTAACCTTCGCAACTACATGGCTGGAGGAAAGGAATGGGTTCTTGATAGTGGATGTATCGATCACATGACCAGAGACAAGGATATGTTTCATGAGCTTGCTGAAAACGACGGCCCTCGGAAGTATGTCACCTTTGGTGATAACTCAAAGGGTAAGGTGGTTGGCCTTGGTAAGGTGGCCATCTCACATGATAGCTCCATACAAAATGTTATGCTCATTGAATCTCTTGGCTACAATTTACTTTCCGTATCTGGACTTGCTGACTTTGGCTTCAATGTCCTATTCACTGAAGTAGATTGCCAAGTGTTTCGGAGAGATAATCACAAAATGGTCTTTAACGGTATACGTAGAGGTGATCTTTACATTGTTGATTTCACTAAAAAGGCTCAACCTAGAACTTGCTTAATTGCTAAATCTTCTAAAGGTTGGTTGTGGCATAGAAGATTAGGTCATGTGGGCATGCGAAATCTTGATAAACTTATTAAAGGTGATCATATCCTTGCAGTTAAAGATGTTATATTTGACAAGGATAGGTTGTGAAGTGCTTGTCAAGCAGGAAAACAGGTTGGAGGAAGCCACCCTGTGAAGAACATTATGACCATGAGAAGACCGCTCGAGCTACTTCATATGGATCTCTTTGGTCCCGATGCCCACAAAAGTCTCGGTGGAAACTCATTTGGTCTAGTCATAGTCGATGATTTTTCAAGATTTACATGGGTGTTCTTTCTTGATGATAAATTGCAGGTCCAAAAGATCTTCAAGAAGTTCGCTAGGAAGGCGCACAATCAATTTGAAGTGAAGATCAAGAAGGTTCTCAGCGACAACGAAACGGAGTTCAAGAACGCAAATGTGGATACCTTTCTTGACAAAGAAGGGATTTCACACGAGTTCTCGGCTACGTACACGCCTCAACAAAATGGAGTTGTTGAGAGAAAGAACCGGACTCTTATTGAGATGGCGAGAACGATGCTTGATGAGTACAAGACGCCAAAACACTTTTGGGCATAAGAGGTTGAGACAACTTGTCATGCAACAAATCACTTGTATCTTCACAAGCTACTCGGCAAGACGGCATATGAGCTTCTCACCGGTAACAAACCCCAAGTTGGATACTTTCGAGTATCCGGCTCGAAGTGCTATATTCTTGATAAGCTTCGTCATTCTAAATTTGCTCCTAAATCTCATGAGGGTTTCCTACCCGGTTATGGCTCAAACTCTCACACTTACCGTGTACACAACAGTTTCACCCGAAAGGTTGAAGAGACGGTAGATGTGAAGTTTGATGAATCTAGCGGCTCGCAAGTAGAGCAATTTCTAATTCATGTAGGAGACAAAGACCCTTCGGAAGCAATCCAAGACTTGTCTATTGGACAAATTCATCCAACCGAGGTGAAGGAGAGTACCTCGTCCGTCCAAGTGGAAGCTTCTACCTCACGACAAGGTGAACCAAGAGTTGACACGGAAGCATCCACAAGTGGGACACACCAAGATGAAGAAAACGAGGAAGTACACCAAAATGGACCTCATCAACTATCCTCTCCACCTCGACAAGAGAATGACAACGTCAACAAGAGGAAGAACATGATGATGAAGAAGATGTTCCACCGGACCTAAGCAAAAGCCCTCACGAGTTCGAGCAAGAGTCTCAAGAGACCATCCCGTTGAACAAATCTTCAATTATATCCAAACCGGGAGAATCACTCGCTTTAACACTCGTTTGGCTAAAATTTGTGAATATTATTCATTCATCTCTAGCATTGAACCTATGAAGGTTGAAGAAGCATTGGAAGATCTGGATTGGATAAATGCCATGCATGAAGAGCTACACAACTTTGAGAGAAACCAAGTGTGGACATTGGTTGAGAAGCCGACAACAACCACAACATCATTGGTACCAAATGGGTGTTTCGCAACAAGCAAGACAAAGATGGACAAGTCGTTCACAACAAAGCACGTCTCGTTGCCCAAGGCTACACTCAAGTCGAAGGTATGGACTATGGTGAGACATATGCCCCTGTTGCTAGAGTTTGAGTCCATCCGCATCTTACTTGCCTATGCTAATCACCATGATATCACCTTATACCAAATGGACAGTAAAAGTGCTTTTCTAAATGGTGAAATTGAGGAGGAAGTTTATGTTAAACAACCTCCCGGGTTTGTTAATCCTAAGAAACCTGACCATGTTTAGAAACTTCACAAAGCTCTTTATGGTCTTAAACAAGCTCCTAGAGCGTGGTATAAATGCTTAACCAAGTTCCTTACTGAAAAAGGCTTTGAGATTGGAAAAAATGATTCTACTCTATTTACTAAAAGGGTTAATGGAGAATTATTTGTGTGCCAAATTTATGTTGATGATATCATATTTGGTTCGACTAACCCTCATTTTAGTGAAAATTTTGGGAAGCTAATGTCAAAGAAGTTTGAGATGTCTATGATGTGTGAACTCAAGTTCTTTCTTGGTTTGCAAATCAAGCAAACTAAGGAAGGTGCCTTTGTTTCTCAAACAAAGTACACCAAGGACTTATTCAGGAAGTTCAACAATGCAAGAAAGCAAAGGTATGCAAATACCCATGCCTACTAGTGGACATCTTGACTTGACTAAAGATGGCAAATCGGTTGACCAAAAGGTTTACCGCTCTATGATTGGTTCATTGTTATATCTATGTGCCTCCCGTCCTGATATTTTGTTAAGTGTGTGCATGTGTGCACGATATCAAGCGGTCCCCAAAGAATGTCATGTTAAGGCTGTGAAAAGGATAGTGAGATACTTAATTCATACACCAAATTTTGGCATTTGGTATCCTAAGAGGTCTTCTTTTGATGTTGTTGGCTACTCCGATTCAGACTATGCCGGTGACAAGGTTGATAGAAAGTCCACTTCGGGTACATGTCAATTTCTTGGTAGATCTCTTGTGTCTCGGTCCTCCAAGAAACAAAACTCGGTATCCTTATCCACCACCGAAGCGGAATACATTGTCGCCGGTTCATGTTGTGCTCAATTACTTTGGATGACCCAAACTCTTAAAGATTATGGGATCAATGTGAAACATGTTCCATTGCTTTGTGACAGTGAAAGTGCTATTAAGATTGCTCACAATCACATGCAACATTCTCGAACTAATCATATTGAAGTTCGTCATCATTTCATTCAAGATCATGTTGCCAAGGGGGGCATTGATCTTAAGCATGTTCGTACTGATAAGCAATTGGCGGATATATTCACCAAACCGCTTGATGAGAAAGTATTTTGCCATTTGAGAGGTGAATTGAACATCATTGATGCTTCAAACTTGGAGTAGATACTCCATTTGGATACATGCAAGGCATGAGCCTTTGACTAATCCTTGATATTTCTCTTATGATGATAATTATATGTCTTGGATATATTTGCACCCTTGCATGCTATCTAACCTATGTAGGTACTTGGATGAATCAAAATCTATGAGCTTGCAATTCACTCACATTTTGAGCAATCTCTACATCACCAAGTCTCTACAATACGGTGGTTGAAGTCAAGGAAGCATGAAACCTTTCAACATATCCTTTGACAATTTATTTATATCAAATTTCATTTGGTATCAAATTTCATGATTGTCATTTTGGATACACAAGTGCTCTTCCTTGCAAGATTAACCCATGTAGGTAGATGAACTCAAACTACAAGTGGTGCTCCCAACTCCTTGATGAACTACATCAACCTTGGGCATCCCACACAAGTTCGACTACATGATCAAGATCAACACCACCACCCAAGGTATGATATTCCATCTTAGAGAAGCTTTACCCCAAGTCATGGGTCAAAGCAGCTCAACAAGATGCGAATACATCAAAGCTTAAACGAAAAATGGTAACCCCATTTTGAGCTTAAACGATGAGTATGACCTACAATCAAGTGTACTCACTTGATTCCTCAGTCAATATGCTCTAACATAGGTGACTTTGTCGCTGACCAATTCTAGATGAAGTTCTCTAGTGTTTCTCTGTGTTCTAGCATTTGTTTCTTGCATATTTGTTCCCCTTCTTTAATAAAAAAACTTCATCCACATCTCTTTATTTTCTCTATTTTGTTCTGCATTCCCTCCATCCAATTCATTGCAAATCCTTCAGTTAATTCCTTGCAAATCTTTGTGAGGTCTTATTTGCCTAGTGAGCTGAGATGACAAATGTTCTCTCTGTGTTGAACTCGGACACACCGGTTTATCTCTTTTGGTCAAACCGAGTCATTTCGGTGCCACCGAAGAAAACAACTCGGTGTTACCGATTCCAATACTGAGAAAACAATTTGTCATTTGCATCCTGCATATTTGTTCCAGTTCCACTAAATGATTCTTGTCCTCTACCTGCATCACATCTATATGCTGCTTTGTCATGTTAATCAAGGACCAAACCTATTCGACTCACACTCCAGAAGATCCCTTCTTGGAAATTGATGTCAAAGGGGGAGAGCGATCACATCAAAGCTTTATCACATCGAAGGGAGAGAGAGACCCCAGATGCTTGGTATTCAAGAGGAGAGAACTCACATGTCTTTAAGAGGGGAAAAGACATGTATATGTTATGATTGTTTTATGCCGATTTTCTTGTTTTGCTTTGATTTTCTTTTCCCTATCTTCTCCCATTATCCAATATAAGATTCAGGGGGAGAAAGACATCTAAGGGAAGGAAATCTTCGAATTCATTGCATATCTTTACCTTTGGGGACATGTCTATATCAAAAAGAGTACCTAGTACTCATTCTCTACATGTCATCCCAATCTTGGTACTCTTGTGGTTTACTGTTTGCTCTGCTTAGTAGATGTTTCTGTGTTATCTAACCTTGTTTACTCAGGTTCGTCTCTTCCATAGCCAGCTCAAGACCACAAGGTAAGTATATGCATCACACTCATGTGCATGATGATCTCTTGTTGATATACATATTGTTTGCAAGAAGGACTCATGAACATGAAGGTACACATCCTATATCCACACCATTTGCTCGGATGCATATAGCAAAGATACATGTAACTCATTGCTTGCTCTGTCATGCTTATGCATTCACATGCTCCTATATTCCGTATTTACATGATTGCGTACATGTAGGGGGAGCCTATGCATGTTACATGTTTTTCCAAAGCTTTACTTGCTATGCTTTATATCATTATCTAAAGCTTTGATGTATGTTGTCATCAATTACCAAAAAGGGGGACATTGAAAGTACAAGTGCTCCCTGGGTGATTTTGGTAATTAATGTCAACATATCTCTTGTTGGACTAATATTTTCACCTAGTATATTTCAGATGAGTTCAACAGTGGAGTGGCATGGACAAGAGGATGTGGAACCCCTTCAAGATGCTAGGGATAGAAGATTGGCAAAAGCTCAAAAGCTCAAGACTCTACATTTCCATTTTAGTGATCCAAGATCACATTGAGTCCATAGGAAAGCCAATACTATTTAAAGGGGATGAGGTGTTGCTTAATGGCTTGCTTGCTCAAAGTGCTTAGTGATATGCTCCAAAGCCCTCAAACACTTTCTCATTTCCACATATGTCCCAAACCAAAAGTCAAACGCGGCCCCACCGATTTGATCTATCAGCCATCACCAAGTTTACTTGACATAGCCACTGCCAGAAACCCTAATCAATTCAATCTCACCGATAGGATCTCGGTCTCACCGAGATGGGTTTGCAAACTCTCTGTTGCTTGTTGCAATTATTTCGGTCTCACCGAGATATGTAATCGGTCCAACCGAGTTTTCCTGACCAACTCTCTCTTTAGCTTATTACCAAAATCGGTCTCACTGAGTTTGTGTAATCGGTCAAACCGAGTTGAGGTTTTACCCTAACCCTAGCACATAGGTCCCACCGAGTTGATCATATCGATCCCACCGAAAACTCTAACGTTCACATTTTGAACTAAATCGGTCCGACCGAGTTTCATGATTCGGTCCCACCGAGTTTGGTGAATTGTGTGTAATGGCTAGATTTTGTGTGGAGGTTATATATATACCCCTCCACCCATTCTTCATTGGTGAGGAGAGCCATCAGAACGTGCCTACTCTTCTTCCATTCATTTTGTGAGAGAGAACCACCTACTCATGTGTTGAGACCAAGATATTCCAATCCAACCACAAGAATCTTGATCTCTAGCCTTCCCCAAGTTACTTTCCACTAAAATCATCTTTCCACCAAATCCAAATATGTGAGAGAGAGTTGAGTGTTGGGGACACTATGATGTAGGGCGGAACCCTACGTGGACGATCTTTCACGTTTGGAGTGGGATCCCTCGAAGAACACGATGAACACGGGGAAGAACAGAGAGAAATCACAAGGGGAAACACTCAAGATCAAGTCCAATCACACATCCACTAGACAATCAAACACACAAGATCACAAGGTACATGAACAACAAAGGGAAAGATACAAGGTAAGGTTCATCTCCAAGAGGAGGTCTTGATGATATCCTAGACGGATCTTCCCAAGGGGGTCTTGATGATATCCCGCAGATCTTCTCACATGGAGGTCTTGAACTCCATGGGAGTGGTAGTCTCTCTCTCCCAAGAGTAGAGGTAGGAGCAAAGCTCACCTAAGAATGAGCTATCATATTTGCTGACCCTAGAAAGGAAATGGAGGTGGTCTATTTATAGTCTAAGCCACGAAGGGGTAAGTGGGAGAGGGATACAAGGCCAAAGGCCCGCGGCTGCGCACAGGCAGGGCGGTAGTACCGGGCTCATGGCCGGTAGTACCGCTTGAGCGGTAGTACCGCTTGGAGGGGCGGTAGTACCGCTTGGTGACCTTAGCGGTAGTACCGCTTGGAGTGGCGTGAGTACCGCTGCTCGAGCGCCAGTTCTCTTCCTCCTTCTCTTCCATGCTTCCTCGCAGACGGTGTAGTCGTTCCTTGGCGCTTGCACTCCTCCTCGACATCCGTGAAGCTCCGGCAATAGTTATGCATGCACACGGAGAAGTGTCAAGTAGTATACCATCCTCGAAGGGGTCAAGTGAACACGTAAAGGAGAAGATTCACCTTTATGTATGAGAAGTAGAGGTTGCACGTGTCACTTGCCAAACGGACTCTTGACATGGTGATGACCGAGGATGCTCCGCATCATCCCTCCCCTTGGGAAAGATCCGACCTCGGATCAAGACCAAATCACCATGGGAAAGAGATAGCGTCGCCATGTTGAAGTGGACGATCACCAAGTACTTGTCATCTTGAAGCTCGAAATGGCACTCTCCGATGCGCGCCATCTTGTGATTCCTTCAAAAGGAGTAAATAGAACAAACACTTGAAAAACAAATGTGGTTAGCGTTAGTGCAAAACCAAGCATTCAAGAGGTGATTCACCAAACAAGTGTTGTCATCAAACATAGCATAGGGTGTGACAAAGGATTGTGACATGGCATGTAAGCATATCAATCGAGCACAAGCAAAAATATCATGGGAACAAGCATGTAAATGTGAGGTAGAGATGCAAATATGTGTGACAAGAGCACAAGCATCCACCTCAAGGTCATAGCAAGTATGCATAAAGCGCCGACAAATGGTCGATGGTAGGCATAGGAAGTATTCACAACACCAAATAAAATGAAGTGTCTAAACACATGGGTCAAGTGCAAGACAATCCAAGCATAATGTGCATAGGGTGTAGTGAATATAGTGTGGCACTCAACGCAATAGAAAGAGCAATTATTCATCATGTGTGAGGCCATCAAGTCAAGCATGTAGCAATCAATGGGATATGGCATATGTGAAGAAATGATATTGGTGCAACCAACCATATGATAGTAGCAAGTAGTCCAAGAATTGGATGCAACACCCAAGGTATATATATCATGAAGCATGGAAATGTGGCAATCATTGGTGAAAGCAATATCTCGAACATGCGGCAAATGGTGCAAGCAACACATGAAGTATGATCCACAATATCCAAGCTCAAGAAGGATGTCACCTTGAAAGTGTGTCCTTGTGCATTCTTCACAATGCCAAGTGGAAGCAAATACGTGTAGAAGCGAGTCGTGGTAGAATGTATGAGGCTCGCTCTCAAGAGCTCGAATGGTCAACTCACGTGAAGTGGAAGTCGACACAAAGTCCAAGTATCCTACACATGCACACAACAAAACAAAGAACGATGTACATGGTAGATAAACACATCATCCATCATGATGGTTCTCATCTTTGCACTGACCATTAGAAGCACAAGTGCATGAATAATATGATGCAACAATGGCGATATTCATGGCAATAGGTATATGGTGCAAAGAAGTAAGGCAAGCATGCTTCACAAGAATTATGTCAAAATCTCCAAATATATGCGAGAATGCTATGGGGGCAATCTCATGAGCAAGATTAAGGGCATTGTTGCACTCCGTACATAGCAAGTCATTTAGCATGGGAGAGGCAACACATGGAGATATATGAGAAGAAGAAATATCAATCATGTGCAAAGCATATAGATGGTTGTCATCAACCGCATGAGATGAGCACGTATGAATCATGGGTGATGCAACATGAGCAAGCATAGAGATCAAGTCGTGCAAACTAGTGGAGCGAAGATGCAACACACTAGAAGAAATCATGGCAATCATGTCATGTAAACAAATAATAGGCATAGGGAATGCACATGACATATCGCAAGCACGAACACAAAGCAAGATCATAGTGTCATCATAGGCATGGGGCACAAAGCAATCATGGCAATACCAAACAATATCTCCACCACGCTTGCAAATACACATACAAGTACTAGAATCAATCATCATGTGTAATGCAAAGCATGGGTCACAAATGCATGGCAAAGGCATAGGAATGGGCATATCATGCAAAGTGAACATGGCAAGATGGGCAAAGGATATATAATGAACAACTACCCATAACCATGTGAGGGCCATGTAAAAGAAATGCCAAGTGTTTTGCCAAGTGAGCGGTGGGAAAGGCAATCCATGGGATCCCAAATCATCGCTGCTCTCTAGAGCTCGCTTTGTCAACTCGTGGGATTGCGAGGTCGACAAGTATTCATGGGTACCTACACAAAAGAGACACAAACGAAAGAAATTGTGTGTGTGGTAAATGTACACATCATCCATCATGATGTGTATGTGCGTGTGAGTTAGCACAAGATAAGCATGACTCAAAGAAATTTGATGCATGGTATAAGAACATGTCATCCATCATGAAAGAATAGTTATTGTATATGACACGATGGGGACACAAATTGAGAATGCAAGTATATGGCACATCAAAAGCATGTTTCTTCATGGGGAGCATATGGTGCACACAAGTATGGGAATCATACAATGAATAGGATGGATCAAATTCTCCTAACATGTATGAGGAAACTATGGGGGCCTCCTCATAAGCAATAGCAGACATATCATTTGGAGAAAATGGACAACATCCAAAACAATGCATATCCGGTTAGGTGGGCATGGCATGGCATATGAGATAAATGATGCAAAGGAGCATATCAATATCATCACAAGAAAAACAAATGCCAATAACCATGGGCTTGTCATCTATGCCATATGTGCAAATTGGGTTTATTTTAATGGCATATGCATAGTCACTATGGAGAGATTGCAAATAAGACATATGGTTGATCTCATGCATAGTATATGACAAGTCAAGCGGATTAGCAAACATGATGTGACCTAAAGAATTGTCACAAGAAATCCTATGTAACATAGCATCACAACTAATAGACTCCACATGAGAATCATCATATTCATCATAAATGGGCAAATCATCACATGGGGAAATCATACTAGAATGAAGCATGTCAATAGGGTGATCAACATCATGCAAGCAATCAATGTCAAGAATGTCCACTAGTGGGACTAGAGCATCACCGTCACCTATGTTACCTTTGTCATTCCACTCAAGTGGTGTAGGTGAGGTGGGAAAGACCAAATGGTGGTCATCTTCATCTTGATGGAACCATGTGGGGTGCACCATAGTCCACCATGGCCATCGCCTTGTCCAAAGGGAGGACGAAGTCGCCGAGGATCGGCGTCATCATAAATGGGACCTAGCACCAAATGAGAAGACACAATAGAGGTAGAGGTCAAGTCGTTAGTGTTGAAAGTGGCCTCACATGACCTATCAACTATCTCACTCTCTCTATGTGGTGGTTCACTCACTCCCTCAAAATAGGTGCACTCAAACTCTCGTATGGTGGAGTCACCATCTCACTCAAGTGGTGGTTGTGGCTCTCCTCACATGAGAATTGGGGCAACTCGTCATATATGGGGCTAGTGGTGATGTCACTCTCACTCTCAATATGGTGGCACAAGTCACTCAAGTCATCATCGTCGCCGTGGTCGAAGTGAAATACTCAACCATCTCATCGTCGCCGCCATGGATGAAGGCCAAGATGGCACATCATCACTCTCGCCTCCAAAGATGGAAGCATCATCCTTGCTTGCCACCTTGTCCCTTGCCTCCAAAGCTTGGTCCTTGAAGGTCTCCGTAGTAGTACTTGTCTCCGCAACATCTTGAAAAAGAGTCAAGGTAGACTCGGCATCATCAATGCCACAAAGAGGGATGGCGTGAAGTTGCACTTGGGAGCATCGCCTTGGAGCTTGTCGGGCTTGGACATCGTGGTGGTACTAGCCTCATGCTTGTCGAGAGCTTGGTCACCTTGAAGTGTGCTTGGGGTGGAGAAGCCTTGGCCTTCATGAATTCTTGTTCCTTTGAGAGCACCAATGTAGTAGTCGCCGATGGACTTGAAGTTCTCGAGGAAGATGGTCTTGGAGATGTCATTGTGCAATCCCATCATGAAGTGGAACTTCATTGACATGGGGTCGCCCACTTGGCTCGTCGCAGAAGGCAATCTTCATCTCCTTGAAGTACGCGTCGATGGACTTGGATCCTTGGATGGTGTTCTCCAATTGGCGCCGGTTGTTCCGTAGGTTGGAGGCACGAACTCTCGCCGCAAAGCTCTCTTCATCTTGGGCCAACTCATCTCGTAGCACCAAGGTGTGTGAAGCCACCATGTTGAGGCGTAGTCGTGGAAGTTTCTTGTATGCACTTCACTTGATCTTCGGAGGAACTTGATGTAGCTTGAGGTAGTCGTCCATCAAACGCCCCACTCGAGGTACTCCTCGGGTTCTTGAGTCCCATAGAAAGGAATCTCGTGGTCGATGTCGAGGTCGAGTAGCTCGTGGAAGTCGCGGACTTGAGCTTGGGGAGCTTCTCTTGAGCGTAGTCTTGGGGTGCTTGTTGGCGAAGATGCCGAATATCCGAAGGCGAAGATGCCAAGGGAGATGGTGAAGTCGTTGAGCGGTTGTTGATGTTGAGCTCTTGACCTTCACGTTCTTGTTGATGATGGTGTCGATGCCGATGTGATGTTGCCGGAGATGGTCGCCGGAAGGATGTGCTCTTGAGCGCCTTCTCAAGATGAGGAAGATCGCTTGTAGGACTTGATGAGGGATTTGATCTCCTCCATTTTAGCTTGCATCTTGGCGTCGTAGTTGTTTTCCATGGCATCGAACTCGTCGTTGTTGTTGTAGACCGAAGATGAAATGCCTTGCCTATCCATCACAAGACTCGAGTAGAGGTGACTAGGAAATGAGATAAACAATACCAAGTTACCTTTTCCCAAAGTTGAGGATGTATCCTGCTTCACTCAATGTGAGATGAAAGAATAGTGGAATTGGTACCGGACTTGTTCACTCACACCTATCAAGTAAAGCTTATGGTAGAGCTCGGTGAGGATAGTGGCACAAAAATTTGATGCAAAATGTTAGCAAGAGTCAATAATGTTGAAAGAGATTCACAAAATTCGCAAGCGAAACAAGTAGACCAATAGCAATATGTGGCACACGGAAACACACACACAGATAGATAAATGGGGCCATGCAACCAAGGAATGAGCTCAAAATGTGGAATCCACCAAAACGCTCGTGTTGCACAACTCAAGAGAGACGCTAGCACGATTGCTCAATAGGCGGATACGACACTTGTGCACAACCTATAAGATGCAAAATGGATAAACTTTCTATCCCAAGTATGCTATGTATGTATGGTTCCCGGTGTTTCTCTCAAGATGATCCAAGATGATCGGATATGATAATCTTATATGCAATGTGGTATGATGCTATGGCACTTGCTTACAAGCTTCTTTGCTCTTTCTCTCTTTTGCTTAAAAGCTTTATTTCTCTTTTTTTTTTGTATGGCCACTTTTGCACAATGCACAAACCAAGATACCTATTGTGTATATGCGGGAACGATATTGTGACACAATGGATGATATGATGATACCAAGATGATATGGTATGTATGCAATGGATGGTGTAGATTACTAATGTGCACAAGTAACGTGGCCCGACAATACTCAAATGGCTAGTCTCGATAGGCAAGTGACGCAAAATGGGCTAGGGGTTAACAATGCAATTTGCAAGGGGAATATACAATGGTGTCGTCGAGGTTGCTGTCCTTTGCGATGATGAGTGGCGGTGTTCTTGATGTAGATACCAAGATGATGGAAACTCGTCCCTAAGTAGCCGAAACACCTTAGGAAACGGAAAAACCGCGAACTCAAAATCTCAAATATCAAATGTCAAATGGTGGAAGCGGGAATGCGGTGGTGGTTTGCACTTGGCAATGCGGAAGTGGAATGATGGGCTATACACGTGTCGGAGTTGGTAGCACGGTCCCTAAGTAGTCAAACACCTTAGGAGACACAACTCTCAACACAACAAGATTGGGTTGTTGGGTTGGAAGTGTATGTTGGTCAAGCCTATGCGGAAGTTATGGTGGTGGTGGTGGTTGATGAAGATGCAACCGTCCCTAAGTAGCCTAAACACCTTAGGATACTCGAATCACAACTCAAACAACCTCAAATGCAAAGGGGAACAAAATTGGTTAGGTGGTGGTTATGCGGAGGATGTGGTGGAAGCCCTAGGCAAAGATGCCAAAGTTCCGAAACTTTGATGGAGTCAAATGGTGGTGGTAGTATTTTTATTGGAAGGGGATGTCAATAGCTTCAAACGAGCTAAAGAACGCCAAAATCGGACTCGGATGAATTAGTTATGGCCAAACGGTGAAAGTCGGAAGGCTGAACTGGCTAGGGCGGTAGTACTGCTGGGAGGGCGGTAGTACGCTCGAAGCGGTAGTACCGCTTGGAACGGGCGGTAGTACCGCTCGTGTCGGGTTTTTTCGCAAAATCTGGCTCGGGAGGCGGTAGTGCCGCTTGAAGGGCGGTAGTACCGCTTGAGGTGCTAAGCGGTAGTACCGCTTGGAAGGGCGGTAGTACCGCTCGTGTCGGGATTTTTCGCAAACCGGATAGGGCGCGATTTTGGGCGGAAATGGATGATTTCGGGTCAAAATTGAGAGATTTCGTGGATGGGAAGTGGGGAAACTTGGGGAAATGCTAGATCCACTCGAAACCAAGCAAATCCATGGATCAAAATCAACAAAACATCATCAAAACTAACAAATCACAAAAAATTTGGGGCTATTTTTGGTGGGGATTTTGATTTAGGACGAAATCAACAAAATCAAGCTAGAAAAAGAGGGGTAGGGGCTCCAATAACGTGATCAACGTGGCTCATGATACCATAGATGATGTAGGGCGGAACCCTACGTGGACGATCTTTCACGTTTGGAGTGGGATCCTCAAGAACACGATGAACACGGGGAAGAACAGAGAGAAATCACAAGGGGAAACACTCAAGAACAAGTCCAATCACACATCCACTAGACAATCAAACACACAAGATCACAAGGTACATGAACAACAAAGGGAAAGATACAAGGTAAGGTTCATCTCCAAGAGGAGGTCTTGATGATATCCTAGACGGATCTTCCCGCAAGGGGGTCTTGATGATATCCCGCAGGATCTTCTCACATGGAGGTCTTGAACTCCATGGGAGTGGTAGTCTCTCTCTCTCAAGAGTAGAGGTAGGAGCAAAGCTCACCTAAGAATGAGCTATCATATTTGCTGACCCTAGAAAGGAAATGGAGGTGGTCTATTTATAGTCTAAGCCACGAAGGGGTAAGTGGGAGAGGGATACAAGGCCAAAGGCCCGCGGCTGCGCACAGGCAGGGCGGTAGTACCGGGCTCATGGCCGGTAGTACCGCTTGAGCGGTAGTACCGCTTGGAGGGGCGGTAGTACCGCTTGGGTGACCTTAGCGGTAGTACCGCTTGGAGTGGGCAGTAGTACCGCTGCTCGAGCGCCAGTTCTCTTCCTCCTTCTCTTCCATGCTTCCTCGCAGACGGTGTAGTCGTTCCTTGGCGCTTGCACTCCTCCTCGACATCCGTGAAGCTCCGGCAATAGTTATGCATGCACACGGGAGAAGTGTCAAGTAGTATACCATCCTCAAGGGGTCAAGTGAACACGTAAAGGAGAAGATTCACCTTTATGTATGAGAAGTAGAGGTTGCACGTGTCACTTGCCAAACGGACTCTTGACATGGTGATGACCGTAGGATGCTCCGCATCACACTATCATTTGAAGCACAAGAGCAAGGAGTTCATCATCAACACACCATCTATTACCTTTTGGAGAGTGGTGTCTCCTAGATTGGTTAGGTGTCACTTGGGAGCCTCCGTCAAGATTGTGGAGCTGAACCAAGCAGTTTTTAAGGGCAAGGAGATCGCCTACTTCGTGAAGATCAACCCGAGTGAGGCAAGTCCTTCGTGGGCGATTGCCATGGTGGGATAGACAAGGTTGCTTCTGCGTGGACCCTTCGTGGGTGGAGCCCTCTGTGGACTCGCGCAACTGTTAACCTTCATGGGTTGAAGTCTCCATCAACGTGGATT
Source organism: Aegilops longissima (assembly GCA_021605205.1). Classification (NCBI taxonomy): domain Eukaryota; kingdom Viridiplantae; phylum Streptophyta; class Magnoliopsida; order Poales; family Poaceae; genus Aegilops; species Aegilops longissima. The sequence goes on along the minus strand of CM038677.1, from coordinate 349,184,426 downwards.
TATGATAGCACCACCTATCGGAACCCAGAAAAAATATTCGTTTCTCCATTTGCGTTTGCATACTCCAATGCCATCCCTTTACTTTCTTGCAAAGTGCATGCTTTACTTTCCGCTGCTCATATACTCTTGCCATGCTTGCTTGAAATGTATTGTGTATGTTTAAACTTGTGCTAAAACTCCACCTTAACTTGAAGTAATTAAAAACGGCTACTTCTCTTTGTTGAGGGTCTAATTATCCCCCTCTAGACACCTCTTCTCGATCCTTTCATGTTAATATCGTGAAGATACCAATTACACCCGGCCTCTGCAATACCCTAATGGCATTACGAATGCACATAGACAAAAGAAGAAGAAGAAGAAGCTAAAAAAGAAAAGCCCCGCTACAGAATTCCAGTCCATGCAGCAACAGTATAACCACTACCAAAACAACACCTGAAGTCCAAGTTCTCCAAAAGTGATGCCTCAAAGAAGGAAACAGTGCACAAGCGCCATCGTCACCCGATCGTAGTTCCTGGGTTTTCACCCTGAAGATAGTCCCCACTCTCAAAACAATGCCTTCAATAAGACTATTGCCAGGCCCAACCAATTAAGGCCAGACCTTGGATTTTCACCCTTAGGGGTAAGACTTTGAACTACACCTGTGCTGTCGCCCCCACTTATGTACCGCAGCTACAAAAATCAAAACTCCAAGAAAGTTCCTCATCGCCACAAAGGCTCCAATCACCATTACCAGTCCTCCGATCTCGGCTTCCATGACATTTTCCGCCTCTGACTTCACCATGGAATTAAACATATCCCATGATGGCAATAGATAGCAGAGCTTCACACCGCTCCCTCCTTAATGGAGAACCAGTGGTCACGATCGAATCCCACCCGATCCAGCAATCTCCAGGCATAACGCGCCCATGGGAGTTCGGCGACGGAGCCTTCCGGAACCCAACACTCCGAATAGATCAAGAAGGACAGGCGTTGGGCAGATCTTCGTCTTGTCACATTAGGAACCCTAGAATTGCCCCCGTAAATGAGGCCGAGCCAGTAGCCCCCACGCCGCCGCGGCACCACGAATCAGATCGGGGTGGTGCATGGATCTGGCGCTGCATCGGGAGCAGCAGGGGCGCCGGGAAAGGGCGCCTCGCCGGTAGCCAGCAGTGCACCGCCGCGCATGGAGGAGTAGGCCACACAAACGCCATGGGTGGCTGCCGCCTCGACCTTGAATCTGAGGGGAAAATGCCGCGCTGCGAGAGAGAGCTGGCGCCGCCTTTGCCATCCATGGCACAAGCTTAGACCGGTCGCCTCCTCCGGCAACGGCGAGGGGGGTGGTGGGGAGGGGCTTGAGGTGGCCGGCAGCTGGATCTCCCCCCGTGTCGCCCGTGAGATGCAGCAACCAAGATAATATCGCAAGAACACTGATTCCATTGCATTCATAATCATCGCCTTCCACTAACTACACTGACAAAACCAACAGATGAAACAACACTAAAACCAATTCTAGAGTTTCAGAAATGCACAACAGCATGACTAGTGAAGAAACACATTCAAATTCAGAATACATTTCTGCATAACCAAATATGAATGCAGCAACAAATTTTGTCGCTCATTTAGCTAAAACCAAATTAACGAATACAGCGTCACTGAGTCACAATGGCATCAAACAAAGACAGAGCAGAGTAGGATGTAACATATCAATAGATGTGGCCAAGATAATACCAACGCTGATTCCCCATTTCATTCATACATATCGCCTTGCACTAACTATAGACCAAACCCTCACGAACGACTGAACACCACACGCACTGGGACAGATGGAGCAGCGGGAGCAGAGACTGGACGGAGCAGGAGGCCTAGCCTCCGAATCCGCAGAGGGTGCGGTCGTGGCGCTTGAGCGCGTAGACGACATCCATGGCGGTGACAGTCTTGTGGCGCGCATGCTCGTTGTAGGTGACGACGTCGCGGATGACGTTCTCGAGGAAGATCTTGAGCATGCCGCTGGTCTCCTCGTAGATGAGCCCCGAGATGCGCTTCACGCCGCCCCGCCGGGCCAGCCACCGGATCGCCGGCTTGGTGATACCCTGGATGTTGTCCCGCAGCACCTTCCGGTGGCGCTTGGCGCCGCCCTTGCCCAACCCCTTCCCTCCCTTGCCGCGGCCCGACATGGTTGACGACCTCCTTCTTTGGAGCTACGAGCGAGGAGATGGGATCAGATGGATTTGGAGGGGAATGATGGTGGCTGCGTCTACTGGAGTGGTGTGGGGGAGAAGGGGGGTTTGATGAGAGAGCAGGGTCGGCCTGCCGTTGGATCCGGACACAGTGGACGGTCAAGATCTCGATCCGGGAGAGAGATAGTGCGGATCGCTGACGTGGCTCTCAAACTTCGTCCGATGAGGTGGGCGGGAGTTCAGAAAATTTGGAGACTTGCTATGCGTATGACAAAAGGACTTTACGTACGTACGACAGTTCAGATCAAGCCGTCTATACGCATGAGGAAACTGCAACGTGCCATTGGATTAGGGATCGTACCAAAATTGTAAGGCCAAGTGTCGTAGACACAGTAATTTTGGAAAATTTGGAACCCATTTTGCATTCCTGTTTTATTATGGGAAATGTTTACGACTGGCAGGCCAGCCAAACGCTCGGCCGGTCGAGTGTGAGTTGCACGATCCCGCTGGATCAAATGACGCCCGATAGCCCACATGGCCACGTATCTACCACAGCCTCCTAGCCCACCACCGCTTTCCATCCCTCTCGAACCCTCTCGATCTTCTTATCCCTCTGCTCGTCCACTCATCCCACTCCTTTCTCATCCCCTACCTCTAGCACTACTCCCCATCCCCTACCTCCAGCCAGCACAAGCGCCCAAATCGCTGGAGAAATCACCTATGTTCCCCGCCTCCCTTTTTGGCATCTAGATTAGGTCGATACGGGGCTTTTCTCATCCACTCATCCACTCCTTTCTGATACGAGGAGTACATGGGCTGATCCAACCAATGGAAGCCATGGCCATCCATCTCCTAGTCCTCCCCCTCGGCGAGGTTGGTCGTTTTGCAACCGGTGGTGGAGGTGGTGGCCACCGACCAGTGCTGCGGTTTGCTGCAACCGGTACCGGGAAAGCTACCATCGGCGCCTAAATTTGTTGCAACCAAGATACACATTTTTGAGTGAATTTTTTGCCGCAACCAGTCCAAAAAATTGCTACCATTGTTTTGTTTTTCGCTACCACCATTGGCCGTCCGTCTTTTGATATTTTTTTGCTTAATTAGGTCCATCTTTTTGCTGGAACCACTCAAACTTTTTGTTACCACGGTCTTTGATTTTTGCTACCTTTGTCTTATTTTTGCTACTACTCTGTTTTTTGATATATTTTTTGCTGGATCCATCTTATTTTGCTGGAATCAGTCCAAGTTTTGCTACAATGGTGTTCGAATTTTGCTACCACCGTCTTTGTTTTTGCTACTTTCCCATTGATGATGTTTTTTGCCGGATCAACTCAGGGAGAGAGAGAGAGGAGTCTATGAATGGCGTGGACGGAGTTGCAAAACATTACAAACAAATTCTACAACCAATGTCCTGGGAACCTCCAATCGATGACGGAATTTGGGGATCGGCCACCAAGCAACCGCGGAAGCTCGAACCGTCGACGGAAAAAGCTTCAAATGTTTTTGTGAAAAAGCTTCAACCATGAAAAGGCTTCGATGGGCATGAGAAAAAAAATATGTAGCCGGCGGCATGGTGGTGCGGCGAGGACGGCGACTGGTGACGAGCTGGTGATGCTTCAAGGTAGTCCTTGTAGTGTCCATGGCGCGGGTGTCCAGGTTGAATAGCTGGATGCGATTTTTGTTGAGAAAAAATGATGCAAAAGCTAATCTGATTGTGGGCAAAAATACAAACTGACGTGCTCAGATGCGACCAGCCAAATCATTTGCGCCGGTGCGCCGGTGCCTATCAGTCGCCTTTTATTATTTGAAACATCCAATCCATCCATCATGGGTTCTCTACTTCCTGCAGCATATTCATCCGTCCATGAGATTTATTTTTTTGACGAACGACAGTGAGTGCTGCATTTCATTCATTGTGGAGAAGACCGTTCGAGATGGAAAGTTATAGTAGAAAACATGATAAGATGAGCAAGACACACTAAAAGGAAAAAGAAAAAAACATAAGAGCTACAAGGAGATAGTCGCCACTTGCAATCACCAATCTCATCGACACAACCAACACAGAGGAGGACTTCGGCTTTCATCTTCATCTGACCAAGCAAGCAGAGGCTTGAGCTTGGCTGCCTGGTCGCCACCCAACAACACCCTCAAGGAGGGGGAGTGTTGATAGGGAACGAGGGAATCCAAGGTGGATCGCGGACTCACTAACCCGACTTCAGATGAAAGAATCCGGCTCTTCCACAAACTTGGCAAATCAATAAGACCAATGAGCACACTCGGTAGAACCCTCCAAGCCTCTAGTCCCCAGAATTGGAATCCTGCTCCAAGACGAAGGCCTCAAGAAGTGCATGACACATAGTGTTGCGATTGTTCGATCCAAAAACAGCCCGATCGAGGGTCCCACCTGGAACATTCAAGAAGGAACACAACATCGCCCTTGACGACACCTTCCGGAAGGTTATGGCGCTAGCGAGGGTCACCATCGTCGGGTCGACCAAGATCAAGCTAGGCTTCCGCGGCAGTCACACTGTTTAGATCCGAGACCGGCTGGCCACCAACCCATGCCACCATCACACCGCATTAGAGACCTTCTCCGGAGTCCCACCTCACCACACTCTGTTGCCTCGCTCACTATACGTAGATCGTGAGATGAAGCAGGGTGTCACCAACGCGCGTCCTGGCCGGCACCGCTAGAGCTAGGCGCGTCCGGTGTCGCGCCCCATGGATGAGGAATGCCAGGCATCGCCATGACTAGGACACATGTCCAAGGCCCAGAACAAGCACTCCCCCACGCCGTTGAGCAACCACCACCGAGCGCCGCTTAGGAAAGGCCCTACCGCCGTGTAGAGATGCCACCCCAAGAGCAGTAGGACCACCAGATCGACGCACGTGATACGTGTCCAATGTATCTATAATTTTTTATTGTTCCTTGCTATTATATTATCTGTTTTGGATGTTTTATATGCATTAATATGTTATTTTATATTATTTTTGGGACTAACCTATTAACCTAGAGCCTAGTGCCAGTTTCTGTTTTCTCCTTGTTTTTGAGCTTCGTAGAAAAGTAACACCAAACGGAGTCCAAACAGAATAAAACCTTCGTGGTGATTTTTCTTGGACCAGAAGATACCCCGGGGACTTGGAAATCAAGTCAGAAGAGCCGCGAGGCGGCGGCAAGGGGGGAGGGCGCGCCTGTCTGCCTTGCCGCCTCCTCGGGACTCCTCTGACCTAACCATTGTCCCTATATATTCAGATATATTCCCAAACCACCAGAAACTACCATGAAAACACTTTTCCACGCCGCAACCTTCTGTTCCCGTGAGATCCCATCTTGGGGCCTTTTCCGGCATCCTGCCGGAGGGGGATTCGATCATGTAGGGCATCTGCATAAACTCTAGTGCCCTTTCGATGAAGCGTGAGTAGTTTACCACAGACCAACAGGTCCATAGCTAGTAGCTAGATGGCTTCTTCTCTCTCTTTGATTCTCAATACCATGTTCTCCTCGATGTTCTTGGAGATCTATCCGATGTAATCTTCTTTTGCGGTGTGTTTGTCGAGACCTGATGAATTGTGGATTTCTGATCAACTTATCTATGAATATTATTTGAATCTTCTCTGAATTCTTTTATGCATGATTTGATATCTTTGTAATTCTCTTCGAACTATCGGTTTAGTTTGGCCAACAAGATTGGTTTTCCTTCCAATGGGAGAAGTGCTTAGCTTTGGGTTCAATCTTGCGGTGTCCTTACCTAGTGATAGTAGGGGTAGCGAGGCACGTATTGTATTGTTGCCATCGAGGATAAAAAGATGGGGTTTACATCATATTGCTTGAGTTTATTCCTCTACATCATGTCATCTTACTTAAAGCATTACTCTATTCTTCATGAACTTAATAATCTAGATGCTGTCAGTAGTCGGTCGATGTGTGGAGTAATAGTAGTAGATGCCGACAGGACTCGTTCTACTTGATACGGACGTGATGCCTATATTTCATAATCATTGACTTAGGTATCGTAATAACTTTGCGCTTTTCTATCAATTGCTCGATAGTAATTGGTTCACCCACCGTATTATTTGCTATCTTGAGAGAAGCTTCTAGTGAAACCTATGGCCCCCGGGTCTATTTTTCACCATATAAGTTTCTGATCTACTATTTTGCAATCTTTTACTTTCCAATCTATAAAACGAAAACCCCAAAAATATTTACTTTATCTTTTGTTTAGTTTTATCTATCTCTATCAGATCTCACTTTTGCAAGTGATCGTGAAGGGATTGACAACCCCTTTATCGCGTTTCTAAGTGCATCTAGTGCCACCCCTAGTTGGTTTTGGAGTATTAACGACAAAACTCATTGAGGGACTAATGTGTTTGTGATAATTGCAGGATAACACATGTAGTAGTCCCTCATTGATTCGGTTTACCTACCGGAGATGACCCCTAAAAATGTATGAAGACATTGAAGACAAATGTGGTATGTGAAGATATTCACATTGAAGACTATGACATGAGAAGACATCGCGTGGAGACTATGGAGCGCGAAGACTTAGTTGTTTCGTTGTTTCGTTTTCTTCTTTGTTGAGTCATAGGAACCACCGTCTTCGTTAAGTGGGGTCCCGATGAACAAAGTCGAGGATCAAGTGATCCTCAACCAAAATCCTATGTCTTCGAGCGAAGATAATGAGAGAAAATCTTATCCAGAGCTGGATGAGTCAGCTTTACTTGTAGCCCAAGTCAAGTTGTCGCGTGTGTTTAAAATCTAACTGTTGGAACACGTGTCAGTTCCTTAGTGACCCAGGGTCATTTCGGAAAAATCAGGTCGGGTTGCCTAGTGGCTATAAATAGCCCACCCCCTACACCATAAATTGGTGGCTGCTTAGAGTTAGTGCACGGCTTTTGTCGCTTGAGAGCAACCCACCTCCAAGCTTTTGAGAGAGAAATCCTTGCGAGGACAAAGCCCAAACACCGGAGCTAAAGAGTGTTAGGCATCATGAAGTCTTTACGTCGCGTGACACGAAGACTTGTTACACTTGAGGACTGTGAATCCTCCGGCCGGTTAGGCGTCGCGCTCGAGCATCCAAGAGTCATTGTGGATCGCCGGTGAGCGAAGTCTGTGAAGGTTTGGAAGTCTACCTTGAAGACTTACCAGAGTGATTGGGCGAGGACTGGGTGTCCTTAGCTCAAGGGGAATAAGGTGAAGACGTGGTCTTCTGAGTTGAATGTCAGCCTCCCTAACCAGACGCACAATTGTCACAGCAACTGGAACTGGTCAAACAAATCATGTGTCCTCACCAAGTGACCGGTTCTATTCTCTCCCTCTCTTTACTTACAGTTTGTCTTTGTGAAGTCATTGCCTGCTTGCACTACCTGTTTGACTTCACTGTGTGAATAGTATCATTGTTTGGCTTCATACTATCTTCCATCCTGATCTTTACTACCTATCTGCTATTAGTCTTCGTGCTTTCACTTCATTGCATACTTAGTGTAGTCTACCTTCCGCTGCATATGAATAGGTTCATTTCTATTGTTTTTCTTCGAAACTCTCAAGGTTTGAAGACTTTCATAAAGATCGCCTATTCACCCCCCCCCCCCTCTAGTCGATAACTAGCACTTTCAATTGGTATCAGAGCAAGGTACTCCCTTGTTACGTGTGATCTTGATGTAACCACCGGAGTTTTAGCTATGTCATTGCAGGATAATCAAAGTCTCCGTTGCTTGCCCGTCTTCGATGGAACTGAATATCCCTACTAGAAGAATAAGATGCGATGCATCTTGAAGCCATTGATGTCGACCTACGGTATGTCGTCAAGAATGGCGTTCCCAAGACTAGTGAAGGTGTCACGCTGCCGATGTCAAGAAGTTCATTCAAGCTGGATTCTCGCCAAGAACATCATCGTGGTCATCGACCAAAGGACAGTATGGCCGTGTGAGTGCTCTGGAAATGTCGAAGCTAGTCTGGGACTGTCTCTCCAAGGTCAACGAAGGCGTCTCCACCCAGAGAGATCAAAGGATCAGTGTTCTTCGCAACCTCTTCAACCGCTTCAAGAGAAAGACAATGAGAATGTCCAACTCACGTTTGATTGCCTCACTGACATCACAAATGAGATTCGTGCTCTTGGCGCCATTGAGATCACCAAGCATGAAATCGTCAAGACACTGTTGAGATCACTTGACAGCTCGTTCGACACCCTTGCCCTGATGATAGAAGAACGCCCTGACTTCAAGACACTCGATCCGTCTGACATACTTGAGAGGCTCAACACACATGAGTTCCAGCTATCTGAGAAAAGATATATCTATGGTCCCAACTATGGCCGAACTCATGCTTTGAAGGCAAAAGTTGTTTCCTCATCTGAAGAAGAATCTGACTGCAGTTCTGATGATCCTAAAGACATTGGAAAGGAACTTGCTATGCTTGTGAAGAAGTTCCAGAAGTTCACTAAGAAGAAGGGCTTCAGAAAGTCTTCACGATCCAGTTCAAGAAATGATGAAGCTTCCACTCATGACTACAAGAAGAGAACATGTCTCAAGTGCAAGAAACCTGGACACTACATCTCTGAGTGTCCACAGTGGGACAATGAGAACAACAAGAAGAAGAAGAGCAAGGAATATGATTCTGATGACAAGAAGAAGAAGAAATCCTCAAAGTCTTCTTCCAAGTCCTCATCAAGTCTTCATCTCATAAGAAGAGCTCATCCGCAAGGCTCGTGCTTTTGTTGGCAAGGAGATGGATTCAGAGGAGGAGTGCGCTCGAGGAGGCGGAGGTGGAGTCCGAGGAGGAGTCCGCCCCGACGTTGCAAGTCGGCTCTAGCTACAGACCTATGTTGCCAAGTCCATCTTCAACATCAAGACAATGGCCCGCCACCAACGCTGATGCTAATGACAAGGGCGACTCTGCGCCCACCTATCGCTTCATGGCACGTGGTGCCAAGGTAAAATCACGCGATGCTTACTTTCAAACATCAAGTGAAGATGACTCGATTGTGAATCCAAACCCAGCTACAAAACACTTGCTAAAATTTCAAGCTGAACAATGTAAAGCTATGGAACATACTCAAAAATTGTTAGACAAAAGCGATGACCTGTTGGACGCAGAAATGACCCGTTCTCATTCCTTAATTGAAGACATAAAAAATCTTCATGTTAAGTACCAGGAACTTGAAAGTCATCATGAAATGCTCTCAACCACTCATGAAAAGCTTTCCTATGATTATCTTCAAAGGAAGCAAGAGCTTGAGAAATTGAGAGCGACTCATGAAGATCTTCAAAAAGAGAATGAGTCACTTCGCGCTCAATAGATCAGTTCCGCTCAGGTAGGATTTGAACCACCATGTCTAAAATGCCTTGAGCGTGATAATGCTACTTCTATTGCTGAATGTTCTACTGCTGCCACTGTTGCAATATCTTCAACTGTTGATGCTGTGACTAACCCCTCTGCTGAGGATACCACTACTATTGCTGATGAAAATGTTAGGTTGAAGACATTGCTTGAAACAGGGATGTAAAAAAGTCTCAAAAGGCATCAGACATTGTGCGATGTCCTCAAAAAGCAGATTCTGAACCAAAACCCTAGGAAAGAGGGTGTTGGGTTCGAGAGGAAGATGAATGTTGATGGCTCCCTTTCGAAGCCCGAGCGGTATCCCAAAACCACATGGGTTCTTTGCAAAGGGACCTTCAGTGGATCCATCCACCTTATTTGGCTTCACTTGTGCTAACCCTGTTATCATTGATGAATCCTTTGATGCAAACTATATACTGTTTAAGAATCAGAATGGTGAAGTGTTTGCTAGGTATATTGGTACTAACAACAGGAATGGACCACCTATGAAGAAGATCTGGGTTCCCAAAAGTTGTCTTGAGAATCATCCTGTGAATGTCATCATGACACCACCTGGGAAGAAGACAAATCCCAGACCAGAGGCTTCATATGGTCCAAAGGCTTCATACAGATACAGGACTCAACTGAGTCACCCTAACGCCAAAGTTTTGCAGGGAAATCATACTCAGACTTATGAATATGAGCTTGTTCCTTCAAACCGCTATGTTCATAAAACTAAGAACTTCTCTGCTTATTCATATGAGTACTATTCACCTCCTGCAAGGCTATTTGTTAGGGCTTCAAAGCCGATGTTCTCAGATGCTGCACTTAGACTCATTGCTTCTAATCCACCCTTGAAGATGTGGGTGGTTAAGAAGAATTAACTTTCTCTTGCAGGGAAAGGTCTCCAGCCGGAAATCAAAGGCATCTGATGCTAATGCTGGGGACCTAAAACATCTTGTAGGGCGCAAGATCAAATGCCCAAATGGTCTTACTATGTATTTTGTTCCTGAATCTCTTGCCAATCATCCTATCAGTCCTAATCTTGATCTGAGCTTTGATAATCCTCTTGTCGTCAAATGTTTATGCTTCACAATACTCTTGGTGAAGCCTATCCCCTAACTGCATCAGAGGGTATGACACCTCATGCTTGTAATGGATTATGGACAGCGGATGCACTAATCATCGACCGGTGATCGAAGTCTTCTCATGGACTCAACCTTACGTCCATCGACAAGAGTCACATCACATTTTCTTGACATTGGTAAAAGCAAGGTATTGGGTCTAGGTAGAGTTGCAATCTCAAAGGATCAAAGACATGGATAAAGTGATGCTTGTTGAATCCCTTGGTTTCAACAATATACATCTCAATGCTTTGTGACTTGAACATGATTGTGATATTTGGAAAATATCGTTGCCTTGTACTAATGGAATCTGACAAGTCTCTAGTCTTTGAAGGGTACCGGAAAGATGATCTGTACATGGTAGATTTCTCAGCAGGACCACATCTTGCAGTATATCTTCTAGAAAAAGCGTCAGAGTGCTGGCTCTGGCATCGGAGGCTAGGGCATGCTGGCATGAGGAACATACACACTCTCGCAAAGAAGAAGCATGTCATAGGCATCGAGGGCGTCAAGTTCAAGAAGGATCACTTGTGCGGTGCCTGCGAAGCTGGAAAGATGACAAGGGCCAAGCATCCCTCGAAAACAATCATGACGACATCTCAACCCTTCGAGCTGCTACACATGGACTTATTTGGCCCTACTCACTACTCTACTCTCACTACTACTGCTTGTCTTTATGGCTTCGTCATTTTTGATGATTACTCAAGATATACGTGGGTGCACATAATTCTCTACAAGACTGAAGTGCTGGATGTCTTCAGACGCTTCGCCAACCGTGCCATGAACAACTATGGCGTCAAGATCAAGCACCAGAAGTGACAACGACACTGAGTTCAAGAACACCGGCCTCGACCTTTACTTGGATACATTGGGAATCACTCATGAGTTCTCCGCTCTGTACACACCTTAGTAGAATAACATCGTGGAGCGCAAGAACGGATGTAACATCCCAAATTTTCCTATTTGGAATGTTTTACAATTATAGCTAAGCATCCTATGCATCCTGTTTGAATTTGAATGCCATTTGAAGTTCCAGAGCAAGTTGAGTTTTGAATGAGATTTGAAATTTGAATTCCAAACTTTGGCATGTGGGAAACAATTCCAAAACCAAGCCTGATAAATACTTGATCAAAAGTATGAGAGGAGCAAACATGACACTCCAAAAATATCAGAGGAAACAATGCCAAAAGAATTGGATTCAACTCTGAAATTTTATTTGAATTTGAAAAAAATGGTTTTTCATAAAGTTTGGATTTTGGCTTTGGAAAAATGTTCAAATGAAAGGGAATATTCCCCTGATCATTTTGGTATATATATATACCCTATATAAAATATTTATAGTTTAGGTTTTATTTTTGGTTTTGTTTTATTAAAAAATAAAGAGAAATCTTTCGAGGCGCCCGGCCAGCCACCCAGCCCAGCCAGCGCCACCTAACCCCTCGGCCACCCACCAGGCCCGGCCACCGCCCACTAGGCATGAGCCGAGCCAGCCCGGCCGCCAGCGCCCCCCTCGCCCGAATCCCTTAGGATCCGGTCGCCCGCACTGAAACCCCCTCTCTCTCATCGACCGTGGCCCCACCGTCGTCTTCCCCCTCGCCCACAAACGGACCTCGGGAGATCCGGGATCCCAAGAATCGGGCACCCCGACGCCCGATCCCTTCCGAACCTCACCCGACCCCTGGCTATATAAGCCCGAGCCCCAGACCCCATTTTCCCCTTAGCCTCGCGAGCCCCACTCCCTCTCTCTCCGGCACGCCGAGCCGAGCTCAACCCGCCGCCAAAACCCTCGCCGTCGCCGCCTGGTGCCCCCGACCTCACCAACCCCACCGAACCCTTCCCGAGCTTCCGCGTCTCCCGAGCGTCTTCCAAGCTCGCTGACGCTTGAAAGCCACGGAGCACTCTCGCCGCCGCCGACGTCGCGGAGTCCGTGAGTCCCGGCTTTCCCTCCACCGTCCGATCCCAATCGGGTGGCTAGGATTAGAACCCAGAGGGGTATGTTTTAGTTAGAAAACCGGCCGGCCGGTGCGGTTTATTTTAGTTAGGTTTTATTTTAGTTAGGCGGTTCTGTTAGCTAAACCCTAGGCCCATTTAGACTATCTGACGCACTGTGCGTAGTTTAGGCCCATTAGGCATTTTTTCTTTTATTTAGATTTTCTGTTTTAGCCGATTTGTTTCAAATTTCAAAAATGTATATCTTTTGTTCTGTTTAATATTTTTAGTGATTCTTTTTTGTTGGATTGCAAATTTTATGTAGTTTCTGAAAAACATATATTTAGCTATGTTAAAAATAATTAAAAATGCTTTAATATTGTTTTAGTCAGAATAGCAAATCTGCTATAGTTTTAGTTAGAAAAATTATTTTGCATGATTCTTTTTGCAATCACTTTATTTTGATATTGCCAAACCCTAGAAATTAACTTTGGTATTTTAGGATTAATAAAAAATTAATTCTAGGCAGAATCCTATTAATCCTAATTAATTGATTAGTTCTGTTTTCCTAATTAATAAATTAGTAAATTAAATTATTTTTAACTTGTGATTAGTTATTCTAGGTTAGTTTCTGTCATTCCATTAGATGAACTTTTATTTATAATTAATAAAAGTTTTAAATTAATTTTCCTAATAGAAATTGGATTAGGCCTAAATTGAGTTTTATAATAGCTAATTAATTAATTCTTTTTGCTCCTAGTTGCTTAGTTAATCCTTTTCTGTTAAGTTAACCTAAAACCATGATTAGGTCATATTGAGGAATTTTGTTAAATAAAAACTCTTTTGCTATTGTTTGGAATAGGAAAAACTTTGAATTTGATTTCTTTGAGTTTTCCTTTTGATTTGATTTTGATTGTTTGGTTGTGTTATATTATCCTTGTTATCTTGTGTGATCCTCTTGCTTTGTGCTTATTATGTTATTGTTTGTCTCGGTAGAGTTCTGAGTCTGAAGCTTGCTACTCGACTCTTTAGCTTACGAGGATCATCGGCAAGGCAAGTTTTGATCATGTTATTTCTATACCTATGTTTTGTGCATTAGTAGTTGTCACCACCCCACCATTGCATGCAGTAGTGATAATCTTGAAGTCATTAAACTTGAGTAGTATCATGTGGTAGGATGAACCAATCCCCTTGTTACCATGACCCCGGGACGTAGTAGTTATTTTGCTATGCTCGTGAGACGGATTTGGGATGAGTGAAATTCATAAGTAAGATGTGAGAGTCAATAATGATGATGATGACCCATGGACTACAATGATCAAGATGGACTTGGAAAATCACTCTTTGGGTGGAGGACGGTTGACGGGCACCTGGAGCACCAGTGGTTGGCGGGATGCATGGAGAAGCGCCATGACATCTTGCGGAAAGCTTCACCCAGCCACGAAGAGAAGGATGGATGCCCCATGACGGAAGCTTACTGTGCAGCCGCAAGCCATTATGGGCTCTGGCTGGGTTGACCCTTGTAGTGAAGCTGGCTGGACGGTACTACGAGAAGTAGACGAGCGGTAGGATTGGATGGGTACCGGCGGTGGCGGAAGAACTCTTTGGAAGACCTGTTTCATTCGTCCGTCTTCAAACACCATGAAGTGCGAAGACTTTAAAGGAGGGAATGATTCTTATGGGAAAGTCATAAACCTCTGCAGAGTGTTATAACCTAATCGATTAGCCGTGTCCCGATTACGGACATTTGAGCATCTGGACCTTGGAAGTATTCGGATATCTCAACACTTAACTCTAATGAATTAATTTGATGGGTTTATGACTTAATAATAATTTGGGAGCGAGATATTGGTTGGCGGAACCATCTCAATAACTACCAACAATTTGTAGTAATTTGCAAATAAGTCCACTGTAGTAGGATAAAATTGGCTTTACGCAAAATTATGAAACTTAGAGCTCCACAGCCAAATATGCATATAGAGTTAGTAACTTTATTGTTGTTTTTCATAACTTGCCAGCTTATTCCAAAAGCTGACCTACATGGCTGCAACGTATTATGTTGCAGAGATATATTCCGATCAGGAGTGAGGCTACGCTCCGTGCTTGGCGATTGCCCTTTGGAGTCGGATGGACTCGCTTACCTTTGACGCTTCCGCAGCTTTTTAGTTTATTTCTCATGAGTTGGCCTTGAGCCGAATTTATTCCCTTGTAATAAAGACTCTATATGAGAATCGATTAATGATATTCAGGTGTGATTGAACTTTGATTACTTTATCGATGTCTTTGTGAGTACCGGCATGATCTTGGGATGGAATGCAGATACGTAGATTTGACCGATTTTGGGTCGGTCGCTCTGAGATGGTATCGAGCACACGCCGACCGTAGGATCGTAACCCCTAGGATCGGAAAGCCATAGCGAGACCCTTTACTTTGAACCCCTTTTCATTCTATAATTCTTCCCTGATCTATTCGACTCTTCTCCCTTTGCAACATTCTAGATGGCGTCGAGTTCACCCCAGTTTGCTCCGGAGTTCGCCGGCCCGATGAGGCGATGCCCTTGGAAGGAAGCTGGTCCAGATGGTGAAGCTGCTGAAGATCGCTCGCCCTCGATCACTTTGGAAACCCACTAATGCACTTCCGACGGACACCCGCCACAGGATTGAGGTGCATATCCCAGGAGGACTTTTGGAGGACGACGGAGCCTATCAACTTTGAGTTCACGAGTTCAAGCTGGATCATCGGAAGAGGCGTGGCAATTTACCGAGCACTTGGACATCTCCGAGAGGAGTACAGGACCGAGCTCGATCACTCGGACCTCGCCATGGTTTCTCGCGGGGCAAGGAATGGAGATATCATCCGTACCATCGAGGGCGATTCCACCCTCTCGTACATTCAGGACTTGGAGTGTCTTCTCGGGAAGCGGGAGATTCAGGCTCGCCGTAACTTCAAGACACATCGGAAGCTTTTGTTCCATGAATGGGCTGGAGGAGAAGGCACGCGCAGACTTCCTTGGCCATGAGGAAGAAATCACGGACTTCATGGAGATAGTCGACGACCTGAAGATGAAGCTTGCCGCGATTGAGGAAAAGATGGACTTGGGTGAGGACCTTTACCCGAGTGGAGATGAAGCACCCCTCGTGAGCAATGATCAGGATTTTGAAGGGAGTACCACTGAAGGAAACCCCAAGAGGAGGCGCCACTGATGCAGACTTTTTAGTCGACCACCATGTTATCTTTTATTTTCCTTTCGTCGATCAGTTAGACCGATGTTTTCCTTCGTTTAGTCATGAGCTTTTGTAATCGAGTTTGAACCATGTTTGAGTGGAATGAATAAATGTTTGGTGTGTTATGATTGTGCATTCATATGGGTAGTGTTATTTCTCATAGACCCTTGTTCTATTCTAAATTTCTCATCCCTCCCAAAACACCAGATGCCTCCGAGGCGTGACACTTGGTTTCCGCGGAGCTCACCCAGCTGCTCCAAAGCAGAGAATGCCTTGATGCAGCTCTGATTCGAACAGAACAACCCCGCCAACAATCCACCGCCACCACCACCCATTGTGGACAATTTGACTCGATTTACGAGGTTGAATCCATGATGTTCTCTAGTAGCACTTGAGCCGATTGTGGTGACGAACGCTCCGCAAGATTGGAAGAGAGCTAGTCACCGTTGGATGCACCGATCTTTGAGAAGGTGCGCTTTGCAAGCATCAACCTGGATGGACCTGCCGCTTCTTGGTGGGAGAATTATACCGCCACTTTTCCATTGGGTGGCATCACTTGGGATCAATTCCAGCAGGCCTTCAGACCGCTCATGTCTCATCTGGAGCCATGAGTGCGAAGAAGCGTGAGTTCGAAACTTGCGCCAGGGGACCGTCTTGTGGCACAAGACGTGGAGGAATTCAGCAAACTTGCCCGCTATGCCCCGATGATGTGGCCACCGATGCCGCCGGGAGAAGTTCTGGAGGGACTCAATGATGAATTGAGCATGCAGCTTATTGTGGCTACTTTCAACAACTACCGGGAGCTGGTAGACAAGGCCACCATCCGGAAGGCAAGCAGCAGCAGATAGAAAGCCGCAAGAGGAAGTACAGCCAGGGAAGCACAACCAGGAGCTCAGCAGAAGCCCGCTATGCACCGTACTCGGGAGGGCACATCCATCACAACCATGGAGGTCATAACCATGGTGGAAATGGAAACAACCGCAGCAGGACAACAAGTCAGGCCATGGCAATGGCAATGGCGTGGTAATGGCAATCAACACCGTTCTGCCCGGCTCAGAAGGATCTGAGCCACATCACCGCTTCAAGTGCCGAAGGCAGGCACTCGCCACCGACTGCCCGGAGGCCAAGCGGAGGAACGGAATGGCAATGGAGGCTCGCGAAGAAGCCCAATCCTTCCTCGTGCTCAAGTGAATCACATCGACGTGGAGAACGTCTATGATCAACCGAACAATCGTGGTTGGTAAGTTTTATTGAATTCACGTTCAGTTTTGGTTCATTTGATTACGGTGCAACGCATTCATTCATATCAAGGGTAGTTGTGGATAAGTACGGATTACGCACTAGAACCCTTAGAAGCCCCTCCGCGTCGGTTCGCAGGAGGAGAAATGATGGCAGGTTTAAGCTGTCCCGCAAACCTCAACATCGGGAACCACAAATTTCCGTAGAACTCATAGTGTTGGAAACTCAGACCTTGGATGTAATCCTAGGCATGGATTAGTTGTCAAAGTATGAAGGGAACATTGACTGTGCCGGCAAGTCTATTCTGCTCACCACCGGAGCGAAGAGGATCAAATACGAGCCGGCACAGCCCGATGAAAAATCAGGTGCATTCCCTCACGGGAGTTGTTAGGGAGGAAGTGCACGTAGTGCAAGAATTTCGATGTGTTCCGGAGGAATTACCAGAATGCCACCGGACGGAGACATTGAGTTTCGATTGAGCTATTGCGGCACAGCCCCAATATCCAAGAGACCTTATCGGATGCCACGAATGAGTTGAAAGAGATCAAGGAACAGATAAATGAGTTATTGGAGAAAGGATATATTCGTCCAAGCTCATCACCTTGGGGAGCCCCAGTTCTTTTGGTAGAGAAGAAGGATGGAAGCTTGAGGATGGTTGTGGATTACCGTGCATTGAACGAAGTAACCATCAAGAACAAGTACCCTCTGCCCATGATCAATGACTTGTTTGATCAGCTTGTTGGAGCCAAGGTATTCTCTAAGATCGATCTTCGATCAGGGTATCATCAGTTGAAAATTCGTGAAAAGGATATACCCAAAACAGCATTCACCACCAGGTATGGTTTATACGAGTATACCGTCATGTCATTTGGATTGACTAATGCTCCTGCATACTTCATGAATTTGATGAACAAGGTGTTCATGGAGTACTTGGACAAGTTTGTCGTGGTGTTCATCGATGACATATTGATATTCTCCAAGAGCGAGGAAGAGCATAAGGAACATTTGCGTCTAGTTACGAGAAACTTCGAGAACATCAGTTGTATGCCAAATTCAGCAAATGTGAATTTTGGTTGAAGGAAGTTGGATTCCTCGGACATGTTATTTCAGGAGAAGGAATAGCAGTTGATCCCGCCAAGGTTGAATCGATCACGATTGGCGATCACCCACCTCGATCAAGGAGATCCGCAGTTTTCTCGGACTTGCAGGATATTATCGGAGGTTCATTGAGAACTTCTCGAAGATTGCCAAGCCCATGACCGAGCTGTTGAAGAAGGAAGCCAAGTATGTTTGGACCGAGGAATGTGAGGCCAGTTTTCAGGAGTTGAAGAAGCGGTTGGTCACAGCTCCGGTGTTGATATTGCGGACATACATAAGGAATACCAGGTCTATTGTGGCGCTTCTCGTCAAGGACTCGGAGGAGTATTGATGCAGGAAGGCAAGGTTGTAGCTTATGCCTCCGCATAACCACGGCCTCATGAGATGAATTATGCCACGCATGATTTGGAGTTAGCGGTGTGGTGCATGCACTCAAGACTTGGAGACATTTCCTCATTGGAAATCGTTGTGATGTCTATACGGATCACAAGAGTCTGAAATATATCTTCACGCAGAAGGAATTGAACCTCAGGCAGAGGAGATGGCTAGAGTTGATAAAGGACTATGACATGAGGCTACATTACCACCCCGGTAAAGCCAATGTTGTAGCAGATGCTTTGAGCCGTAAGAGTTATGTGAACACTCTTACAGCAGGAGGATTACCCCAGGAGTTGGTTGATGACCTCAGAGATCTCCGACTGGAGATAGTTCCGAAAGGATTTGTCGCAACTCTGGAAGTTCAGTCCACCTTGACCGAAAGGATTCGTGAAGCCCAGAAGTCGGACAAGGAAATCGATGAGATTAAGCAAAAGATGGAGGATGGGAAAGCTAAAGGATTCCGAAAGGATGAACATGGAACTATATGGTTTGAGGATCGTATTTATGTGCCCAATGATCCCGAGCTCAGGAAGCTAATTCTTCAGGAGGCACATGATTCACCGTACTCGATTCACCCCGGCAACACCAAGATGTACTTGGATTTGAAGCAAAGTTTCTGGTGGACAGGAATGAAGAAGGACATTGCGAGCACGTGGCCGATGTCGATGTTTGCCAGCGTGTGAAGGCAGAACATCGAAGCCAGCAGGGTTACTTCAACCTTTGCCGATTCCGATTGGAAATGGGAGAAACTTGGTATGGATTTCATCACAGGATTACCGGGACCCGTTCAGGTTATGATTCAATCTGGGTAGTGGTTGATCGTTTGACTAAGGTAGCTCACTTCATTCCGTGAAGACTACCTATACCAGTGCCAAGTTGGCCAAGATATACATGACCAGGATCGTATGTCCGCATGGAGTTCCGAGGAAAATCGTGTCGATAGAGGAACGCAGTTTACCTCAAAGTTTTGGAAGCAATTGCATGAAACTTTGGGTGCGAGGCTGGAATTGAAGACAGCCTTTCATCCATGATGATGGATGACCGAGAGAGTCAATCAGATTACGGAGGACATGTTGAGAGCTTGTGTGCTAGACTATGGGTCTAGCTGGGATGATAACTTGCCTTACGCAGAGTTCTCGTACAACAACAGTTATCAATCCAGTTTGAAGATGGCCCTTTCAAGCTCTATACGGAAGGAGGTGCAGAACACCCTTGTTGTGGGATAGTGTTGGAGATCGATCACTTTTGGTTCCGATCTTATCAAGGATTCGAAGAAAGTCAAGCTAATTGAGACCGGCTTAAGATAGCACGATCCACGACGGAAGAGTTATGCCGACAAGAAGCGCAAGGAGGTGACTTACGAAGTGGGAGACCGAGCATACCTTCGTGTGTCTCACTTCGTGGAATCAAGAGGTTTGGAGTCAAGGAAAGTTAGCACCCGATTCATTGGCCCTACAAAATCCTCGAGCGTCGTGGAGAAGTTGCATATAAGTTGGAATTGCGGAAGGATTGTGCGGAGTTCATGATGTTTTCACGTTTCTCGGTTGAAGAAGTGCCATGCGAGACATGGCCGATGTTCCGTTGAGAGACACGGTGCCCCTAGAGGCCATACAGCTTGACGGTGATTTGACTTACAAGGAGAAACCCGTCAAAATTCTCGAGACTGCAAGCGAGTCACCCGCAGCAAAGTCATCAAGTTTTGCAAGGTCTTGTGGAGTCACCACACCGAGGAAGAAGCCACACAGGACGCGAAGAAGATCTTCGTCGAGACCATCCGCACCTATTGCTAGCCAACCCGAATCTCGAGGGCGAGATTCATCTTAAAATGGGTAGGTTTGTAACATCCCAAATTTTCCTATTTGGAATGTTTTACAATTATAGCTAAGCATCCTATGCATCTGTTTGAATTTGAATGCCATTTGAAGTTCGAGCAAGTTGAGTTTTGAATGAGATTTGAAATTTGAATTCCAAACTTTGGCATGTGGGAAACAATTCCAAAACCAAGCCCGATAAATACTTGATCAAAAGTATGAGAGGAGCAAACATGACACTCCAAAAATATCAGAGGAAACAATGCCAAAAGAATTGGATTCAACTCTGAAATTTAATTTGAATTTGAAAAAATGGTTTTCATAAAGTTTGGATTTTGGCTTTGGAAAAATGTTCAAATGAAAGGAATATTCCCGATCATTTTGGTATATATATACCCTATATAAAATATTTATAGTTTAGGTTTTATTTTTGGTTTTGTTTTATTAAAAAATAAAGAAAAATCTTTGAGCGCAGACCGAACCACCCGAGCCCAGCCAGCGCCACCTAACCCCTCGGCCACCCAAGACCAGGCCCAGCCACGGCCCACTAGGCATGAGCCGGCCAGCCGACACCAGCGCCCCCTCGCCCGAATCCCTTAGGATCCGGTCGCCCGCCTGAAACCCCCCCTCTCTCAGCGACCGTGGCCCCACCGTCGTCTTCCCCTCGCCCACAAGCGGACCTCATGGGAGATCCATGGGATCTCAAGAATCCGGGCACCCCGACGCCCGATCCTTCGAACCCTCACCCGACCCCTGGCTATATAAGCCCGAGCCCCGCACCCCATTTTCCCCTTAGCCTCGCGGAGCCCCCCTCCTCTCTCTCCGAAGCACGGAGCCCGAGCTCAACCCCCGCCAAAACCCTCGCCGTCGCCGCCAGGTGCCCCCGACCCACCAACCCCACGAACCCTTCCCGAGCTTCCCGCGTCTCCCGACGTCTTCCCGGCTCGCATGGCCTGAAGCCACCGAGCACTCTCGCCGCCCGCCGCCCGGCGTCAGCTGGAGTCCGGTGAGTCCCCGCTTTCCCTCCACCGTCCGATCCCAATCGGGTGGCTAGGATTAGAACCCCAAGGGGTATGTTTTAGTTAGAAAACCGGCCGCCCGCGCGGTTTATTTTTAGTTAGGTTTTATTTTAGTTAGGCCGGTTCGTTAGTCTAAACCCTAGGCCCATTTAGACTATCTGACGCACTGTGCGTAGTTTAGGCCCATTAGGCATTTTTTCTTTTATTTAGATTTTCTGTTTTAGCCGATTTGTTTCAAATTTCAAAAATGTATATCTTTTGTTCTGTTTAATATTTTTTAGTGATTCTTTTTTGTTGGATTGCAAATTTTATGTAGTTTCTGAAAAACATATATTTAGCTATGTTAAAATAATTAAAAATGCTTTAATATTGTTTTAGTCAGAATAGCAAATCTGCTATAGTTTTAGTTAGAAAAATTATTTTTGCATGATTCTTTTTGCAATCACTTTATTTTGATATTGCCAAACCCTAGAAATTAACTTTGGTATTTTAGGATTAATAAAAAATTAATTCTAGGCAGAATCCTATTAATCCTAATTAATTGATTAGTTCTGTTTTCCTAATTAATAAATTAGTAAATTAAATTATTTTAACTTGTGATTAGTTATTCTAGGTTAGTTTCTGTCATTCCATTAGATGAACTTTTATTTATAATTAATAAAAGTTTTAAATTAATTTTCCTAATAGAAATTGGATTAGGCCTAAATTGAGTTTTATAATAGCTAATTAATTAATTCTTTTTGCTCCTAGTTGCTTAGTTAATCCTTTTCTGTTAAGTTAACCTAAAACCATGATTAGGTCATATTGAGGAATTTTTGTTAAATAAAAACTCTTTCTGCTATTGTTTGGAATAGGGAAAAAACTTTGAATTTGATTTCTTTGAGTTTTCCCTTTTGATTTGATTTTGATTGTTTGGTTGTGTTATATTATCCTTGTTATCTTGTGTGATCCTCTTGCTTTGTGCTTATTATGTTATTGTTTGTCTCGGTAGAGTTCCGGTCTGCTAAGCTTGCTACTCGACTCTTTAGCTTACGAGGATCATCAGAAGGCAAGTTTTGATCATGTTATTTCTATACCTATGTTTTGTGCATTAGTAGTTGTCACCACCCACCATTGCATGCAGTAGTGATAATCTTGAAGTCATTAAACTTGAGTAGTATCATGTGGTAGGATGAACCAATCCCCTTGTTACCATGACCCCGGACGTAGTAGTTATTTTGCTATGCTCAGAGGCGGGATTTGGGATGAGTGAAATTCATAAGTAAGATGTGAGAGTCAATAATGATGATGATGACCCATGGACTACAATGATCAAGATGGACTTGGAAAATCACTCTTGGGTGGAGGGCGGTTGTGGGCACCTGGAGCACCAGTGGTTGGCGGGATGCATGGAGAAGCGCCATGACATCTTGCGGAAAGCTTCACCCAGCCACGAAGAGAAGGATGGATGCCCCATGACCGGAAGCTTACATGCAGCCGCAAGCCATTATGGGCTCTGGCTGGGTTGACCCTTGTAGTGAAGCTGGCTGGACGGTACTACGAGAAGTAGACGAGCGGTAGGATTGGATGGGTACCGGCGGTGGCGGAAGAACTCTTTGGAAGACCTGTTTCATTCGTCCGTCTTCAAACACCATGAAGTGCGAAGACTTTAAAGGAGGAATGATTCTTGCGGGAAAGTCGCAAACCTCTGCAGAGTGTTATAACCTAATCGATTAGCCGTGTCCCGATTCACGGACATTTGAGCATCTGGACCTTGGAAGTATTCGGATATCTCAACACTTAACTCTAATGAATTAATTTGATGGGTTTATGACTTAATAATAATTTGGGAGCGAGATATTGGTTGGCGGAACCATCTCAATAACTACCAACAATTTGTAGTAATTTGCAAATAAGTCCTTTGTAGTAGGATAAAATTGGCTTTACATAAAATTATGAAACTTAGAGCTCCACACCAAATATGCATATAGAGTTAGTAACTTTATTGTTGTTTTCATAACTTGCCGACTTATTCCAAAAGCTGACCTACATGGCTGCAACGTATTATGTTGCGAGAGATATATTCGATCGGGAGTGAGGCTACGCTCCGTGCTTGGCGATTGCCCTTTGGAGTCGGATGGACTCGCTTACCTTTGACGCTTCGCAGCTTTTTAGTTTATTTCTCATGAGTTGGCCTTGAGCGAATTTATTCCTTGTAATAAAGACTCTATATGAGAATCGATTAATGATATTCAGGTGTGATTGAACTTTGATTACTTTATCGATGTACTGTGAGTACCAGCATGATCTTGGGATGGTACAGACACAGAGATTTGACCGATTTTGGGTCAGGTCGCTACAACGGAACACTCATTGAGATGGCTCGGACGATGCTCGATGAATACAAGACTCCAAGAAAGTTCTGGCCTGAAGCTATTTACACTGCATGTCATGTTATCAACCGTGTTTATCTTCACAAGCTTCCAAAGAAAACATCCTATGAACTCCTCACTGGTAAGAAGCCAAATGTCATCTACTTCAGAGTATTTGGTGCTAGGTGCTGGATCAAGGATCCACATCACACTTCAAAATTTGCACCGAAAGCACATGAAGGTTTTATGCTTGGTTACGGAAAGGATTCGCACTCCTACAGAGTCTTTAACCTCTTTCACTATAAAGTGGTTGAAACTGTGGATGTGCGGTTCGATGAGACTAACGGCTCGCAAAGAGAGCACCTGCCAAATGTGCTAAACGAAGTTCCATCTAGTGAATCCATCAAGCTAATGGGAACTGGAGAAATCATACCGTCTGATGCACAGTCTGAAAAGGTACTCATCATTTCTGCACCTAATCAACCTGAAGGGAATGCTCAGCCCGAAGACATTCCTCCTAACAAAATCTTCGTCCAGTTCATCCTCGTGTTGCAAATGAAGTACAGATTGAGAAGATAATTGATAGCATCAATGCGCCTGGTCCACTCACTCGTTCAAGAGCAACACAGCTAGCAAATTTCTGTGGGCACTTTGCATTTGTCTCAATATCTGAACCCAAGAAAGTTCTTTGAAGCCTTCATGGAACTGAATGGATTCAAGCTATGCAAGAAGAGCTTCAACAGTTCAAGCTGAACAATGTCAGGAACTTGTCAAGCGTCTTGACCCCATAAGCACAACATAATAGGCACAAAATGGATATATCGCAACAAGCAAGATGAGCATGGTCAAGTTGTCAGAAACAAGGCTCGTCTCGTTGCTCAAGGATACACTCAAGTTGAAGGGATTGACTTCAATGAAAAATTTGCTCCTGTGGCTAGGCTTGAAGCTATTCGCATATCACTAGCCTATGCAAATCATCACAACATCCTGCTGTATTAAATGGATGTGAAGAGTGCATTTCTCAATGGAAAGATTGAAGAAGAAGTGTATGTTGCACAACCTCCTAGCTTTGAAGATCCAAAACATCCTGATATGGTGTACAAGATAAACAAGGCACTGTATGGCCTCAAACAAGCCCCTAGCACTTGGTATGATACACTCAAAGACTTCCTGAAGAGCAAAGGCTTCAAACCTGGTTCCCTGGATCCCACACTCTTCACGAAGACATATGATGGTGAACTGTTTGTGTGCCAAATATATGTGGATGACATTATATTCGGCTGCACCAACCAGAAATATAGTGATGAGTTTGGACACATGATGCAAGAGCAATATCAGATGTCCATGATGGGTGAGCTGAAGTTCTTCCTTGGTCTTCAAATTCGTCAGCAAAGCAATGGCATCTTCATATCTCAAGAGAAATATCTCAAAGATTGTGTGAAGAAGTTTGGAATGCAAGACTGCAAAGGTTATATGGCGCAAATGCCAACCAAGAGTCATCTGGGTCCTGACGCCAATGGTAAAGAGTTCGATCAAAAGGTATACCGCTCCATGATTGGTTCTTTACTTTATTTATGTGCATCTAGGCCAGATATTATGCTTAATGTTTGCATGTGTGCTCAATTTCAAGCGGCACCAAAGGAATCGCATCACCTAGCTGTGAAGCGAATTCTTCGATATTTGGCTTACACCCCAACATTAGGATTATGGTATCCAAAGGGCTCAGAGTTTGATCTAGTTGGATCCTCGGATGCTGACTATGCTAGTGACAAGGTGGATCGCAAGTCTACATCAGGCACATGTCACTTTCTGGGACGATCACTTGTCTGTTGGTCTTCAAAGAAGCAGAACTGTGTATCACTCTCCACTGCTGAATCTGAATACATTGCTGCTGGATCTTGCTGCGCTCAGCTTCTATGGATGAAGCAAACACTCAAGGACTATGGCATCCATCTGAAACAAGTACCACTCTACTACGACAACGAAAGCGCCATCAAGATTGCCAACAACCCAGTTCAACACTCAAAGACAAAGCACATTGAAATCTGTCATCATTTTCTCAGAGATCATGTTATGAAGGAAGATATTGACATCATTCACGTCAACACTGAAGAGCAATTGGAAGATATCTTCACAAAGCCCTTGGATGAGAAAAGGTTTTGCAAGTTGCGGTGTGAGCTAAATATCTTGGAATCCTCGAATGTCCTGTGATCAGGCACACATCCTAACACTTATGCATGTTGATGACTTAGATGTGCAACACACGAAGTAAAGTATATCTTAGATCAATAAAGACTTACACTCTAAGTGTGAATACATTAACGTGGAATTTTACTTCGGAGCGCCACGATAATTGTGCGCCGTGTCTGGGTCTAATACTTCCTATACGGTGGGTAACGCCACCACCAAATCTTTGGTTGAAGTGTTTCTCCTAGCGTTACATTTGCTGTGTCTTCGCATTTGGTTTGTCTTCAATATCAACATGTCTTCATATTTATCTTCACAATGATGATTTGGTGTTGTTCTGATATATACATATATTAGTGTTCTGTCCTCTACAACATTCACCTATAGCTATGTTCTCTCGTTTGAATCTTTTGAACTAAGTGAATGTGATCGGACCCTAACCTTTCTATGGTTTATACCTCAAACTCTATCTATCCAAATCATATGCATTCTGTTGAAACTGTCGAATGTCTTCTCTGTGTCCTTGTCAGCAGAAGATACAGAGACAAACATTAAATCTGTTTTAAATGCTCAATTCTTATTGCCTGAAACCCGGAGAAGCCGAAACAACCACCCGACAGTTTAGGCGTGCGTGGGAACATGGGGCAACTCCCAATGTGTTGCATGTTCGCCACGTGTCCCTCAGATGTGAACCGCCAGGGGCACCTGCGTAATTGCGCTGTGTTGTCCCTTTCCCTATAAATGCACATCCAATCACGGTCAAAATCTTTATTCCACCTCTCCACCTCGACAAACCCTAGCGCCACCGCTAGCTCTCGACGACGCCGGCGACGAAGCGCTTAGCTGTTGCGACCTCTCCGACGTCGTGTTCGTGCCGGCCGCATACATGGTCTTCTCCGCCGCCGCCGTAGGTGTCCTCCGTCGCCAAGTTAGGGCACGGAAGATCGAAATGCTCGGCCTCATCTTCTACTCCGTCTAGCAGTTCATCGTGTGGTAAATGAAAACCCTCTTTTTTACCGTCTTTTTGATCCTATAGATTCATCCTTTCTACCTATAGATTCATCCTTTCTACCAAAAGTGGTTTCTGCCTCCACAAATTTGGATCTATCATGTCTGCATCTCATATGATGCCTAGTATATTCACTGATGCTTCACATGTAGTTAGATTCCTCACTTGTACTTATTCTTGGATTCCTACAAATCTGGAACCAACTCTCAACATATAAGTGAATGTCTTCGTGCTATGAGGTCAATGTCTTCTAAACTGATTTATCTTCAAAATCTTCTGAGAATGCATATGACCTCTTCCCTTCCTCGCATCTCTAATCTTTGTCACAGGTACATGTCCGTGGGAGAATCCCTTGGTTCTCATAGTCGCATTCATTTGCAGAATTCTTACGACATCATATCAACTCTCCGAAGCAGTTCTGTCGACCAGCAGACGGAAGCCTTTGACAGTGTTGAAGCCATTCAGTCTGAACTTCATGGCAATAGATAAGTCTGCAAGGAAGGGTGGTATACAGCGCCGTGGGAATACATCGAAGGATTTGCCACCAGACCTCTATGAGCTGTACAAGACAGATCCAGAGGAGGACTACAATCAACGAAAAACCGGAATCCAGTGGATTCGAAGATATTGGGCAGAACAATGGTACAAGTACAGGTTCGTGACCCAGGAATATGCTGAGAAGAATGCCATCAAGCGACCCTGGGGAGACATCTTGTACAAAACTCTTCCACCCAGGTCCAGAGCTGAAGCCATTGAACAAGGCTTCTACCCTTGCATGGTCCATGGACCACAGCCTGCAGATGCCGACCCATCTTCATTGCTATGGTGTCGTGACGACAGTCTGTTCAAGCGCAACTTCCAGTTTACCAAGAACTCGGCCAAAGAAAACAAGAAGTCGCGGGGATTAGACTTCAATCCTGGTCCCTCTAGTCCTCGTGCCGATGGCACACGTGAAGCTTAACCCAATCTTGTTGGGCCCTTCTACAATCTAGAAGGTCTCATTACTCATATCATGGTTCAAGGGACTGATGTGGATCAACCTGCAGACGATGCTGATTCTGACGAAGCGCCTGCTCCACAGAAGTCTAAGAAGCTAAAGAAACCCAAGGCTTCGAAGCCTTCCACTGCACCAAAAGCTTCGCGAGCGAAGCCTCTGGCCACTGCTCCTCCTGCACCAAGTGTGCAGTCTGAATATCTCTCACGCATCTCCAAGTCTGAGAAACAGAAGAAGAAGCCCATGCACACTCCTGGTCCAGCTCTGACCCACGCTGCCGTTCTAAGGAATGAGAACGACGCCATTGATCTGTCAAGTGACAACGATCTTGCTGATGATGCTCTTGAGCAGCTGATAAAGAGCAAGCAAGAGGCAGAAATCTTCAATGATTTGCCTCTCTTTGACGTGGAAGTATTGAACAACTTCATTGATGAGTGGTTTGACACCCCCAATCTCAGCTTTGATGATCTGCAACTTCCCATTGGGCTAAGCGTCTCCTTCCATGGCGCCATTGCTCTGAGCTGGCTCTTGCACAGAAAATTGTTGAGCTGAAGCACAAGATCGACTATGAAAAGGCTCAGTTCAAGAAGCACATGGCCAAGCTCAGCATAACAGACGTCCAGAACTTCAAGGTCATGCTGCATGAGCTCAAGGAAGCATTTCACAAGAAACATGAGGAAGCCAAAGGTTCTCGGGAGCGAATGAAGCTTCTGGCTGCAAAGTGTGTTCAAGCTTACAATGAAGCTGAGAAGCACAAGGCACTTGGGCGTCCTGGCATCGACCCTAAGATGGCTGCCAAGAAGAAGAAGAAGCCTACAGTGGACCAAGATGAACCATCCAGGCGGGAAGAACCTCACATTGTCTTCCCCGCTAGTATGACAAGAATGAAGCCTAAGGTCCCCACAGTGACTTCAGAGCTTCAGAAGACAAGGGCAGCTGAAGCCAAAGCCAGAAAGCGCATGTCACGCCCAATATGCGACCCTATCCAAAAGGAACTCGAAGGTCCCACCAAGGATAGACCCGCATATTGAAACGCTTTTGCAAGGTGGATATCATTACATCAACATTACATAATAGATGGGGATACATACATAAGGCACGAATGCCACAAGAATACATCAACATCATATACAAGATCAACATCCGACTACGGATGAAACATAAACAGAGGCTCAAACGACATCCACCACCGCTAGCCCGGGCTGCCGACCGGAACCTATCCCCGATCGAAGAAGCGGATGAAGAACTCCAACACAAATAAACATCGCTCTCGCGTCATGATCATCGCATAACCTGTACACTGGCCCGATGGTGTAGTAATCTGTGAGCCACGAGGACTCAGCAATCCCATTACCATGGGTATCAAGACTAGCAAAGCTTAATGGGAAAGGAAGGGGTAAAGTGGTGAGGTTGCAGCAGCGACTAAGCATATATGGTGGCTAACATACGCAAATGAGGCGAGAAGAGAAACAAAGGAACGGTCGTCAACTAGTAATGATCAAGAAGTGATCCTGAGCTCCTACTTACGTCGAGACATAACCCGAAACCGTGTTCTCCTCTCAATCAACCCGAAAAGAGACACTCACGATTACGCTTTACGGTTGGTGTATTTTAGAAGAGTTTGCTTCAAGTTTACTACAACGGATATTAACAAATTCCATCGCCACATAACATGAGGCACGGCTTTGAAAGTTTATACCTGCAGGGTGTCCCAACTTAGCCCATGATAAGCTCTCGCGATCAACGTAGGATATTCCTTCTCCCCGGAAGACCCGATCAGTCTCGGAATCCGGCTACAAGACATTTCGACGACAATAAAACAAGACCAGCAAGACCGCCCGATGCGCCGACAATCCCGATAGGAGCTGCACATATCTCGTTCTCGTGGAAACACCGGATGAGACAGGCTCTGAGTAAAACCAAGCCTCGAGTTTCCCGTGGTGGCCCATGGTGGCTCGGTTCGAACCAACACTTAGAGAAGCAACGGCCGGGGGCTAAAATAAAGATGACCCTTGGGCTCCGAAACCCAAGGGAAAAAGGGCTAGGTGAGGCAAATGGTAAAACCAATGTTGGGCCTTCTTTGGAGGAGTCTTATTCAAAGCGAACTGTCAAGGGGTCCCATAAATCACCCGACCGCGTTAGGGACGCAAAATCCGGGAAAATAATACCGATATGAGCGGAAACTAGGGCGGCAAGAGTGGAACAAAACACCAGGCATAAGGCCGAGCCTTCCACCCTTTACCAAGTATATAGATGCATTAATTAAATAAGATATATTGTGATATCCCAACAAGTAAACATGTTCCAACAAGGAACAACATCTCCATGTTCCAACAAGAAACAAACTTCATCTTCACCTGCAACTAACAACGCTATAAGAGGGGTTGAGCAAAGCGGTAACATGGCCAAACAACGGTTTGCTAGGAATGGTGCAAAAGGTTAGAGGCTGACATGGCAATTTGGGAGGCTTGAGGAGCAGGTGATAGGTAGCGCAGCATAGCGATAGAACGAAGCAGCTAGCATAGCAATGATAGTAGTGAGATCCAGGGTAGCGGTCATCTTGCCTGAAATCCTGCAAGGAAGAAGAACGAGTCCATGAAGAAGACGAACGGATGAAGCCGAACCAAGCGTAGACGAACGAATCCTCACGATCGCAACGAAACGGGAACTATCGAGAAGAAGCACTCAACATGGTAAACACACCACACATAGACAAGACATGATGCACAACAAGCATGATGCATGACAAATCTAGATGAGGCTACTCATGGCAAGAGATGATGCAAACAAGAGCAACACATCAAAGCAAGTTTAAATGAGGCCGGAAACAACATATAACAATTCCGGTAAGTCCTCATATGCAAATTTCGAAATTGGTCCATATCTGAATAAACCTTATGTTCAAGTTGTTAACCAGCAAGTTAATATGCACCACGATGATCTACACGAAATTCTAGTCAAGTTACATATAAAGTTCATTAGAATCGGAGCTACGGCCTAGAAGATATGAGCAAAACAAGTTGAACATGGCATTGATGCTAAATGCATCCAAACATCAAGCAAACACCTCAAAACAAGGATGCAACATGATAATATGAAACTACATGCAAAATCAAGCAAGTTTCATATAGAGCACACTCAAAACGGAGCAACGGTTCAACACATACACTCTATACAAGACATAACAACAATCTGTCCAAAACAGCAACTAGGCATATTGCAAGCATCAAAACAACAAGCTACAGAATCTCAACGTAATAAAAAAAGAATGGGCATGATGTACAGGTAAAGAATGACAAAACATGAACACTGAGCTATCTCCAGAAATCACTAGAACATGCTCAAAAACACATGGCAAGATTGCAAATAATAACAGTTTCAGACTTTAGCAGAAATAACATCAGGTTGCAATGTTTAGAGCTATCAAACAACATGCTACAGGAACTTATCATGGCAAACAAAGGCATGGCATGAATCTAATAAATGCATAGAACAAAAGTCCCTTTGTGACCATAAGCCAAAAGGGCACAGAAAATATGATGGCACCCATGTAAACATGGCAAGTTATATTACAGATTCATACATGGCAGGAACAACAATAAGTAGGCATGTTGGTGAGCTTGAATCACTCACCACAGAGCAATACATGATAAACTAAGCATACATCCTTCAAGAATACATGGCATAGAAGCTATACATGGCAAGAACAACATCATATCATACACGGATCAACTACAACAACCTTGGCAAAATTGAATAACATGTAAACAACCTGCCAGGAAACATTTTATAGCAAAATTAGAGCTCGATTGACTCAAGCTATGGCACTCCATAATTGCAAACAAGGGCATGGATGGATAGATAATAACCATATGTTCAAAACATCCTTACTAAAGTATCTCAAAATAAGCATGGATCTCTCGGTAGCATTAAGTTTACATGGCATAAAAATATCAGTGAGCAGGCTGAAATCAGCAACATCATGAAGCCTAGTTTGCATGCTTGTGCTAGTCACCACAGAGATCAAAAAAATACATGGCATACACCCCTGTAAATATGGCATGGCATATTACAAAACACATGTAGGACTCAAGTTCATAGGATGCACACATCAATCATGGCAAAAATGACAAAAGTGCATGTTCTGATAAGAAACTGAAACTAACATCACATAGCTCTCTTCTAACAGCATTTCGGGCATCAAGATGAGCTCAAATGTAAATTATGCAATGAGATGAAATGATTTACTCGTTGAGACGAACAAATTGACATATTACACGCACGAAACGGAGCTACAGATGCAGAGATATGATGGCATGAACATGGCATGATTATTACACAGATTCAGGACTTAGTCAAAATAGCACCTCGGGGAAAAGTCAACGCGGGACGAGGTGGTGCGGGATGAGGGGATCCGGGGCACAGGGAGGCGTTTGGATCGGGAGTGGTGGATCTCATCCCACTCCCAGATCCAGCGACACGCTGGCAGCTCAGCGAGCTCGGCTCCGGCCGGAGCGGAGGAAGACGGCGAGGGGGGAGCTGGGGAGATGGCGTGGCGGGAAACTCAGCAGGGCCCCACGGCGGCAGGGGCGGCAGGCAGCAGGCTGGTGAGGCGGCGCTGGCAGAGGCAGGGCCTGGCCAGGGCCGGGCGAGAGAGGTGTGGCCTTGAGGCGGACGGGTCTTGGCCAGGCTGGCCAGCGGCGGCGGTGGCAAGGGCGCGGGCGCCGAGGAGGGTGAGGGGCAATGGGGCGAGGCAATGGGGCCGCAATGCAGGCGAGGGGGCCATGGCTCAGGGCTGAACCTGGGCAGCGGGTGCTGTGGGAGGTGTGGCGGGCCAGGTGGCACGCCCGAGTGGCTGGGCGCATGTGGCGGACGCGTCCAGCTGCCGGGCGGACATGTCCGTGGCGCGAGGAGGAGAGATCTAGGGTTTGGGGATTTCATCCATGAAATTCGGGGAAGGGCTAGTTTATAGGTAGAGGGAGCTAGGAGAGTCCAAATGGAGCACGGTTTTCCCCACGATCGTGATCGAGCGACCGAGAGCATGGAGGGGGTTTGCTGGGTTTTGGGCCACTTTGAAAGGGTGTTGGGCTGCAAGGAGAAAGGGCTTTACGGTTACCGGTTAACCGTTGGAGTATCAAACGACCTCCAAATGGCACGAAACTTGACAGCGGTCTACGGTGCTATACCAAGGCCGCTTGACAAACCTCGGGCCATTCCGAGAAAGTTTAACACCCTTTACGAAAAGAGACAAAAGGGGCACCGGAGACATAGGAGTGCGGATTGCAAAACGGACAACGGGAAAATTCTCGGATGCATGAGGCGAACACGTATGCAAAATGAAATGCACATGATGACATGATATGAAATGCAGATGATGACATGGCAAAGTGCAACACGCAAGCAAATGACATGGCAAAGGCGGCGAATAAGCTGGCGGACACACAGGCAAGAGCGAATCCGGGCGTTACAACACTCCTCCACTAACAAGAGATCTCGTACCGAGATCTTAGGACCGAGACGGAAGGGAAAAAGGATGAGGTGAAACAAAAACTTAAAGAAGAAGCAAGGAATCGAGAGCACTCGAGAAGAAGAGAGGAACGACGAGAATGACGAGAATTGAAAGCTCACGGAATCAGATAGACTATGAAACAACTCCGGTTAGAACGAGATAAGAAACAAATAAGACTGAAATGATTTAGGCAGCACTCTGACTGAACATTGAAAGAATAGAACATGAACTTCAGAGGATGGAATGATACTTGATGAAGACAAGAGACAAAACCTCCGGAAAGAATTGGAAGAGTTGAATGAAAAGAACGGAGAAGAAAATGACAACTTGTGTCGCGAATGAAATTGAAAGCATCTTTAGAAGGAAGGTTTGAATGGAGTTGTTGAGGAAATCAACAACGAAAAGAATAAGCTTGTTGTGGACTTATGGATAACATCCCAAAATTTTCGAGGTGATAACCGACCACAAGTGGAAAAGATTTAATAGCTGAGAAAACGAAGAAATGCAAAACTCCACTTCAAAAGAATACGGAGATTTAATTGCGCTTCGAGATGCGAGAAGAAAAGATACTTGAACTCCACCAACAAGAATCTTGATGAACTCTTGAAGAATGAATTAAATCATGAAGAACCACCATGAAGAACTTCGGTAACAAAAGGATGACGAGATAAAATGAAGGATGAAAGAATAGATGAGCGTTGCGATGATTTAGATGGAGGTTCCGACGAGATGGTCGAGGGAATTGAACTCCAGAAAAGAAAAGATGAAAACACTTGGAACTAGAATTTATTCAACAAGAACAAACTCCGAAGGAAAGGATTAATCACTTGGATGAAATAAGAATAAGAATTATGTTAAGCCTATCCTTCACCAATTTAAATTGATGACAAGCAACGGATTTGGCATACTACTTATGCTCGTAGAAATGATTAAGAGGGATATAGCGTAAACTTGAGGAAGGTCTTAAACAACCACCGGTAGGATTGAAACAACAAATGAATTGATAAGATAACGAAGGAAGTGAAATCTTGAACGAACCACCGTAAGAATTGAAAAAGAAAGTAGCAAAGGCACAATTCACCGGGAAGAATTGGAAAACGAATGAAGATATTTGAGGGGATTTAGATCCAAAAGAACAAAGAGATCATGAACTGATTAATGAATGCTTGAACGCAGCACCGGAAGAATATTGAGACGAACGAAGGGGCACGGATATAGAATAATTATAAAACGACTTTGAAAACTTGGAACGAAGGAATCTTCCGAAAAGATGGCCTCCGGATGATTGAGACGGAAAGTAACTCCTGAAATACTCCGGATGGATGAAAAGTATTTGCACGACTAGAAACAATTAGATAGGATAACATCGAGCTATCACCATGAATCTCCGGGAGAATGGACAAGATTTAGAAGGAACTCTTCTTCGGTCTTCAAATGATGACGAGAAACACGACCAAAATAACTGAGGTACTTCGGTAGAATGAAAAGCAAAGAGGTTGAGTCAACAATGAAATGGTTTGAAATCGGTCTTGAAAAGGCATCTGACTAATGAAATTCATTCTTACGTCAAACTCCGAAAAGAATTGAGAATAACTCCGGGGAAATTAGAAGAGTCAGGTAAGATCCTGGGAAAAGACCTGTGGGTTAGGGCCCACTAGAAGAAAAACACCGTTGGAAAGGATTTTCAAATGAGAAATGATGCACCGGAACGATTGAAAGATTTGAATGAGGTGACAACCTCGAATTAGTTGGGACACAGTCGAATCTCCTGAGATGCCTTCATCACTCCGGAAGGATAAACTGGCGAGAGGCGAATGAGCAAAGGGAAATATTTGAGCTGAGGGAAAGAATACGATCGACAACGAAAAAAACTCGAATTTGGATCCACCGGAAAGAAAAAGGATGAAGAATGACGAACGAGACGAGAATTCACCGGTTGAAGTGATTGAGGGAAGACTGAAGAGACTCCGTACGAATGAAATAGATGGTCGGGAGAGAGGCAAACTCCGGGAAGAAAAAGGGTGGGAGGGCGGGAAAACAAAGACAACTTGGAAGGGGAAAACGACGAATAACTTGAAGAGAAAACTCCGGTTGATATCATTGAGGAAAGAAAGCAAAGACTTCGCACGAGTAGGATGGATACTTGATTACGGACTCCGGTTCCGAGAGGAAGAAGGGAGGGCTGGTGGGAAAAACAAGGACAACTTCGGAAAAGGAAAAACAACGACGTCGGAGGAAGAACTGAGGATTGAACTTGGCAAAGATGAAGATGGTCGAGTCGACTTGACGAGAAATGCACCAGATGATAAGAGCTGAGGGCCAACGATCGGAAAACCAACTGCGTGATCCTAAAGAAAATTTGAAGGGGAAGAGAAGTAATTCAAAACACCTACGTCAAGATTCCTGACCAGAGCGGCGAAGGGGCTGAGGAGTAGAAAGAATTCCTACTCTCCGATATAACTAGACTCGGAAAACAGTTTTTTTTCTAGACTCAACAACGGCCAAACTACACGATCAATCAAGGGGGCTCCTAAGGTCGGTCGAGGCTCTGATACCAACTTGTCACGCCCAATATGCGACCCTATCAAAAAGGAACTCGAAGGTCCCACCAAGGATAGACCCGCATATTGAAACGCTTTTGCAAGGTGGATATCATTACATCAACATTACATAATAGATGGGATACATACATAAGGCACGAATGCCACAAGAATACATCAACATCATATACAAGATCAACATTCGACTACTGATGAAACAAAAACAGAGGCTCAAACGACATCCACCCTGCTAGCCCAGGCTGCCGACCTGGAACCTATCCCCTGATCGAAGAAGAAGATGAATAACTCCAACACAAATAAACATCGCTCTCGCGTCATGATCATCGCATAACCTGTACCTGCAATCGATGGTGTAGTAATCATGAGCCACGAGGACTCAGCAATCCCATTACCATGGGTATCAAGACTAGCAAAGCTTAATGTGAAAGGAAGGGGTAAAGTGGTGAGGTTGCAGCAGCGACTAAGCATATATGGTGGCTAACATACGCAAATGAGAGCGAGAAGAGAAACAAAGGGCAGTCGTCAACTAGTAATGATCAAGAAGTGATCCTGAGCTCCTACTTACGTCCGACATAACCCGAAACCATGTTCTCCTCTCGATCAACCCGAAAAGAGACACTCACGATTCACGCTACGGTTGGTGTATTTTAGAAGAGTTTGCTTCAAGTTTACTACAACCGGATATTAACAAATTCCCATCTGCCACATAACCGCAGGCACGGCTTTCGAAAGTTTATACCTGCAGGGTGTCCCAACAGCCCATGATAAGCTCTCGCGATCAACGAGGATATTCCTTCTCCCGGAAGACCCGATCAGTCTCGGAATCCGGCTACAAGACATTTCAACAGCAATAAAACAAGACCAGCAAGACCGCCCGATCGCCGACAATCCCGATAGGAGCTGCACATATCTCGTTCTCGTGGCAACACGGATGAGACAGACTCTGAGTAAAACCAAGCCTCGAGTTTCCCGTGGTGGCCCTTGAGTGGCTCGGTTCGAACCAGCTCTTAGAGAAGCAACGGCCGGGGGCTAAAATAAAGATGACCCTTGGGCTCCGAAACCCAAGGAAAAAGGGCTAGGTGAGGCAAATGGTAAAACCAATGTTGGGCCTTCTTTGGAGGAGTCTTATTCAAAGCGAACTGTCAAGGGGTCCCATAAATCACCCGACCGCGTTAGGGACGCAAAATCCGGGAACATAATACCGATATGACGGAAACTAGGGCGGCAAGAGTGGAACAAAACACCAGGCATAAGGCCGAGCCTTCCACCCTTTACCAAGTATATAGATGCATTAATTAAATAAGATATATTGTGATATCCCAACAAGTAAACATGTTCCAACAAGGAACAACATCTCCATGTTCAACAAGGAACAAACTTCATCTTCACCGCAACTAACAACGCTATAAGAGGGCTGAGCAAAGCGGTAACATAGCCAAACAACGGTTTGCTAGGAAGGGTGCAAAAGGTTAGAGGCTGACATGGCAATTTGGGAGGCTTGAGGAGCAGGTGATAGGTAGCGCAGCATAGCGATAGAACGAAGCAACTAGCATAGCAATGATAGTAGTGAGATCCAGGGTAGCGGTCATCTTTCCTGAAATCCCGCAAGGAAGAAGAACGAGTCCATGAAGAAGACGAACGGATGAAGCCGAACCAAGCGTGAGCGAACGAATCCTCACGATCATAGCAAGCGGAACTATCGAGAAGAAGCACACAACATGGTAAACACACCACACATAGACAAGACATGATGCACAACAAGCATGATGCATGACAAATCTAGATGAGGCTACTCATGGCAAGAGATGATGCAAACAAGAGCAACACATCAAAGCAAGTTTAAATGAGGCCGGAAACAACATATAACAATTCCGGTAAGTCCTCATATGCAAATTTCGAAATTGGTCCAGATCTAAATAAACCTTATGTTCAAGTTGTTAAACAGAAAGTTAAGATGCACCATGATGATCTACACGAAATTCTAGTCAAGTTACATATAAAGTTCATTAGAATCGGAGCTACGGCCTAGAAGATATGAGCAAAACAAGTTGAACATGGCATTGATGCTAAATGCATCCAAACATCAAGCAAACACCTCAAAACAAGGATGCAACATGATAATATGAAACTACATGCAAAATCAAGCAAGTTTCATATAGAGCACACTCAAAACGGAGCAACGGCTCAACACATACACTCTATACAAGACATAACAACAATCTGTCCAAAACAGCAACTAGGCATATTGCAAGCATCAAAACAACAAGCTACAGCATCTCACCGTAATAACAATAGGCATGGGCATGATATACAGGTAAAGCATGACAAAACATGAACACTGAGCTATCTCTAGAAATCACTAGAACATGCTCAAAAACACATGACAAGATTGCAAATAATAACAGTTTCAGACTTTAGCAGAAATAACATCAGGTTGCAATGTTTAGAGCTATCAAACAACATGCTACAGGAACTTATCATGGAAAACAAAGGCATGGCATGAATATACTAAATGCATAGAACAAAAGTCCCTTAGTGACCATAAGCCAAAAGGGCACAGAAAATATGATGGCACCCATGTAAACATGGCAAGTTATATTACAGATTCATACATGGCAGGAACAACAATAAGTAGGCATGTTGGTGAGCTTGAATCACTCACCACAGAGCAATAAATGATAAACTAAGCATACATCCTTCAAGAATACATGGCATAGAAGCTATAAATGGCAAGAACAACATCATAGCATACACGGATCAACTACAACAACCTTGGCAAAATTGAATAACATGTAAACAACCTGCCAGGAAACATTTTATAGCAAAAGTAGAGCTCGATTGACTCAAGCTATGGCACTCCATAATTGCAAACAAGGGCATGGATGGATATAGAATAATCATATGTTCAAAACATCCTTAATGAAGTATCTCAAAATAAGCATGGATCTCTCGGTAGCATCAAGTTTACATGGCATAAAAATATCAGCAGAACAGGGGCTGAAATCAGCAACATCATGAAGCCTAGTTTTCATGCTTGTGCTAGTCACCACAGAGATCAAAAAAATACATGGCATACACCCCTGTAAAGATGGCATGGCATATTACAAAACACATGTAGGACTCAAGTTTATAGGATGCACACATCAATCATGGCAAAAATGACAAAAGTGCATGTTCTGATAAGAAACTGAAACTAACATCACGTAGCCCTCTTCTAACAGCATTTCGGGCATCAAGATGAGCTCAAATGTAAATTATGCAATGAGATGAAATGATTTAATCGTCGAGACGAACAAATTGACATATTACACGCACGAAACGGAGCTACAGATGCAGAGATATGATGGCATGAACATGGCATGATTATTACACAGATTCGGGACTTAGTCAAAATAGCACCTCGGGGAAAAGTCAACGCGGGACAAGGTGGTGCGGGATGAGGGGATCCGGGGCACAGGGAGGCGTTTGGGTCGGGGGAGTGGTGGATCTCATCCCACTCCCCAGATCCGGCGACGACGCTGGCGAGCTCGGCGAGCTCGGCTCCGCCGGAAGCGGAGGAAGACAGCGAGGGCGGAGGCTGTGGCGGGAGATGGCGGCGGCGGGAAACTCAGCAGGGCCCCACGGGTGGCGGGCGGCGGAACCGAGGGCTGGCGGCGCGCTGCAGCGCAGGCGGGCGGGGCGGGGCCGAGCCTGTGACGGCCTGGCGCCGGAGGCGGAGAGGTGGCGGGCCTTGGGCGGATGGCAGGTGGCTGGCGGCCGCCGGAGGCGGCGATCAGCATGGCGGGCGGGCGAGGCGCGGGGCGGCGGCGGGCGGCCCGGGCGCCGCTGGGCTCGGGGCCCGCACCAGGCCTGGCGGGCAGCGCGGTGGGAGGTGGCGGGCCACCACGGCACGCCCGAGTGGCTGGGCGTGGTGGCGGACGCGTCCGGCCGCCGAAGCCGGACATGTCCGTGGCGGAGGAGAGATCTAGGGTTTCGGGGGGATTTCATCCGCGAAATTCGGGGAAGGGGCTAGTTTTATAGGTAGAGGGAGCTAGGAGAGTCCAAATGGAGCACGGTTTTCGCCCACACGATCGTGATCGAACAACCGAGAGCATGGAGGGGAGTTTGCTGGGTTTTGGGCCACTTTGAAAGGGGTGTTGGGCTGCAAGGAGAAAGGGGCTTTACGGTTACCCGGTTAACCGTTGGAGTGTCAAACGACCTCCAAATGGCACGAAACTTGACAGGCGGTCTACCGGTGCTATACCAAGGCCGCTTGACAAACCTCGGGCCATTCCGAGAAAGTTTAACACGCGCACATGAAAAGAGACAAAAGGGGGCGCCGGGAGACATAGGAGTGCCGGCAAAGTGGCTTTGTTACCTATTCCATTAGGAACCGCAGATTGCAAAACAGACAACGGGGAAAATGCTCGGATGCATGAGACGAACACGTATGCAAAATGAAATGCACATGATGACATGATATGAAATGCAGATGATGACATGGCAAAGTGCAACACGCAAGCAAATGACATGGCAAAGACGGCGAATAACTGGCAGACACCTGGCGCAACGAATCCGGGGCGTTACAGCGCAAGACCAAGAACACCACTGACAATGCTCCACCCACCAAGAAGCGCAAGACCAAGAAGAAAGATTGGGCTACTCGCACAGAGCCCCTTGTCATCGAGCCAATTTCTGTTGCTTGTCCTGCA
Organism: Aegilops longissima; assembly: GCA_021605205.1. Lineage (NCBI taxonomy): Eukaryota > Viridiplantae > Streptophyta > Magnoliopsida > Poales > Poaceae > Aegilops > Aegilops longissima. The sequence continues at coordinate 349,143,834 of CM038677.1, read as the reverse complement.
TCTGCACAACAAGAACTTCGTTTGATAGTTCATGAGCCTAGTTCCCCAGAGGCTCCTGAAGCTGAAGACATTCCAGTTGTTGACCCCACCGCAGCTGAAGACATTGGTCATCAAGACATTGTTGAAGATGATGAAGTCCTTCCTCAGATCGAGCACAATGTGGTATCATCGCCTGTTCTTACGACCAGCGAACTCGTCAGCATTTGCCGTCCTTTTACGCCAATTGCTCAGGATGACTCATGGGCTGATCACCCACAAAACTCACCCCATGACGAAGAAACACCAACTACTCCCCCAACTCAAGTCACTGCTCCGGTGCTTGAAGATGATGACTTTGAGGCCCAACCTACTCCATCTCCACAAGCATCGCCAGCTTTCCGCAGGCTTCGCAAGGGACCAAGGGCTCAAGTCACCTTGTCGAGTGTTCCAGCAGGAGAAGAGCGCCAATTGGTTTCACGCCAAGTATTTCCTGAAGCCTCTCCAACTGTGAACAACCCTGAGTCTGAAGCCAACGCGGCTGAAGGTATTCCGGCTGCATCAGCCGATGACCAAGAACCAAGAGTTGAAGAAGTTCATGTTGCCACACCCCTAACCAACCCTAAAGTTGTTCTCGAGGAGAACGTGTCCGACCCTCCAGCTACTCAAGTGGAGGTTAACAACATTGAGGCGACCACCAACACCAACACTGAAGCCAGTGACGTTGTCATGGCTGAAGCTAATGTGGCGCCTGAAGTCAATGTGGTACCCGAAGTGATAGCACCTGAAGTCAATGCTGCACCTGATGCAAATCCATGACTGAAGTCACCGCCATCGCCATCGCCATTGCTCTGCATCGCCTCCCAGGCCACATACTATCGAGCAAGCATACAATTATGGTCAGCTGGTCACTGTCAGATGGCCTATTCTGGTTCCTCCACCTACTGCTGGTCCGCAATTTGATTACCATGTCGAGCATAGGCCTCATGTCCAGAAGCCTAAGCCAAGACTGCCCAGGTTTCCAGGTACTGCCACTTCACCAGGGTCCTTCAATGCAAATGGCTTCATTGCGCACAACACTTTCTTTAATAGCGCCAAGAACCCCTATTCCAAGCCAAGGATTTCATCTGATTGGTTCTGGAGCTATCAGCAGCGCAACTACTACTCATGTGTTCTCTATGATCAAGGGTGCATCTTCCCTCATATGCGTCTTGACTGTGAAGCCATTGCTGGACTGCCATGCCTTGAAGAAGCCCTTGACTGCTTCCGTGATGCTGGATTGCTGAATTTCGTGACTGATAAGGAGCATTGGAATGAAGAGCTTCTGCTGTAATTCTATGCCACCCTCCACATTCGCGGCTACAACAGGGATCCGAAGACATGTGTCCTTCAGTGGATCACAGGCAACGTACACCATGAAGCTAAAGATCTTGACATTATTGAGCTCACTGGTCTGCCCTCTCCAGGTGAACTATATGAACCTGGTTGTCAGCTTCACCGCAATGCTTTGGAGAGCATCTTTCAGAAGCCAGAACCCAACATGAGCCAAATGCTGAGCATGATGAAGCCTCTGCTACATGACGCTGATTACCCAAAGGAGTTCTTTGTCGAAGGCCTAGAGTATCTGCCCCGAAGGCCTAGAGTATCTGCCCCGCACTATTTATCATATTATCAGGCGAACTCTATGGCCTGTCAAAGGACATTCTTCAGCAGCGAAACTTGAAGGAGGAATGAAGACTTTAGTCTTTTATATCTTCAACGGCATCAGCTTCAATGCTCAAGACTTCTTTATCAGGCAGTTGGCTGCATCAGGCTCTGATCTCCTTGGACTGAAGTTCTACGCTCCATGGGTTATGCGCCTCATCAAGCTTCATTCAGCTGCTAACTATCAGCCCTCTGCTCGCAACCATCTGATCTTTCTGCCAGAGGTTGATATGTCAGTTGAAGCCATATACCCCGAGCCTGCCAAGGAGCCTGTTTGTCTTCACAATGCTGATCACCAAAGCTTCACACAACCCATTGAAGGAGTCTAGACCGCCACTCGTGTTTATCCTCTGGCTGGCAATACACGCTTACCTCACCGTGCTCAAACCGAAGCCACTGATAGCATGCTACGTCTTGAACTTGCATTGGCTTTCCTCGAAGAGGAGAGGGTGATGCAGCAAGTGCCGCGTAGGTATTTCCCTCAGTTTTGAGAACCAAGGTATCAATCCAGTAGGAGGCTCCTCAAAAGTCCCACGCACCTACACAAACAAACTGAGAACTCACAACCAACGCAATAAAGGGGTTGTCAATCCCTTCACGGCCACTTGCAAAAGTGAGATCTAATAAAGATAGTATGATAAGATAAATATATTTTTGGTATTTTATAATATAGATGCAAAAAGTAAAGATGCAAATAAAAGTAGATTGGGAGCAAATATGATAAGAGATAGACCCCATGGCCATAGGTTTCACTAGTGGCTTCTCTCAAGATAGCATAAGTATTACAGTGGGTGAACAAATTACTGCCGAGCAATTGATAGAAAAGCGCATAGTTATGAGATTATCTAGGCATGATCATGTATATAGGCATCACGTCCATATCAAGTAGACCGACTCCTGCCTGCATCTACTACTATTACTCCACACATCGACCGCTATCCAGCATGCATCCAGAGTATTAAGTTCATAAGAACAGAGTAACGCCTTAAGCAAGATGACATGATGTAGAGGGATAAACTCATGCAATATGATATAAACCCCATCTTGTTATCATCGATGGCAACAATACAATACGTGCCTTGCAACCCTTTCTGTCACTGGGTAAGGACACCGCAAGATTGAACCCAATGCTAAGCACTTCTCCCATGGCAAGAAAGTTCAATCTAGTAGGCCAAACCAAACTAATAATTCGAAGAGACTTGCAAAGATAACTTAATCATACATAAAAGAATTCAGAGAAGATTCAAATATTATTCATAGATAAACTTGATCATAAACCCACAATTCATCGGATCTCGACAAACACACCGCAAAAAGAGATTACATCGAATAGATCTCCACAAGAGAGGGGGAGAACATTGTATTGAGATCCAAAAAGAAAGAAGAAGCCATCTAGCTAATAACTATGGACCCGTAGGTCTGTGGTAAACTACTCACAACTCATCGGAGGGGCAAAGATGTTGATGTAGAGGCCCTCCATGGTTGATTCCCCCTCCGGCAGAGTGCCGGCGAAGGCTCCAAGATGGGATCTCACGGATACAAAAGATTACGGTGGTGGAAATTGTGTTTCGTGGTGCCCCTGGATGTTTTCGGGGTACGTAGGTATATATAGGAAGAAGAAGTACGTCGGTGGCCGCCCGGGGGGCCCACGAGCCAGGGGCACGCCCTATAGGGGGGGCGCGCCCTCCTATCTCGTGGAGACCTCGTCTGCTTCTTGACTTGCACTCCAAGTTCTCTGGATCACGTTCGTTCCAAAAATCACGCTCCCGAAGGTTTCATTCCGTTTGGACTCTGTTTGATATTCCTTTTCTTCGAAATACTGAAATAGGCAAAAAAAAACAGCAATATGGGCTGGGCCTCCGGTTAGTAGGTTTGTCCCAAAAATGATAGAAATGTGTAAAATAAAGCCCATAAACATCCAAAAGGGGTAATATAATAGCATGGAACAATCAAAAATTATAGATAAGTTGGAGACGTATCAAGCATCCCCAAGCTTAATTCATGCTCGTCCTCGAGTAGGTAAATGATAATAAGAGAATTTTTGATGTGGAATGCTACCTATCATAATTCATAATGTAATTTTCTTTATTGTGGCATGAATGTTCAGATCCAAATAAATACAAAATAAAATTTCATATTGATAAAAGAAATAGTAATACTTCAAGTATACTAACCAAAGTAATCATGTCTTCTCAAAATAGCATGGCAAAAGAAAGTTCATCCCTACATAATCATATAGTTAGGCTATGCTTCATTTTCGTCACACAAAGATGTTCCCAACTTCTATACCCCCGATGACAAGCCAAGCAATTGTTTCATCCTTAAATAATCTCAAACTTTTCAACCTTCACGCAATACATGAGCGTGAGCCATGGATATAGCACTATGGGTGGAACGGAATATGATGATGGGGATTGTGTGGAGAAGACAAAAAAGGAGAAAGTCTCACATTGACGAGGATAATCAACGGGCTATGGAGATGCCCATCAATTGATGTCAACATGAGGAGTGGGGATTGCCATGCAACGGATGCACTAGAGCTATAAATGAATGCTTAACAATTGAAAACTAGTGGGTGTGCATCCAACTTGCTTGCTCACGAAGACCTAGGGCATTTGAGGAAGCCCATCGTAGGAATATGCAAGCCAAGTTCTATAATGAAAAATTCTCACTAGTATGAAAAAGACAACTTATGAGACTCACTATATGGAAAACAAGGTGCTACTTTGAAGCACAATATATGAGACTCACTAGATGGAGAACAAGGTGCTACTTTGAAGCACGAGTGTGGTAAGAGGATAGTAGCATTGTCCCTTCTCTTTTTTTCTCTCATTTTTTTATTTGGGCCTTTTCTCTTTTTTTATGGCCTCTTTTTTTTCTTTTTTTTATTTTCCGTCCGGAGTCTCATCCCGACTTGTGGGGGGATCATGGTCTCCATCATCCTTTCCTCACTTGGGACAATGCTCTAAAAATGATGATCATCACACTTCTATTTTCTTACAACTCAACAATTACAACTCGATACTTAGAACAAAATATGACACTATATGAATGCCTCCGGCGGTGTACCGGGATGGTGCAATGAATCAAGAGTGACATGTATGAAAAATAATGCATGGTGGCTTTTCCACAAATACGATGTCAACTACGTGATCATGCAATGGCAATATGACAAAAGTAAAGTATGTCATGATGATGAACGGAACGGTGGAAAGTTGCATGGCAATATATCTCGGAATGGCTATGGAAATGCCATAATAGGTAGGTATGGTGGCTGTTTTGAGGAAGATATAGGGAGGTTTATTTGTGATAGAGCCTATCGTATCACGGGGTTTGGATGCACCGGCGAAGTTTGCACCAACTCTCAAGGTGAGAAAGGGCAATGCACGGTACCGAAGAGGCTAGCAAAGGCGGAAAGGTAAAAGTGCGTATAATCCATGGACTCAACATTAGTCAAAAGAACTCATATACTTATTGCAAAAATTTAGAAGTCATAAAAGATCAATTACTATGCGCATGCTCCTAGGGGGATAGATTGGTAGGAAAAGACCATCGCTCGTCCCCGACCGCCACTCATAAGGATGCACAAGCCAGGTACACTTCATGTTTCAAATTTGTTACACAACTTTAACCATACGTGCATGCTACGGGACTTGCTAACTTTAACAAAAGCATTATTTAAATTCATAATCACCCAACTAGCATGACTTTAATATCACTACCTCCATATCTCAAAACAATTATCAAGTATCAAATTGATCATAGCATCCAATTCACTTCCTATGATATTTTTTATTATACCCAACTTGGATGCCTACCATTCTAGGACCAATTTTATGATCATAGAAAATACCATGCTGTTCTAAAAGACTCTCAAAATAATATAAGTGAAGCATGAGAGACTAACAATTTCTTCAAAATTAAGACACCACCATTCTCTAAAAGATATAAGTGAAGCAGTAGAGCAAAAACTATCAAGCTCAAAAGATATAAGTGAAGCACATAGAGTATTCTAGCAAATTCTAATAAAATAGGCTTCTCCCAAAAGGTGTGTACATCAAGGATGATTGTGATAAACTAAAAAGCAAAGACTAATATAATACACGACGCTCCAAGCAAAACACTTATCATGTGGTGAATAAAAATATAGCTCCAAGTAAAGTTACCAATGAACGAAGACGAAAGAGGGGATGCCTTCACGGGGCATCCCCAAGCGTAGGCTTTTGGCTATTATTGAATATCTTGGGGTGCCTTGGGCATCCCCAAGCTTAGGCTCTTTCCACCATTTATTCCATAGTCCATAAAAGCTTCACCCAAAACTTGAAAACTTCACAACACAAAACTCAACCGGAAATCTTATAAGCTCCGTTAGTGAAAGAAAACAAAAGACCACTTCAAGGTACTGTAATGAACTCATTCTTTATTTATATTGGTGTTAAACCTACTGTATTCCAACTTTTCTATGGATTATAAACTATTTTACTAGCCATAGATTCATCAAAATAAGCAAACAACACACGAAAAATAGAATCTGTCAAAAACAGAACAGTCTGTAGTAATCTGTAACTAACTCTAACTTCTGGAACTCAAAAAAATCAGCAAAAATAGGACGACCTAGGAAATTTGTTTATTGATCAGCAGCAATTGTAATCACTATTTTATCACGTTCTGGTAATTTTTAACAATTGTTTTCGTGAGCCGAAAGTTTCTGGAAATCTCATTAAGATCAAATAACTATCATGCAAGAAGATCCTATAGGTTTAACTTGGCACAAACACTAATTAAAACATAAAACCACATCTAAACAGAAGGTAGATGGATTATTTATTACTTAAGCAGAAAGGAAAAATATTGGGTTTTCTCCCAACAAGCGCTTTTCTTTAAAGCCTTTTTAGCTAGGCATTAGGATTTTAATGATTCTCACAAGAAAGACAAGAATTGAGGCACAAAGAGAGCATCATAAAACATGTGACAAACACACTTAAATCTAACATACTTCCTATGCATAGGCATATTATAGGCAAACAAATTATCGTAGTAAGCAAAAACTAGCATATGCAAGGAAGCGGAAAGGAAAAATAGCAATCTCAACATAACGAGAGGTAATTTAGTAACATGAAAATTGCTATAACCATATTTTCCTCTCTCATAATAATTACATGTAGGATCATAAGAAAATTCAACAATATAGCTATCACATAACATATTCTCAACACGATCCACATGCATGCGAAGTTGACACTCTTCCAAAATAGTGGGATTATCATTAACTAAAGTCATGATTTCTCCAAGCCCACTTTTATAAAAAAATTCATAAGATTGAATGTTATCCAAATATGTGGGATCTAAAGTTGACACTCTTCCAAACCCACTTTCAATATTATTGCAAACACTATTATCAATCTTATATTCATCATGGGGCTTAAATAAATTTTCAAGATCATAAGAAGAATCTCCCCAATCATGACTATTGGACATAGCAAAACTAGCATCCCCAAGCTTAAGGTTTTGCATATTATTAGCATAATTTACATCAATAGAATTTATAATAAAATCATTGCAATCATGCTTTTTATTCAAAGATCAATCGTGAAGCACTTCATCATAATTTTCAGATTTACGGATCTCAGGCAAAAGCTTATAAAGATAATCTAGTGCATCCAAATCACTAGGAATTGGTTCATCATAATTGGATCTCTTAAAAAGATTGGCAAGCGGATGAGGATCAATAGATATTAGCTTCTATTTTTAGGAATAAATACTCAACTATTTCAACCAAACGAGCAAACGAGCCAAGTAAGACATCAAGGCAAACGAAAAGACAAACGGAACAGAGAGGGCAAATAAAACGGCAAGGGTGAAGTGGGGGAGAGGAAAACGAGAGGCAAATGGCAAATAATGTAATGCGAGAGATAAGGGATTGTGATGGGTACTTGGTATGTTGACTTTTTATGAGACTCCCAACAGCGGTGCGAAATCCTTCTTGCTACGTCTTGAGCTTATGTTGGTTTTCCTCGAAGAGGAGAGGGTGATGCAGCAAGTGTAGCGTAAGTATTTCCCTCAGTTTTGAGAACCAAGGTATCAATCCAGTAGGAGGCTCCTCAAAAGTCCCATGCACCTACACAAACAAACTGAGAACTCGCAACCAATGCAATAAAGGGGTTGTCAATCCCTTCACGGCCACTTGCGAAAGTGAGATCTAATAAAGATAGTATGATAAGATAAATATATTTTTGGTATTTTATAATATAGATGCAAAAAGTAAAGATGCAAATAAAAGTAGATTGGGAGCAAATATGATAAGAGATAGACCCGGGGGCCATATGTTTCACTAGTGGCTTCTCTCAAGATAGCATAAGTATTACGGCGGGTGAACAAATTACTGCCGAGCAATTGATAGAAAAGCGCATAGTTATGAGATTATCTAGGCATGATCATGTATATAGGCATCACGTCCATAACAAGTAGACTGAATCCTGCCTGCATCTACTACTATTACTCCACATATCGACCGCTATCCAGCATGCATCTAGAGTATTAAGTTCATAAGAACAGAGTAACGCTTTAAGCAAGATGACATGATGTAGAGGGATAAACTCATGCAATATGATATAAACCCCATCTTGTTATCCTTGATGGCAACAATACAATACGTGCCTTGCAACCCTTTCTGTCACTGGGTAAGGACACCGCAAGATTGAACCCAAAGCTAAGCACTTCTCCCATGGCAAGAAAGATCAATCTAGTAGGCCAAACCAAACTGATAATTCGAAGAGACTTGCAAAGATAACTTAATCATACATAAAAGAATTCAGAGAAGATTCAAATATTCTTCATAGATAAACTTGATCATAAACCCACAATTCATCAGATGTCGACAAACACACTGCGAAAAGAGATTACATCGAATAGATCTCCACAAGAGAGGGGGAGAGCATTGTATTGAGATACAAAAAGATAGAAGAAGCCATCTAGCTAATAACTATGGACCCGTAGGTCTGTGGTAAACTACTCACAACTCATCGGAGGGGCAAAGATGTTGATGTAGAGGCCCTCCGTGGTTGATTCCCCGGCAGAAAGTGCGACGAAGGCTCCAAGATGGGATCTCGCGGATACAGAAGGTTACGGTGGTGGAAATTGTGTTTCGTGGTGCCCCTGGATGTTTTCGGGGTACGTAGGTATATATAGGAAGAAGAAGTATGTCGGTGGCCGCCCGGGGGGCCCACGAGATAGGGGCGCGCCCTATGGGGTGGGGCGCGTCCTCCTATCTCGTGGAGGCCTCAGCTGCTTCTTGACTTGCACTCCAAGTTCTCTGGATCACGTTCGTTCCAAAAATCACGCTCCCGAAGGTTTCATTCCGTTTGGACTCCGTTTGATATTCCTTTTCTTCGAAATACTGAAATAGGCAAACAAACAGCAATATGGGCTGGGCCTCCCGTTAGTAGGTTAGTCCCAAAAATGATATAGATGTGTAAAATAAAGCCCATAAACATCCAAAAGGGGTAATATAATAGCATGGAACAATCAAAAATTATAGATACGTTGGAGACGTATCACATCACTATTGCTCAAAGGCCTCGGAAGCGATCTCGTGTTCTCAATGATCGAGAGCTTCTCGTTGCCCTGCATCAAAAATAGGATAAGCATCACTACTGGCTGAAGCGACAGATGCAAAGCCTCTTGGTGGGCATCAATCGCATTCACAATCTTGCCACCAAGAATGCCTTTGTTACACATGAAACCTGTTGGAGGTCATGGAAGAGTTTGACATTGCTGAGTGCTGAAGCAGATCTTCAAGACGATGGCTTCACTGAAAGATTCAAGTTTGACTCCACTCCTCCAAGGAATGCTGTCTTGCGTCGAACTCCCTATCTTGAAGACTCTGATTATTCCTCCTCAGCTGCAACAGTGAATGCCAGAGTCATAGATGATCAAGATGATGCTACCTCACCACCTCCAACTTCAGCGTGTATCGACACTGCACCAAGTTCTTCTGCACCACGAAACCCCGACGCCGACCCTGCAGCTTCACCTACTCCTTCTGGGAACGAGTAGAGGCTCTATGTCTTCAAACCTTTTTGGTCCTTACTGACGAAAGGGGGAGAAGCATATGAGTTGATAGTCTTCAAGCGGGTCCATATGGGCGGTTGCTTTATATTTTGCTTAGTGTTTACAACTCTCGCTTTTGATACATTTGGTTCTTTGAGTTGTAACACTTAAACTTGATGGTCGTCTGCTACTTGTTTGCTATTCTGTGATGCGATGATAAATTCCGCATGTGCGATGATAAATCCTGCATGAAGTCATATTGCAGACGTCCATTTTTCATTATGCATGTCATTATCTTTGTTACATCAAATCATGCATGATGAATTGTCTTCATAAGTTCAAGAGGATCTCCACAAGTACAACCCGCCATGTGCAATTACATTCCAAAAGCAAATACTTGTATGCACATCTTCAGGGGGAGCCTTTTGCTACTTACGAAGACAATACCTAAATCCTTTACAATTTCAAATACTTTTATCCCCGTTGAAAACTTCAACCAGTTTATCATCAATCACCAAAAAGGGGGAGATTGTAAGTGCATCTAGTGCCACCCCTAGTTGGTTTTGGAGTATTAACGACAAACCTCGTTGAGGGACTAATGTGTTTGTGAGAATTGCAGGATAACAGATGTAGTAGTCCCTCATTGATTCGGTTTACCTACCGGAGATGACCCCTAAAAATGTATGAAGACATTGAAGACAAAGGTGGTATGTGAAGATATTCACATTGAAGACTATGACATGAGAAGACATCGCGTGAAGACCATGGAGCGCGAAGACTTAGTTGTTTCGTTGTTTCCTTTTTTTCTATGTTGAGTCATAGGAACCACCATACTGTTAAGTGGGGTCCCAGTGAACAAAGTCAGAGTGACTGAGTGATGCTCAACCAAAATCCTATGTCTTCGAGCGAAGACAATGAGAGCAAATCTTATCCACAGCTGGATGAGTCATCTTTACTTGCAGCCCAAGTCAAGCTGTCGCGTGTGTTTGAAATCTGACAGTTGGAACACGTGTCAGTTCCTTAGTGACCCAGGGTCATTTCAGACAAATCATGTCGGGTTGCCTAGTGGCTATAAATAGCCCTCCCCCTACACCATAAATCGGTGGCTGCTCAGAGTTAGTGCATGGCTTTTGTCCTTTGAGAGCAACCCACCTCCGAAGCTTTTGAGAGAGAGAAATCCTTGCGAGGACAAAGCCCAAACACACAAAGCCAAAGAGTGTTAGGCATCATCAAGTCTTTTCGTCTCGCGTGACTCAAGACTTGTTACACTTGAGGACTGTGAATCCTCCACCGGTTAGGCGTCGCGTTCGAGCATCCAAGAGTCATTGTGGATCGCCGTGAACAAAGTCTGTGAAGGTTTGGAAGTCTACCTTGAAGACTTACCAGAGTGATTGGGTGAGGACTGGGTGTCCTTAGCTCAAGGGGAATAAGGTGAAGACGTGGTCTTCTGAGTTGAATCTCAGCCTCCCTAACCAGACGTACAGTTGTCACAGCAACTGGAACTGGTCCAACAAATCCTGTGTCCTCACCAAGTGACTAGTTCTATCCTCTCCCTCTGTATACTTACAGTTTGTCTTCGAGAACGTTTAACACCCGCACACGAAAAGAGGTAAACGGGGGCGCCGGGAGACATAGGAGTGCCGGATTGGAAAACGGACAACGGGGAAAATGCCCGGATGCATGAGAAGAACACGTATGCAAAATGAAATACACATGATGACATGATATGAAATGCATATGATGACATGGCAAAGTGCAACACGCAAGCAAATGACATGGCAACGACGGCGAATAACTGGCTGACACCTGGCGCAACGAATCCGGGGCGTTACAACACTCGTCCACTAATAAGAGATCTCGTCCCGAGATCTTAGGACCGAGACGGGAGAGAAAAGGGATGAGGTGAAACAAGAACTGAAGAGAAGAAGCAAAGAATCGAGAGCACTCGAGAAAACGAGAGGAACGATGAGAATGACGAGAATCGAAAGCTCACAGAATCAGATAGACTATGAAACCACTCGTTCTAACCGGAGTGGTTAGAATGAGAAAAGAAACGGATAAGACTGAAAGGATTTAGGCAGCACTCCGGCTAAAACATGGAGGAACAGAATCTGAACTTGAGAAGATGGAATGACACTTGATGAAGACATGACACAAAAACCTCCGGAAAGAATTGAAATAATGGAATGAAAAGAATTTAGAAGGTTGATTGAACGAAGTTGTTGAGAAAATCAACAACGAAAGAATAAGCTTGTTGTGGACTTATGGATAACCTCTCAAAATTATGAGGTGGTAACCAACCACAAGCAGAAAAGATTAAATAGCTGAGAAGAACGAAGAAATGCAAAACTCCACTTCAAAAGAATACGGAGATTTAATTGCACTTCAAGATGCAAGAAGAAAAGGTACTTGAATTCCTCCAAAAGAATCTTGATGAACACTTGAAGAATGAATTAAATCATGACGAGCCACCGTGAAGAACTCTGGTAACAAAAGGATGATGAGATAGAATGAAGGAGGAAAGAATAAGATGAGCATTGCGATGATTTAGATGGAGGTTCCGACGAGATGGTCGAGGGAAATTTGAACTCCGGAAAAGAAAAGATGGAGAACACTTGGAACTAGAATTTATTCATCAAGAACAAACTCCAAAGAAAAAGATCAATCACTTCGATGAAATAAGAATAAGATTTATTGTATGCTTATCCTTCATCAAATTAAATTGATGACAAGCAATGGATTTGCATACTACTTATTCTTCTTGAAAAGGATTGAGAAGTGACATATCACAAACTTGAGGAGGTCTTCATGAACCACCGGTAGGATTGAAAAGAACGAATGGATTAAAATGATAGTGAAGGAAAAAGAATCTGAATGAACCACCGTAAGAATTCGAAATGACTGATGAAAGAGAATGAATCACCGGGAAGAATTAGAAAAACAAATATGCTCGAGGGGATTTAGATGCAAAAGAACAAAGAGATCATGAGCTGATTAAAGAGCACTTGAACGAGGCACCGGGATAAATAGAGAACGATAACTGGAATAATGGCCTCCGGTGAAAAAAAAACGGAAAGACAACTTCTGACAAACTCCGGATAGGTAAGAAAAGAATAACTGACAAACTGAAATAATTGAGAGGATAATAAGAAGCTAGAATCATGAATCTTCGGAAGAACGTCCAAGATTTAGAGGAAAAATTCCTCTTCGGTCTTCAAATATCGACGGGAAACAACACAAAAATAACTGAGGTACTCCGGAAGAATGAAAAAGAGGAAGGGTTGAACCAACAATGAAATGATTTGAAATTGATCTTGGACAAGGCATGTGACTGATGAAATCCATTCTTACGTCACACTTGAAAATAATTGGGAATAGCTCCGCGGAAATAGAAGAGTCAGGTAAGATCCTGGGAAAAGACCTATGGGTTAGGGCCCACTGAAGAGATAACACCGTTGGAAAGGATTGTTGAACAGATAGATGATGCACCGGAACAATTGAGATATTTGCATGAGGTGACAACCTCGGATTAATTCAAACACAGACGAATCTCCTGAGATGTCTTCAGCACTCCGGAAGGATAAACTGGCGAGAGGCGAACGAGCAAAGGGAAAACATTTGGGCCGAGGAAAGAATATAATCACTACCAAAAAATGGAATTGAATCCACCGAAAAAGAAAGAGATGAAGAATGACGAACGAGACGAGCATTCACCGGTTGAAACAATTGACGAAAGACTGAAGAGGCTCCGCATGAATGAAATTGATGCTCGGAAGAAACTCGGACTCCGGGAATAATAGGGTGGGAGGGTGGGAAAACAAAGACAACTTGGAAGGGGAAAACGACGAATATCTTGAAGAGAAAACACCAGTTGAAATCATTGAGGAGAGAGAGCAAAAACTTCGTACGAGTAGGATGGATACTCGATTACGGACTCCGGCTCCGAGAAGAAAAAGGGGTGGGAGGGTGGGAAAAACAAGGACAACTTCAGACAAGGAAAAACAACGACGTCGGAGGAAGGACTGAGGATTGAACTTGGCACAGATGAAGAGGCTCGAGTCAACTTGACGAGAAATGCACCGGATGAAAAGAGATGGGAACCAATGATCGGAAAACCAACTGCGCGATCCTAAAGAAAATTTGAAGGGGAAGAGAAGTAATTCAAAACACCTACGTCAAGATTCCTTACCAGAGCGACGAAGGGGCTGAGGAGTAAAAAGAATTCCTACTCTCCGATATAACTAGACTCCGAAAACAGTTTTATTCTAGACTCAACTGCGGCCAAACTACACGACAATCAAGGGGGCTCCTAGGGTCGGTCGAGGCTCTGATACCAACTTGTCACGCCCAATATGCGACCCTATCCAAAAGGAACTCGAAGGTCCCACCAAGGATAGACCCGCATATTGAAACGCTTTTGCAAGGTGGATATCATTACATCAACATTACATAATACATAGGGATACAACCAAGACATACAATGTCACATGAATACAACAACATCATATACAAGATCAACATCCGACTACGGAGAATCATAAACTGAAGCTCAAACGACATCCACCCTGCTAGCCAGGCTGCCGACCGAACCTATCCCCGATCGAAGAAGAAGCGAAGAAGAACTCCAACACAAATAAACATCGCTCTCGCGTCATGATCATCGCATAACCTGTACCTGCAACTGGTGGTGTAGTAATCTGTGAGCCACGAGGACTCAGCAATCCCATTACCATGGGTATCAAGACTAGCAAAGCTTAAAGGGAAGGGAAGGGGTAAAGTGGTGAGGTTGCAGCAGCGACTAAGCATATATGGTGGCTAACCAACGCAAATGAGAGCGAGAAGAGAAACAAAGGAATGGTCGTCAACTAGTAATGATCAAGAAGTGATCCTGAACTCCTACTTACGCCGACATAACCCAAAACCGTGTTCTCCTCTCGATCAACCCGAAAAGAGACACTCACGATTACGCACACGGTTGGTGTATTTTAGAAGAGTTTGCTTCAAGTTTACTACAACCGGATATTAACAAATTCCCATCTGCCACATAACATGGCACGGCTTTGAAAGTTCAAACCTGCAGGGTGTCCCAACTTAGCCCATGATAAGCTCTCGCGATCAACGAAGGATATTCCTTCTCCCCGGGAAGACCCGATCAGTCTCGGAATCCCGGCTACAAGACATTTCGACAGCAATAAAACAAGACCAGCAAGACCTCCCGACGTTCCGACACCCTGATAGTATCCGCGCGTATCTCGTCTCAGGCCACGACCGGATGAGCAGTCCGTACAACTAAAACCAGACCTCAAGTTTCCTTGAGGGGGCGCTGCACAGGGCTCTAGTTCGGACCAACACTTAGACAACATTGGCCCGGGGGGGCTAAAATAAAGATGACCCTTGGGATGCGCGACTCCCAAGGGAAAAAGGTAATAGGTCAGGCAAATGGTAAAACCAATGTTGGGCCTTGCTGGAAAAGTCTTATTCAAAGCGAACTGTCAAGGGGGTCCCATAAATCACCCGACCGCGTTAGGGACGCAAAAATCCGGGAACATAACACCAATATGACGGAAACTAGGGCGGCAAGAGTGGAACAAAACACCAAGCATAAGGCCGAGCCTTCCACCCTTTACCAAGTATATAGATACATTAATAATATAAGATATATTGTGATATCCCAACAAGTAAACGTGTTCCAACAAGGAACAACATCTCCATGTTCCAACAAGGAACAAACTTCATCTTCACCTGCAACTAACAACGCTATAAGAGGGGCTGAGCAAAGCGGTAACATAGCCAAACAACGGTTTGCTAGGAAGGGTGCAAAAGGTTAGAGGCTGACATGGCAATTTGGGATGGCTTGATAAACAGGTAATAGGTAGCGCAGCATAGCGATAGAACGAAGCAACTAGCATAGCAATGATTGTAGTGAGATCCAGGGTAGCGGTCATCTTGCCTGAAATCCCGCTAGGAAGAAGAACAAGTCCATGAAGAAGACGAACGGATGAAGCCGAACCAAGCGAAGACGAACGAATCCTCACGATCGCAACGAAACAGGAACCAACAAGAAGAAGCACACAACATAGTAAACACACCACACATAGACAAGACATGATGCACAACCAAGAATGATGCATGACAAGACTACATGAAGCTACTCATGGCAAGAGATGATGCAAACAAGAGCAACACATCAAATCAAGTTTAAATGAGGCCGGAAACAACATATAACCATTCCGGTAAGTCCTCATAAGCAAATTTCGAAATTGGTCCAGATCTGAATAAACCTTATGTTCAAGTTGTTAAACAGCAAGTTAAGATGCACCACGATGATCTACACGAAATTCTAGTCAAGTTACATATAAAGTTCATTAAATTCGGAGTTACGGCCTAGAAAATATGAGCAAAACAAGATAAGCATGGCATCGATGCAAAATGCATACAAACATCAAGAGAACACCTCAAAACAAGGGTGCAACATGATAATATGAAGCTACATGCAAAATCAAGCAAGTTTCATATAGAGCACACTCAAAACGGAGCAACGGTGCAACACATACACACTATACAAGTCATGACAACAATCTGTCCAAAACAGCAACTAGGCATATTGCAAGCACCGAAATAACAAGCTACAGCATCTTAACATGAAAACAAAAGGCATGGGCATGATGTACAGGTAAAGCATTACAAAACATGAACACTGAGCTAACTCCAGAAACCACCAGAACATGCTCAAAAGGACATGGCAAGATTGCAAATAATAACAGTTTCAGGCTTTGCAGAAATAACATCAGGTTGCAATGTTTAGAGCTATCAAACAACATGCTACAGGAACTTATCATGGCAAACAAAGGAATGGAATGAATCTACTAATTGCATAGAACAAAAGTCCTTTACTGACCATGAGCCAAAAAGGACCAGAAGATATGATGGCACCCATGTAAACATAGCAAGTTATATTACAGATTCATACATGGCAGGAACTACAATAAATAGGCATGTTGGTGAGCTTGAACCACTCACCACAGAGCAATACATGGCATGGCAAGGCAACTCACAGTAAGAAGACATGGCATAGAAGCTATACATGGCAAGAACAACATCATAGCATACACGGATCAACTACAACAACCTTGGCAAAATTGAATAACATGTAAACAACCTGCCAGGAAACATTTTATAGCAAAAGTAGAGCTCGATTGACTCAAGCTATGGCACTCCATAATTGCAAACAAGGGCATGGATGGATAGATAATAACCATATGTTCAAAACATCCTTACTGAAGTATCTCAAAATAAGCATGGATCTCTCGGTAGCATCAAGTTTACATGGCATAAAAATAACAGCAGAACAGGGCTGAAATCAGCAACATCATGAAGCCTAGTTTGCATGCTTGTGCTAGTGACCACAGAGATCACAAAAATACATGGCATACACCCCTGTAAAGATGGCATGGCATATTACAAAACACATGTATGACTCAAGATCATAGGGTGCACACATCAATCATGGCAAAAATGACAAAAGTGCATGTTCTGATAAGAATCTGAAACTAACATCACATAGCCCTCTTCCAACAGCATTTCGGGCATCAAGATGAGCTCAAATGAAAATGATGCAATGATATGAAATGATCTACTCTTCGAGGCGAACATTTTGACATATTACACGCACGAAACAGAGCAGTATGCAGAGAGTTATGATGCAATGAACATGCAACAAAAATAATGCAAGAAAAGGACTTGGGGGATTTCGGGGGAGAGGAAAGTCAACCGGATCTGGATCTGGGCGGGCTCGCCGGAGTAGGAGAAGAAGGTGGCCGGAGGGGGGCCGGAGAGGGCGTCGGAGAGGGCCGGGCGCTGGTCTGGCCGGGCGGCGCTGAGCGGGCGGCCGGCCGGGCCGGCGAGGGGGAGGCGGCCGGGCGGACGGCGGGTGAGGCGGTGGCGGGCGGAGGGCGGCGGCAGCCGCCGCCGGGCAAGGCTGCTGGCGGCCGGCGAGGCGGCGGCGGCGGCCGCTGGGGGGCGGGCGGGGGAGAGCAATGGCGCGGGCGGCGGGCGGGCGGGTGCTGCTGGCTTGACTCGGCCCGCTGGCCGGGCGGCGCGGACGGGCGGCGAAGGCCACGTGGCACCTCCGGATAGGGCGCGGGCGCTGGCGGACGTGTCCGGCCGCCGGGCGGACATGTCCGGCGGCGCGGAGGGAGATTTGCTAGGGTTTCATCTGCGCGAAAATTCGGGGGGAGACACCTATTTATAGGTAGAGGGAGCTAGGAGAGTCCAAATGAGGCGCGGTTTTCGGCCACGCGATCGTGATCGAACGACCGAGAGCATGGAGGGGAGTTTGCTGGGTTTTGGGCCACTTCGGAGGGGTGTTGGGCTGCAACACAAAAGAGGCTTTTGCGGTTACCCGGTTAACCATTGGAGTATCAAACGACCTCCAAATGGCACGAAACTTCACATGCGGTCTACCGGTGCTATACCAAGGCCGCTTGGCAAACCACGGTCCATTCCGAGAATGTTTAACACCCGCACACGAAAAGAGGTAAACGGGGGCGCCGGGAGACATAGGAGTGCCGGATTGGAAAACGGACAACGGGGAAAATGCTCGGATGCATGAGACGAACACGTATGCAAAATGAAATACACATGATGACATAATATGAAATGCATATGATGACATGGCAAAGTGCAACACGCAAGCAAATGACATGGCAACGACGGCGAATAACTGGCTGACACCTGGCGCAACGAATCCGGGGCGTTACATAGTCCCTCATTGATTCGGTTTACCTACCGGAGATGACCCCTAAAAATGTATGAAGACATTGAAGACAAAGGTGGTATGTGAAGATATTCACATTGAAGACTATGACATGAGAAGACATCACGTGAAGACCATGGAGCGCGAAGACTTAGTTGTTTCGCTGTTTCCTTTTCTTCTATGTTGAGTAATAGGAACCACCATACTTTTAAGTGGGGTCCCAGTGAACAAAGTCAGAGTGACTGAGTGATGCTCAACCAAAATCCTATGTCTTCGAGCGAAGACAATGAGAGCAAATCTTATCCAGAGCTGGATGAGTCATCTTTACTTGCAGCCCAAGTCAAGCTGTCGCGTGTGTTTGAAATCTGACAGTTGGAACACGTGTCAGTTCCTTAGTGACCCAGGGTCATTTCAGACAAATCATGTCGGGTTGCCTAGTGGCTATAAATAGCCCACCCCCTACACCATAAATCGGTGTCTGCTCAGAGTTAGTGCATGGCTTTTGTCCTTTGAGAGCAACCCACCTCCGAAGCTTTTGAGAGAGAGAAATCCTTGCGAGGACAAAGCCCAAACACACAAAGCCAAAGAGTGTTAGGCATCACTGAAGTCTTTCTGTCCGCGTGACCTGAAGACTTGTTACACTTGAGGACTGTGAATCCTCCAGCCGGTTAGGCGTCGCGTTCTGAGCATCCAAGAGTCATTGTGGATCGCCGGTGAACAAAGTTTGTGAAGGTTTGGAAGTCTACCTTGAAGACTTACCAGAGTGATTGGGCGAGGACTGGGTGTCCTTAGCTCAAGGGTAATAAGGTGAAGACGTGGTCTTCTGAGTTGAATCTCAGCCTCCCTAACCAGACGTACAGTTGTCACAGCAACTGGAACTGGTCCAACAAATCATGTGTCCTCACCAAGTGACTAGTTCTATCCTCTCCCTCTGTATACTTACAGTTTGTCTTCGTGAAGTAATTGCCTGCTTGCACTACCTGTTTGACTTTACTGTGTGACTACTATCATTGTTTGGCTTCATACTATCTTCCATCCTGATCTTTACTACCGAGCTGCTATTAGTCCTCGTGCTTTCTCTTCATTGCATACTTGACTATGGCTTACTTAGTGTAGTCTACCTTCCGCTTCATATCAATAGGTTCATTTCTATTGTTTGTCATCGAAACTCTCATGTTTTGAAGACTTTCAAAAAATCGCCTATTCACCCCCCTCTAGTCGATAACTAGCACTTTCAGCATTGGGTGCAAGTGTTTGAATTTTTGTGAAGGTATTGGTGATTTGTGCGTTGTCTCCTACTAGATTGATACCTTGGTTCTCTAACTGAGGGAAATACTTATCTCTCTACTTTGCTGCATCGCCCTTTCCTCTTCAAGGGAAAAACCAATACAAGCTCAAGAAGTAGCAGGAAGAATTTCTGGCGCCGTTGCCGGGGAGATCTACGCCAGGTCAAGACATACCAAGTACCCATCATAAACTCTCATCTCTTGCATTACATTATTCGCCATTTGCCTATCGTTTTTCTTTCCCCCACTTCTAAAACGATTTTCGAAAAGATTTGCCTTTTTCTTCTCCCCTCTTGCATTCGTCATCTTCACTGCTTTTTGTTTCCTCGTGTGTTAGATTGCTTGCTTTGTCATTATGGCTCAAGAGAATACCAAACTGTGTGACTTTTACAACACTAACAATAATGATTTTATTTGTACTCTGATTGCTCCCGCCACTAGTGCGGAATCTTATGGAATTAATGCCGCTTTGCTTAATCTTGTTATGAAAGATCAATTTTCCGGCCTTCCTAGTGAAGATGTCGCATCCCATCTGAATAATTTCGTTGAGTTGTGTGATATGAAAAATAAGAAAGATGTGGATAATGATATTGTTAAATTGAAGCTATTTCCGTTCTCACTTCGAGATCGTGCTAAAACTTGGTTTTTATCTTTGCCTAAAAATAGTATTGATTCATGGAATAAGTGTAAAGGTGCGTTTATTTCCAAGTATTTTCCTCCCGCTAAGATCATCTCCCTTTGGAACGATATTATGAATTTTAAGCAACTTGATCATGAACACGTTGCACAATCTTGGGAGAGGACTAAATTGATGATATGAAATTGTCCTACTCATGGTTTGTATTTGTGGATGATTATACAAAAAAATTATGCCGGATTGAATTTTGCTTCTAGAAATCTTTTAGATTCGGCCGCGGGAGGTACTTGTATGGAAATTACTCTAGGAGAATCTACTAAACTCCTAAACAATATTATGGTTAATTATTCTCAATGGCGTACCGAAAAATCTTCCACTAGTAAAAACGTGCATGCGTTTGAAGAGATTAAGATTTTGAGTGGAAAGATGGATGATCTTATGAAATTATTTGCTAGCAAGAGTGCTTATATTGATCCTAATGATATGCCTTTGTCTACTTTGATTGAGAATAATAATGAATCTATGGATGTGAATTTTGTTGGTAGGAAGAATTTTGGTAATAACGCGTGTAGAGGTAATATAATCCTAGGCCGTTTCCTAGTAATACCTCTAATAGTTATGGTAATTCCTACAAAAATTGTTATGGAAATTATAATAACGTGCCCTGTGATTCTTAGTATAGTGTTAAAGAATTTATGTGTTCGCAAAAGAATTTTAATGCTTTGGTTGAAGAAAAATTGTTTAAGATTGATGATTTGGCTAGGAACGTGGATATAATTTCTCTTGATGTTGATTCTTTGAAAATTAGATCTATTCCACACAAGAATGATCTCAATGAATCTCTAAAGGCTATGAGAATCTCCATTGATGAGTGCAAAGAAAGAACCACTAAGATGCGTGCTAAACAAGATTGGCTTGTAAAAGCGTGTTCTTCTCGTTTTTGTGAAAATAATGATGAAGATCTTAATTGATGTGACTCCTATTGAATCTTTGTTTTCCAATATAAATCTTCATAAATATGGGACTGGAGATGAGTCAACTTTAGTTAAAAGGTGTCTCAATGATTTGGAGTTTTTGATCTTGATGCAAAAATTGATGAAAGTGGGATTGGTGAGGTCAAAACTTTAGGTAGCGATGAACCCACTCTTTTGGATTTAAAGGAATTTAATTATGATAATTGTTCTTTAATATATTGTATTTCATTTTTGCAATCCATGTTGAATTCGATGTTTACACTAGCAAACGTGCCCGTGCATTGCAACGGGGAGGTAAAAAAAATATCTAAGCTGCTATCATTTTGGCTCAATTTTGATTCTGACTCGTCATATTGATGGCAAGCACCGACAATCACACTTAGGCGACACCTTTGTGGTGTCGTTTGACACTTAGGAGGCCACATCTATAAATTAGGTTTATTCGAGAAAGCTTACATGTATCACCATCACATTCAATGGACGGAACACAAATTAAGATTGTATTTATCCACTATGAATGTTCATGACTATCACACGAATAGTTCAAATATTTTTTAAATAAAAATTCATGTACTTCTGATGTTCATGAATATGATAAGTGTGTGTACATCCTATAAAAATTGTTTGTGTATTCACTACAAAAAAAGTGTAGTCCAATGGTAAGTACATGCGTGGATTTTGCAAAGAAAATGTACGTACATAAGGTCTTATCTCAGGAAACATGTATGACGAGAGAATCTGGTGCAAGTACAACATGCCCAAGGATTATAATCTTTCCCAATTATTAACGTTCAATTTTACAAGTTGCACCATGGATCCGCGTCGGTACAAAATAAAGATGGATCATGCGCCATTGAATAACACTGCATCCTAAACAACATTTAAAAATATTAAACATGTAAGATAACGCCATATTCAAATTCTACATAATTTTAATGAAATTCCATATATAACATGTTAAAATCGGAGTTACGGTCTAAAAGATACAGTTATTCAAAAAAAATCATAGACTACGGGGTGTTTACTGTAGATATCAGGGGTGTTTATGTAAAACTAAAAAAACGATTCGCTATGACTTAATTCTAGATTGCGGGTTAATTAGCATGAAATCTAGGGGGTTTTGTGTAAACTGCCAGAAAACGGTTTGTTTTGATATAACAATGGACTATTGGTTAATTATCAGAAAAGGCAGGGTGTTTTTTGCAAAAGAAAACATAACGGACGTCCAGAAGCAGTCGCCGCATTATTATTAGTTAAAGATGCACAATTTATCTTAGGCAGTCCAATAGTACGTCCACTACACATTCACGCCTTTCACGTCTTTCTCTCGCTCTGTCTGTCAAACCAACTAAGCCATGTCCTAAAAAAACCAACTAAGCCAACCTCCCAGCATATCGCGCGGGAAAAGACCTGGCCGCGCCTTTTGAGTCAGGATTAGTACAGATGGATCGCGCGAAGCACCAAGTTTAAAAGGAAAAAGGCAGTACACTCACAGCACGCCTGTCGCGGTCGCATTGCACCCATCACACGGTCGGTCCTACACACCGCTCATCCAATTGGAACGCGCTTCGGCTTGCCTCTTCACTGACACATGGGACCGGTTTGGAGAAACTAACCATGCGCCAAACTCTCTCGCCCATTGTCGGTGTACTAGAGTAGGGGTACCCTAGTATCCCGAACTCGTGCACGGGCAGTTGCAGCACCCCGCGGCAGGGCTTGCCTAGTGACCGCCAACGTCCTCCGCGGCTCCTTTGGAGCCATTCAAGAACAAAGTATTCAAGGCCCCGGCAAGAGGAGCTTGCCGGGAAGGCCACTCAAGGCATGAAGGAAACAAGACCCCGGCAAGAGGAGCTTGCCGGGAAGGCTCGGTGAGCGACAAGCTTCCGAGCGCGACAAGGGTTCAACCGCGGCAAGGCGCTTGCCGCGGCAGGCAACCTCTCTTCATCTCCGCTCCAGCTCATCCGTCAACGTGTCGCCGTGGGGCTACTCCAGGCGTGCGTGTCAAGAGGCTGTGCAGCCAGCGGAGAGCAGCGATAAGCGGCGCTGACAGGCTTACCATCGTGGCAAACGGTGGTGCACTTGACGGTCCTGTTGCCTTTGTTTAGGCGGCGAGGGACGGGCATTTATTAATTTTGTCCCTTGCCGTCAGAGTTAGGTATAATGCACTGTACACTGTACAAGTCGGTGTGCCAACTACTGTTTTTCCTATTTTACCCTTGTTTACGTTGCCACGTGTGGTGTAGCGACCCGACCTCAGACGGTCAAGCCTGCGTATATCGTGCCATCCACGGATCAAGTATCTTTGGCACACAGTACATCAATGTATATATCAAAGTGCAATCACATGTATAAATAACGTAAAATGATATATACCTCATAATACTCAGCGGAAACAATCAAACGGGTGTGGAGCCCCATCAACGCCATCGGCAAGTTGAGTGTAGACCGTAACCTGCACTGTACTCTTACTCGTCGGAGAAAATCCTGCAACATGATACGTTGCAGCCGTGTAGGTCAAGACATTGAATGTACCGCAAGATCACAATAAGAGGAAAACAGATGATAAACTATACTATATGCAGTATGGCTTTGTGGCTCGTGTATGCGAGTTTTGTTTGCATAAAAGCTGATTTATTTTCCCTACATCAAAGGAATAAATGAAGTCTGTACTATGGAGTATTTTATCATGACATGGTTCCGCCAACCGATGTCTCATAGCCCAAAATCATCATAAGTTGCCCACAATTAAGTTATCATCCGGTGTTGAGAGTTCGAGATAGATCCAAGTCCAGATGCTCAAATTGTCCGTGAATCGGGACACGGCTAATCGATTAGGTTTTAACCCTCTGCAGAGGTTTGTACACTTTACCCGCAAGATTCGATCCTCTTTTACGTTCTCGCACTTCGTGGTGTTTGAGAACAAGATGACCAAACATGGTCTTCGAAGAGTTCCTCGACCACCGTCCGTGCTCATCCCATCCTACCGTAGTTCTACATCCGCTAGCACCGCCCCAGCCAGAGTCACTACTAAGGTCAACCAAGCGAGCCCATAATGACTTGCGGTTGCAGGTAAGCTTCGGGCATGAAGTATTCTTCCGTCTCTTTGAGTCTGGGTGAAGCTTTCAAGCTGTCATGGCGCTTCTCCATGCATCCCGCCAACCTTTGGTTTCTCCAGGTGCCCGTCAACCATCCTTCACCCAAGAGTGTGTATTGAATTCTTGTCTCGAGTCTTGAAGTCTTGAGGCCTTGAAGATGCAGTCCTTGCAGATTCCATCATGGAGTTGTCGTCATTGACGTAGATCCTCCATTCTCACACCACTCCCGAGCACTCATACCAACCCCGTCTACTATAGCATAGCATTAAAATAACTAACGTCCCGGCCTTGGTAACAGGGTGATGGGTTCCTGCCTCATGCATACTACTAGACTACAAGAATCAATAACACTACTAGAGGGTGGTTGCTAGGATGCCACTAAATGCAATAAAACATAGGTATGAAACCATGGTCAAAGTGAACTTGCCTGGTAATACTTGATGAAGATAACAACGCTGTCAGAAAATGACTTGGTAGAACTAATCGTCACTCCGTTGAAAATCTATATAGTCAAACATAGCATTCATATAAGCAAACATCCTAGCAAACAATTTTAACACTCATAATAACAATTAAAACAAAAAAACTCAATAATAAAACTCCAACAAAGTCCAAAGAAGCTTCAAATAAAACTAGAAAGAAAAACTACTAACGAAAATCTATGACTTTGCTACAAGCATCTAACATAGTTTTGCCCTAAGTAAAAAAAAACTTAACAGCAATTATGTAGCGACCCGACCTCAGACGGTCAAGCCTTCGTATTCTTGTGCCATCCTCGGATCAGTATCTTTGGCACACACAGTACATTAATGTATATATCAAAGTGCAATCACATGTATAAATAACGTAAAATGATATATACCTCATAATAATCAGCGGAAACAATCAAACGGGTGTGGAGTCCCATCAACGCCATCGGCAGGTTGAGTGTAGACCGTAACCCTGTATCGTAACTCTTACTCGTCGAGGAAATATCTGCAACATGATACGTTGCAGCCGTGTAGGTCAGTACATTGAATGTACCGGCAAGATCACAACATGAGAAAACAGATGATAAAACTATACTATTTGCAATATGGCTTTGTGGCTCTGTATCTGAGTTTTGTTTGCGTAAAAGCTGGTTTTATTATCCCTACATCAAAGGAATAAATGAAGTCTGTACTATGGAGTTTTCTATCATGACATGGTTCCGCCAACCGATGTCTCATAGCCCACAATCATCATAAGTTGCCCACAATTAAGTTATCAATCCGGTGTTGAGAGTTCCGAGATAGATCCAAGTACAGAGGCTCAAATTGTCCGTAACCGGGGACACGGCTAATCGATTAGGTTATAACCCTCTACAGAGGTTTGTACACTTTACCCGCAAGATTCGATCCTCTCTTTACGTTCTCGCACTTCAGAGTGTTTGAGAACAAGATGACCAAACATGGTCTTCCAAAGAGTTCCTCGACCACCGTCCGGTACTCAACCCATCCTACCGTAGTTCTACATCTGCTAGTACTGCCCCAGCCAGAGTCACAACTAAGGTCAACCAAGCCGAGCCCATAATGACTTGCGGTTGCACGGGTAAGCTTCGGGCGTGAAGTATTCTTCCGTCTCTTTGAGTCTGGGTGAAGCTTTCCGCAAGATGTCATGGTGCTTCTCCATGCATCCCGCCAACCACTGGTTTCTCCAGGTGCCCGTCAACAAATCCTTCACCCAAAGAGTGTGTATTGAATTCTTGTCTCGAGTCTCAAGTCTTGAGGCCTTGAAGATGCAGTCCTTGCAGGTGCCATCATGGAGTTGTCGTCATTGACGAAATCCTTCATTCTCACACCACTCCCGAGCACTCATACCAAACCCGTCTACTATAGCGTAGCATTAAAATAAATAACGCCCCGAGCTTGGTAACAGGGTGATGGGTTCCTACCTCATGCATACTACTCAATTACAAGGATTCAATAACACTCTTGAGGGGTGGTTGCAAAGGATGCCACTAAATGCAATAAAACATAGGAATGAAAGCAATGGTCAAAGTGAACTTGCTCGGTGATGTTGACGAAGAAGAATTATCGTTCTCAAGAAATAACTTGATAGACTACTCGTCACTCTCGATGAAATCTATATAACAAACATATCATTCACATAAGCACTCACACTAACAATCAAAACAAAAGAGAGAGCGAATAAGAATCAAGGAACTTCAAATAAAACTAGGAGTCTTCTTCTACAACATTCACAAAAATAGTTTTGTCTAACGGAAAATAAAACACTAAAATAACAGAGAATAGAATACAAATTTGGTTAAGACAAAAAAAAGTATTTTTTTCATAAAGCTATTTTGAAAGTATTTTCAATTGGGAGTTAAAACAGTAGAGAAATCCATTGCAAGTTATTAGCGAACTTGAATTGATTTCACGATAACAAAATAAAAATAAATATAAAAACTTGTTGAACACCTACTGTTTAACTAATAGAAACCAAACATAAACTTTCTGAAATATAAAATAAAATAATTTAAAACAACTATAGAAAAGAAGTAGCTATAATTCAAATAGAACTAAAACAGAATTTGTTTTACATGAAACAATAAGCTAAAATACTCAAACAATTTTGAAGTTTTTACCACTGGTAAATATGATCACTAGTGATCAGTAGAAAAAGAATCAAATAAAATCTATTTTAAACTCCCGAATAAGCAAAACAAGCTTTAATTCAAATCTGATCTAACTCAATTTTATAAATCCAAACATAGACAAATTATATATTTTTGGAAACTACAAGAAAATTGTGATCTAACGCAAAAAGAATCAGCATCATTGGACTTCTAGATCAAAAGTTATAAGCTAAACAAGAACGGAACTAAATCTGTTACGGGAATAAATCTGAAAACGAAAACAGAGTTACCTGTACGTGAGGCAGAGATGGCAGGAAGGAGGCGGCGATGTGGAGGGCTGCTCGGCGAGGGGGCGAGGTCGCTTGGCAGGGTGGGGTGGCGGAGGAGGGGTCGGCGCTTGGGAGGTGGCGCTGGGCGATGGGAGGTTCAGGAGAGCTCTGGTGAGCGTTCTAGGCAGGAAAAGGAGGACGGTGGCGAGAAGGCTACGGGCAGGGAGGCGTGGTGATGGGAAAAATGGAGCGAGGAGAGGAGGGGTTTTATAGGCGGTCTCGGGGCGCTGGGATGGAAAGACGAGGGAGATCGGGAAGGTGGAGATTCCTGTCTCCATGGATATGGAAAGCTTCAGAACGTGAGAGGAAACAGAGGAAGGAGATGATCTCTTGTTGGGCTAGAATAGGAAAGTGCTTAATGGGCCAGCAGGTTTTCCTAATAAAACGATTCCATTCCTATTTTAAAATTAGGAAACTAAAACAATAAAAAGGAAATCAAATCAATTCGAATAAAGAGTTTTATATACTAAAATTATCAGAAAAATAAAATGTAGATGATGAGCATTATTCCACGGCCAAAATAAAAACTTAAAAAATGTTTTTCAGAAAATCCCTAAAGGCTTTATTTCTTTTTGCAAATAATTTTAAATAAAAACTTTGGTTTTCTTGGCTCAAATATTTTCAAAATGCCCCTGATTTTGGAGGGTCATTTTCCTCCGCTCTTTCTTGCTTGCAAGAATTTATTTTCGGGTATTTCTCGGGAAGAAAAATAGGAAGCAAGTGCAAATATTTGAAAGAATTAAATTGCAAAACTCCGTTCAAATTCTTTATAGTTGAAGAAGTCATGTCATCTTCTCTCATTGATTTTAATAGGATGAATTTGAATTTACGGAGAAGGGAAAGTCATTTTATTCCCTCTCTTTCAAAAGTTTTTGAAAAGGTTCAAATTTCACTCAAGTTTAATTCACTCAAGCAAACAAACAAACAATTCAATTAATTATATTAACATTCCAAAATTTGGGATGTTACAAACCTACCACACTTAAAATGAATCTCGTCCTCGAGATTTGAAGAGGCTAGCAAGAAAAGGTTAGGGGTTGGGGTCTTCTAGCAAATGTCTTGGTCAGAAAGGTCAGGGGTGCTACCACACTTAAAAACAAGGTCATGGTTCCAATAAACTCAGATATTTCCTCTGGAGGGCTGACAATGTATGTCTCTTCACATATCTTACAATAGCTCCTTCATTAAAGCTCTTCTGTCAGAAGCATAGAGTTTTCCTCAAAAGCTTGGGTCGGTTCGTCAAAGTTGTGGTTCGTCCGAGACTGGATCTTCTTAGCTGATAGGTCCGTGTCCATTCTAGATAACTATCGAAATACTCATGGTGGTCTACAATTTATGGTTTCTCCTGCAGAAAACGGGTCTGGTTGAAACTCACCGTATAACCTACGATTGGCAACGGTTGCCTGTAAGGGGTTCCGTCGTCCTACCATTCTATGGTTTTATGGCTTGTCGCGTCGACACTCTTCTAAGGTTTTCAAGTCTCTCTGATTTTCCATCAACATATGACAGTTCATGATAGAAGTCTCCGGTATGGGGGCCAATCCATCCCGTACTTGAATCATTACCACATACGTAAATATCGAATCACGTATTCTAACACTTGGGCATACTCACAAGCATTGCAGAATTTCTCTTGTCCTCGAGTTGGGTTCGAGTAAATCCATGGTTTCTGCAAGCCAAACAAAACATCTATCGTTACTTCACCACTCTTAGGTTTTTGCGTAATCTCCTACGAAACGTATGCTGATTGGACTGCTGATTCCTCCAATTTATTCCTTTATCAAGGTTATAACGGTTCCTTCTCAAAATCCTGGGCCTGTGGGTTCTGGCCCACTTCAACACTAGTGCAGCTTTAACTCATCCTTGGAGTAACTCTCTTGTTACACCTCCTTAAATCCAGTAGTACTCTGTTTCTTCATACCATCATATCAAAACAAAACTCCAACTTATTTTGTCCAGCTTCCTTCTATGGCCGTCATGAATAACACGTTTCTTTCTTCATTGATCCTGTGGCTCTATAGAGTACTATGACCAAAAGAAGTGCACAAGTTTATTCATAAAATCTCATTAATCTCATATCAATCTTTCATTACATCCTTAACCATTTTCGTAAATCCAAATTCCAAAAAGTACTTGTTACAAATGCTGCCACCCACATGATTTGGTATGGTCAGACATTACTTCCACTTTATTTATTTATCCTCCTCGAGGATTCTTCAGTCCCACTGGAATTGTGCGACATGAGCCTTGAAATCTTCAATCTTCTGTTTCATCATGGTGGTCTTGAGCTTCACCTTCATCATCTCTGCATGCACTTCGCTTAGGTATTCCTGAGTATAACGGAGTCTTGCTTCAAGTATTTCTCCGATCTGGCTTATGGCTTCCATGGCTGCTTCACGAACGGCGTCAAAGAAAGTTGCTTGTGGCACACGTGAGATGAAAAAGTAATGCCCCATCCTCTTTGGGCAAACTCCTTTCACTTTCTGTAAAGTATTGAAGAGCATATTGAACCTCATACTTCCTTGAAACCAAATTGCTCCCGAAGTGATTTTCCATGTTCTGCATCCATAGCTCTGCCTCGGGCTGAGTCTTCGGTCCAGAGAATATCAGTCCAACTTCATTCATCATCTATGGGGTTCAAGGGTTTTTAGGGTGAGATGAGAGAGGTGGGGAGGGATATACACACAATACCACCAATAGTTTTGAAGAAACGAGTTTTATTTTTGGGGCGGTCGGAAAAAAACATCAAACAAATGACAGCTCACAATCATCGTATCTAACGTAAGTGTATAACAGGGGTCTGGTCTTCTAAAGGTCTAATAATTCTTCAGATCCTTTCAAGTCTCCGGAGTCTTCAACTGTTCTAGCTTCTAATTCATGGTGAAATCCTCTTTACTCTGAAGGGGCCATCAGTTCTCCGATATCAAATCCTTCTTGGAGTGTCTTCAGTTGATCCTCCGGGTGATCAAAGGATAAGGGGTATATTCTAACTATTTGAGGTGAGAGGGTCTATTTGATAAAATCAGAAAAGGTGAGAAGTAAGAGTCTTTTTGTAAATAAAGTTTTTTGAGATATCCTGTCCTAGGGGCTTTTCCGGTTTCTAGGGTCACGTCCTACAGTCAACATGTGCTCTGATACCATTTCAGAGCGACCCGACCTCAGACGGTCAAGCCTACGTATTCTTCGTGCCATCCACGGATCAAGATATCTTTGGCACACACAGTACATTAATGTATATATCAAAGTGCAATCACATGTATAAATAACGTAAAATGATATATACCTCATAATAATCAGCGGAAACAATCAAACGGGTGTGGAGTCCCATCAACGCCATCGGCAGGTTGAGTGTAGACCGTAACCTCAGATCGTAACTCTTACTCATCGAGGAAATATCTGCAACATGATACGTTGCAGCCGTGTAGGTCAATTACATTGAATGTACCGCAAGATCACAACATGAGAAAACAGATGATAAAACTATACTATATGCAATATGGCTTTGTGGCTCTGTATCTGAGTTTTGTTTGCGTAAAAGCTGGTTTTATTATCCCTACATCAAAGGAATGAATGAAGTCTGTACTATGGAGTTTTCTATCATGACATGGTTCCGCCAACCGATGTCTCATAGCCCACAATCATCATAAGTTGCCCACAATTAAGTTATCAATCCGGTGTTGAGAGTTCCAAGATAGATCCAAGTCCAGAGGCTCAAATTGTCCGTAACCGGGGACACGGCTAATCGATTAGGTTATAACCTCTGCAGAGGTTTGTACACTTTATCCAAGATTCGATCCTCTCTTTACGTTCTCGCACTTCAGAGTGTTTGAGAACAAGATGACCAAACATGGTCTTTCAAAGAGTTCCTCGACCACCGTCCGGTACTCAACCCATCCTACCGTAGTTCTACATCTGCTAGTACCGCCCCAGCCAGAGTCACAACTAAGGTCAACCAAGCCGAGCCCATAATGACTTGCGGTTGCATGTAAGCTTCCAGGCGTGAAGTATTCTTCCGTCTCTTTGAGTCTGGGTGAAGCTTTCCGCAAGATGTCATGGCGCTTCTCCATGCATCCCGCCAACCTTTGGTTTCTCCAGGTGCCCGTCAACAAATCCTTCACCCAGAGTGTGTATTGAATTCTTGTCTCGAGTCTTGAAGTCTTGAGGCCTTGAAGATGCAGTCCTTGCAGGTGCCATAATGGAGTTGTCGTCATTGACGAAATCCTTCATTCTCACACCACTCCTGAGCACTCATACCAAACCCCGTCTACTATAGCGTAGCATTAAAATAAATAACGTCCCGGGCTTGGTAACAGGGTGATGGGTTCCTACCTCATGCATACTACTCAACTACAAGGATTCAATAACACTACTGAGGGGTGGTTGCAAAGGATGCCACTAAATGCAATAAAAACATAGGAATGAAAGCAATGGTCAAAGTGAACTTGCCTGGTGATGTTGACGAAGAAGAATTATCGTTCTCAAGAAATAACTTGATAGACTACTCGTCACTCTCTGATGAAATCTATATAACAAACATATCATTCACATAAGCACTCACACTAACAATCAAAACAAAAGAGAGAGCGAATAAGAATCCAAGGAACTTCAAATAAAACTAGGAGTCTTCTTCTACAACATTCACAAAAATAGTTTTGTCTAACGGAAAATAAAACACTAAAATAACAGAGAATAGAATATAAATTTGGTTAAGACAAAAAAAAAGTATTTTTTTTCATAAAGCTATTTTGAAAGTATTTTCAATTGGGAGTTAAAACAGTAGAGAAATCCATTGCAAGTTATTAGCGAACTTGAATTGATTTCACGATAACAAAATAAAAATAAATATAAAAACTTGTTGAACACCTACTGTTTAACTAATAGAAACCAAACATAAACTTTCTGAAATATAAAATAAAATAATTTAAAAACAACTATAGAAAAGAAGTAGCTATAATTCAATAGAACTAAAACAGAATTTTTTTACATGAAACAATAAGCTAAAATACTCAAACAATTTTGAAGTTTTTACCACTGGTAAATATGATCACTAGTGATCAGTAGAAAAAGAATCAAATAAAATCTATTTTAAACTCCCGAATAAGCAAAACAAGCTTTAATTCAAATCTGATCTAACTCAATTTTTATAAATCCAAACATAGACAAATTATATATTTTTGGAAACTACAAGAAAATTGTGATCTAACGCAAAAGAATCAGCATCATTGGACTTCTAGATCAAAAGTTATAAGCTAAACAAGAACGGAACTAAATCTGTTACGGGAATAAATCTGAAAACGAAAACGGAGTTACCTGTACGTGAGGCAGAGATGGCAGGAAGGAGACAGCGATGTGGAGGCTGCTCGGCGAGGGGGCGAGGTCGCTTGGCGAGGTGGGGTGGCGGAGGAGGAGGTCGGCGCTGGGGAGGTGGCGCTGGGCGATGGGAGGTTCAGGAGAGCTCTGGTGGCGTTCTAGGCAGGAAAAGGAGGACGGTGGCGAGAAGGCTACGGGCAGGGAGGGGCGTGGTGATGGGAAAAATGGAACGAGGAGAGGAGGGGTTTTATAGGCGGTCTCGGGGACGCTGGGATGGAAAGACGAGGGAGATCGGGAAGGTGGAGATTCTGTCTCCATGGATATGGAAAGCTTTCAGTAACGTGAGAGGAAACAGAGGAAGGAGATGATCTCTTGTTGGGCTAGAATAGGAAAGTGCTTAATGGGCCAGCAGGTTTTCCTAATAAAACGATTCCATTCCTATTTTTAAAATTAGGAAACTAAAACAATAAAAAGGAAATCAAATCAATTCGAATAAAGAGTTTTATATACTAAAATTATCAGAAAAATAAAATGTAGATGATGAGCATTATTCCACGGCCAAAATAAAAACTTAAAAAATGTTTTTCAGAAAATCCCTAAAGGCTTTATTTCTTTTGCAAATAATTTTAAATAAAAACTTTGGTTTTCTTGGCTCAAATATTTTCAAAATGCCCCTGATTTTGGAGGGTCATTTTCCTCCGCTCTTTCTTGCTTGCAAGAATTTATTTTTCGGGTATTTCTCGGGAAGAAAAATAGGGAAGCAAGTGCAAATATTTGAAAGAATTAAATTGCAAAACTCCGTTCAAATTCTTTATAGTTGAAGAAGTCATGTCATCTTCTCTCATTGATTTTAATAGGATGAATTTGAATTTACGGAGAAGGGAAAGTCATTTTATTCCCTCTCTTTCAAAAGTTTTTGAAAAGGTTCAAATTTCACTCAAGTTTAATTCACTCAAGCAAACAAACAAACAATTCAATTAATTATATTAACATTCCAAAATTTGGGATGTTACAAATTAAAACACTAAACTAATAATTTAACAAACAACAAAAAGTAAAACAACTAAGTTAACAGAAAGTATTTTTTCATAAAATTTTATTTTCAAAAGAAACAAATAAAAAGCTTTTATAAAACTCTAACTATGACCTATAGAAGGTTTCATACAAAACTAAGGAAAATAAATTTTTAAAATAAACATAAAATTTTCTCCTGTTGTCTAACAGAAACACAACTAATTTTGTCGAAAGTGACAAAAGAAATAATTTAAAACTAATAAAACAATAAAGAAAAAGCTAAAACAGAACTTATAATAAAACAGTACTGTTTTGCTAAAAACCTAATTTATATTAACCTATAAATAAAATACTAAATACTACTGGATAAACAAAGGTCCTAGAGACCAGGAGCAAAAAGAATCGGTCAAAAATAATATTCCTAACTCAAAATAGCTCAAATCTAGTGATTTGAGAAAATTCATACAAACACAAATTTAAACTGCTCAAATGTGAAATAAAATTGAACTAACAGAAACTTCAGCAAATTTTTGACACATAGCAATTGGAATCACTCAAAAATACTAAAAACTCTAAAAGATATGAATTTTCTAAGATTGCTATTTTCTGAAGAAAAAAATGAATTACGGGATTTCGTGGATCTCACCGGAGTAGTCGTCGGAGTTGGGGAAGAAGATCGGATCCGATGTTGCGGTTGCTCCTAGAGGAAAGGAGATCACGGGACGGTGGAGAGGAGATCATATAAACCTCGGGAGAGGTCGAGGATGGCGGCGGCACTTGGCGGCGGCGGTGGTCTGCCTGACTTCTGCTGCTGCGGAGAGGAGAGGAGAGGAGAGGAGAGGTGTTGGTTTGATGTGTTGGAGGGGGGGGGGTGCTTGGGTATTTATATTGGGGAGGGGAGGGCTTTGCTTGGGGTAGGGGACAAGAAATAGACTAGGATTAGGAAACAAAGAGGGAAAAGATCTAGAAACAAATCGGAATAAACGGAATAACGAAACGGGATCAAATCCTACTAGGATTTGTAAAAGAATAGGAAACCTGGGCTCCCTGGCCCCCTAGGTGTGT
Organism: Aegilops longissima; assembly: GCA_021605205.1. Lineage (NCBI taxonomy): Eukaryota > Viridiplantae > Streptophyta > Magnoliopsida > Poales > Poaceae > Aegilops > Aegilops longissima. The sequence continues at coordinate 349,109,041 of CM038677.1, read as the reverse complement.
GCGTGCGATGGCCTTGGCCGGTGGCTGGTCGGCGGCTTGGGCCTTTGGCCCAAGGCGCTGCATATTTTTTTTAACAAAATTTTAGAGAACTAAAACAAAAACAAAATAATTAAAATTTTATATAGGCATATAATATATCAAAATTTGCAGAAAAATATTTCCTACAAGGTGAACATTATTCTAATGTCAAATAAAATCTACACAAATTTTAATAATTCACACAGTGCTACTGGTCCAATAAAATCCAATAAAATCATTTTAAAATACCAAAATAACTTCAAATTAATTTCTCTCCAATTTTACGATGTAGGGAATCATGTTACCCTATTTTCCATATATTTTGTTTTTGGAGAAAAATAATTTGAATAAAACTCAAATAACTCCAAATTGGAAATAAATTCAAAAGAACTTTGAATTTAATTCTTTTAAAACTCCCAACTCATATTTCATATGTTTTGAAGAAGTCATTTTATCTTCGCTCGTGAAAATCATTGAGTTGCATAAAGTTTCAGAATTGGAAAATATTTTCAATACCCTTATCATTTAAATAAATGGAAGAAGTCATGTCATCTTCTCTCAGGGTTTTGTGATGAAAAGAATTTGAATTCCGGAGATCATAAAAGAAAAATGAAAGTTTGGGAAAGTCCTTTAATTCCTCTCATTTAACCTTCAAAAGTTTGAATTTCACTCAATTTCACTCAATCATTCAGACAACAATCAAACAAACAATCAAAACTATTTATTTAATATAACATTCCAAAATTTAGAATTTTGGGATGTTACAAATCTACCACACTTAAAATGAATGTCGTCCCGAGATTCAAGAGGCTAACAAGAAATAGGTTAGGGTTTGGGGTCTTCTCAAAATCCATCGATCGTCTCCGGGTCTCGGTGCTACCACCCTTAGAAGCATTGTTACGATTCCATCAAAACTCAGATACTCCATCCTTATTCTTGTGAAGGTCGGTCTTCTCAGATATTAAGGATAATTCCTTCTCTGGGCTCTTCGGTAGTGGCATAACCTTTTCCTCAATTCTTTTGTCTTTTACTCTTGGTAAGGTTATTCGAGACTGGGTCTTCATAGTGACGGTCTGGCGCCAATTCTAAACAAATATCGGTACCTCATGGTGGTCAACGATTTATGGTTTCCCCAGAAAACGGGTGCAGGTTGAACCTCACCGTATAACCTACGGTTGGCAACAACTGCCGTGTACAAGGGAAAAAATACCTATACCTTTCTAAGGTTTAAACAAGGTTTTGATCGTCATCTCTCTACTATAGGTAAGTCACTCAGATTTTACCATCTCATATAGCAAAGCGAATAATAAGAGTAAGTCGGTATGGTGATCAATCCATCCCGCACCCAAATCATTACCTTGTACATGGTTTTGCGAATCTCGCATTCTAACACTCGGTCATCCTCACAAGCATTGCAGAATTTCTCTTGTTGACGAACCAAGTTCGGAAAATCCATTGATTCTGCAGGCCAAACAAACATCTATCGTTCCTTAACAACTCTCAGGTTTTGCGTAAACTCCTATAGAATCGTCGGTTGATCAAATCGTATTCTATTCCCAAAATTTCTCCAGTGGGTACTTGACCCTTATTAATTCCTGGGCCTGTGGGTTATGAGCCCACTTCAACACTTGTACCAATTTCACTCATCCTTGGAGTTACAATTGCTCCATTTTCCAACATTACACCACTTTAAATCCAATAACATCTCATTTCTTAATACCATCATATCAAAGATAAAACTTCAACTCATTTTTTCCAAACTCCAACCTGTGGGACACATTTCCATTTCCATTGGTCTAGTGTTCTTCATAGGGTACTTTCACCCTTAAAATGAAATTCACAAATCCATCCATAGACCATATTTCTCATATCCTCGAAAATGGTCAAAATCTTTGTTCACAGAGTAACAACTCATACAATTAAACATATGAAAACACGTCACCTTAACTTTATTGATTTCGTGAATCCATTACAAACTCTGAGCACCCATTACATAACTCAACTCATTGGACTCATGAAAATGAAATTGCTTTCTACTACTCTTGTTTCCAATATTAAAATTCCAACTACTCAACTCCAGCTTTCATCTTGTTGTGACATTTAGTAGCATAATGTCCTGCTTCCTTGCAGCGAAAACAAATGACTTCCGACATGTCTCGGGGCTTCTTTGTGATTATGTAGGCTCCTTGGATTCTTGGCTTCTTTCCTGGACATTTACTAGCGTAATGACCTAAATCCTTGCACTGTAACAAGTGATATGACTCAGGTCCTTCTCTGCGAAAATTGTGTTGTTTCGGGGTTGCCTTCTTTTCTCTTCTGGATTTCTCTATAATGATCAGAGCTTCTATTTCCGAGGGTCAAACTTCACTTCTGCTCGGAAATATCCAGATACTCTTTTCTTTCCTTGGTGCAATCTGCTAAAAATATCCTTCTTCTCCACATGAATAGCAGGCATTGGAGTAAAATCTGTTGAGGCCTTCTCCATCAGGGTCTTCAACACATTCCTTCATCACAGTGTTCTTTCATAACTTCTCGGAGGGCTTCTTTCATTCCTTCTTCCTGCTCCTGAATAGTTTGTTGCACCATGGGGTAAATGTGACTTTGGGTCGGGTAGTGGGTGGTTCCTTCACACAAGAAACAAGTCACCGACTAGTTGGGCATTCCTCACTGGATGTTTCTCCTCACAATGAGGGCATCCATCCTTGTGTTCCTCCCGGTGTGTCCTATTTCTCCGCAAATCTTGCAGGCACAAGGTTTATTTCTTAGTGTATCATGGTGCTTCCGGGTAAGACGAGATCTTGTCGAGTCTTCTTGAATTCTTCCCAAGTCTTTGCTCCATTCCATCCTGTATAGCTTGATGCATCTGCCACCATGTTGCAGCACTTCCTTCAAAGTCTTCAAGAGCGCACGATACTTCATTCTTCCTTGAAACCAAATTGCTCCAAGTGATTCTCCATGTTCGAATCCATGGCTCTGCCTCGGTGAGCCTTCGTCAGAGAATATCAGTCCAACTTCATTCATCATCTCTGGGGTCCAAAAGTTTTGGGATGAGATATGATAGAGGTGGGGAGGATATACACACAATACAAACAATAGTTTTTGAAGAAACGGGTTTTACTTTGTGGCTGTCGGAAAACATCAAACAAATGACAGCTCACAAATCGCGCATCTAACGTAAGTGTGTAACAGGGTTTGGTCTTCTAAAGGTCAAATAATTCTTCAGAACTTCAAATTCTTCAAGTCTTGAGTCTTCAATTGTTGCAGCTGCAATTCTTCCAACGCATGGTGAAATCCTCTTTACTTTGAAATGGCCATCGGTTGTCCGATATCTTTACTTCTTGGAGCGGCTTGATTGATCCTCCGTGTGGTCAAAAAGGAAAGGGTATATTCTAACTATTTGAGGTGAGAGTGTCTATTTGATAAAATCTGAAAAGATGAGAAGTAAGAGTCTTTTGAAAATAAAGTTTTAGAAATTTCCTGTCCTAGGGCTTTCCGGTTTCTAGGGTCACGTCCTCATATCAACATGTGCTCGATACCATTTCAGAGCGACCCGACCTCAGACGGTCAAGCCTCGTATATCGTGCCATCCTCGGATCAGTATCTTTGGCACACACAGTACATCAATGTATATATCAAAGTGCAATCACATGTATAAATAACGTAAAATGATATATACCTCATAATACTCAGCGGAAACAATCAAACGGGTGTGGAGCCCCATCAACGCCATCGGCAAGTTGAGTGTAGACCGTAACCCTGTACCGTACTCTTACTCGTCGGAGAAAATCCTGCAACATGATACGTTGCAGCCGTGTAGGTCAGTACATTGAATGTACCGGCAAGATCACAATAAGAGGAAAACAGATGATAAACTATACTATATGCAGTATGGCTTTGTGGCTCTGCGTCTGAGTTTTGTTTGCGTAAAAGCTGATTTATTTTCCCTACATCAAAGGAATAAATGAAGTCTGTACTATGGAGTATTTTATCATGACATGGTTCCGCCAACCGATGTCTCATAGCCCAAAATCATCATAAGTTGCCCACAATTAAGTTATCAGTCCGGTGTTGAGAGTTCCGAGATAGATCCAAGTCCAGATGCTCAAATTGTCCGTAACCGGGGACACGGCTAATCGATTAGGTTTTAACCCTCTGCAGAGGTTTGTACACTTTACCCGCAATATTCGATCCCTCTTTTACGTTCTCGCACTTCAGGTGTTTGAGAACAAGATGACCAAACATGGTCTTCGAAGAGTTCCTCGACCACCGTCCGGTGCTCATCCCATCCTACCGTAGTTCTACATCTGCTAGCACCGCCCCAGCCAGAGTCACTACTAAGGTCAACCAAGCGAGCCCATAATGACTTGCGGTTTACGGGTAAGCTTCCGGGCATGAAGTATTCTTCCGTCTCTTTGAGTCTGGGTGAAGCTCTCCGCAAGATGTCATGGCGCTTCTCCATGCATCCCGGCCAACCACTGGTTTCTCCAGGGTGCCCGTCAACCATGCTTCACCCAGTAGTGTGTATTGAATTCTTGTCTCGAGTCTTGAAGTCTTGAGGCCTTGAATATGCAGTCCTTGCAGATTCCATCATGGAGCTGTCGTCATTGACGTAGATCCTCCATTCTCACACCACTCCCGAGCACTCATACCAACCCCGTCTACTATAGCGTAGCATTAAAATAACTAACGTCCCGGGCTTGGTAACAGGGTGATGGGTTCCTGCCTCATGCATACTACTCAACTACAAGAATCAATAACACTACTAGAGGGTGGTTGCTAGGATGCCACTAAATGCAATAAAACATAGGTATGAAACCATGGTCAAAGTGAACTTGCCTGGTAATACTTGATGAAGATAACAATGCTGTCAGAAAATGACTTGGTAGAACTAATCGTCACTCCGTTGAAAATCTATATAGTCAAACATAGCATTCATATAAGCAAACATCCTAGCAAACAATTTTAACACTCATAATAACAATTAAAACAAAAAAAACTCAATAATAAAACTCCAACAATGTCCAAAGAAGCTTCAAATAAAACTAGAAAGAAAAACTACTAACGAAAATCTATGACTTTGCTACAAGCATCTAACATAGTTTTGCCCTAAGTAAAAAAACTTAACAGCAATTAAAACACTAAACTAATAATTTAACAAAAATAAAAAGTAAAACAACTAAGTTAACAGAAAGTATTTTTTCATAAAATTTTATTTTCAAAAAGAAACAAATAAAAAGCTTTTATAAAACTCTAACTATGACCTATAGAAGGTTTCATACAAAACTAAGGAAAATAAATTTTTAAAATAAACATAAAATTTTCTCCTGTTGTCTAACAGAAACACAACTAATTTTGTCAAAAGTGACAAAAAGAAATAATTTAAAACTAATAAAAACAATAAAGAAAAAGCTAAAACAGAACTAATAATAAAACAGTACTGTTTTGCTAAAACCTAATTTAAATTAACCTAGAAATAAAATACTAAATACTACTGGATAAACAAAGCTCCTAGAGATCAGGAGCAAAAAGAATCGGTCAAAATAATATTCCTAACTCAAAATAGCTCAAATCTAGTGATTTGAGAAAATTCATCTAAACACAAATTTAAACTGCTCAAATGTGAAATAAAATTGAACTAACAGAAACTTCAGCAAATTTGTGACACATAGCAATTGGAATCACTCAAAATACTAAAAACTCTAAAAGATATGAATTTTCTAAGATTGCTATTTTCTGAAAAAAAATGAATTACAGGATTTCGTGGATCTCACGGAGTAGTCGTCGGAGTTGGGGAAGAAGATCGGATCCGATGTTGCGGTTGCTCCTAGAGGAAAGGAGATCACGGGACGGTGGAGAGGAGATCATATAAACCTCAGGAGAGGTCGAGGCGGGCGGCGGCACTTGGCGGCGGCGGTGGTGCTGCACTGCATCTGTTGCTGCTGGAGAGGAGAGGAGAGGAGAGGACAGGTGTTGGTTTGATGTGTTGGAGGGGGTGCTTGGGTATTTATATTGGGGAGGGAGGGCTTTGCTTGGGGTAGGGACAAGAAATAGACTAGGATTAGGAAACAAAGAGGAAAAGATCTAGAAACAAATCAGAATAAGCGGAATAACGAAGCGGGATCAAATCCTACTAGGATTTGTAAAAGAATAAAACCTCGGCTCCTGGCCCCTAGGTGTGTGCGTGCGATGGCCTTGGCCGGTGGCTGGTCGTGGCTTGGGCCTTTGGCCCAAGCGCTGCATATTTTTTTAACAAAATTTCAGAGAACTAAAACAAAAACAAAATAATTAAAATTTTATATAGGCATATAATATATCAAAATTTGCAGAAAAATATTTCCTACAAGATGAACATTATTCTAATGTCAAATAAAATCCACACAAATTTTAATAATTCACACAGTGCTACTGGTCCAATAAAATCCAATAAAAATCATTTTAAAATACCAAAATAACTTCAAATTAATTTCTCTCCAATTTTACGATGTAGGGAATCATGTTACCCTATTTTCCATATATTTTGTTTTTGGAGAAAAATAATTTGAATAAAACTCAAATAACTCCAAATTGGAAATAAATTCAAAAGAACTTTGAATTTAATTCTTTTAAAACTCCCAACTCATATTTCATATGTTTTGAAGAAGTCATTTTATCTTCGCTCGTGAAAATCATTGAGTTGCATAAAGTTTCAGAATTGGAAAATATTTTCAATACCCTTGTCATTTAAATAAATGGAAGAAGTCATGTCATCTTCTCTCCAGGGTTTTGTGATGAAAAGAATTTGAATTCCCGGAGATCATAAAAGAAAAATGAAAGTTTGGGAAAGTCCTTTAATTCCCTCTCATTTAACCTTCAAAAAGTTTCGAATTTCACTCAATTTCACTCAATCATTCAGACAACAATCAAACAAACAATCAAAACTATTTATTTAATATAACATTCCAAAATTTAGAATTTTGGGATGTTACATGTGGTGACCCCTTGAGCCTATAAAAGGACGCCCTTGTGCAACGTACAAAGGGTTCGGTTCGTTCGACTCATTCGAGACCACACTCACTCAGGCTAGGTTTTGTAGCTCTCATTGCTCCCTAGCAAGAACACAATACAATCAACCAAGCAGCAGTAGAAGTATTATCTCTTCGGAGAGCTCCGAAGCTGGGTAAACTGCTCGTGTGCATCGCCTCGATCTGCTCTTTGTGCAATCTCCGCCCCCCATCGAACCATAAGGGACTCGGTCCGCCAGGTCCCATAGGTGTTCGTGGGTCACGATCAGCTTCCCCGACACCCATCGCACGAAAATTCCCCCAAAATCCCAAATTCACCAACTAGCTAATAATATTTCCCAAGCCCGCCTCCCCCCGGCCCCCTCCAATCCATTCGCTCTGCCCAAGCCGCCCTCCCGCCGCACCAATATGTTGGTGCTGCGGTCCATCGAGGGGACACACGGCGATACTCTCACTCCCACATTACACTCTCGTAGACTGTCGTCCTCCAGCCGCGCCGCCACTTCTAGCGACGTACTTGTGGAGACGCACGGCGGTCAACTTCTCCCACGGCACACGCATTCCAGATTGAGGTCCCCTGCATGTCGGAGTAGCACTGAATGTTAACTGATAGACACTGTTAATCTCACTGCTTGCCGAAATAGTTAATAGTCAATATGCTCTGCTTGAGAAGCTTCCTTGCCCTGTTCTGCACTCAATCTGCCTTGCTGAGATGGCATACCACGCCCGATTAGTTGCTAAAATATCCTACCATATATTAGGACCATGTATGTATTGTGAAGTAGATTGCCATGGTCTAGTAGCCAATCTGTTTGGTCAAATAGCTCGACACCGTTTTAAACTCAATCTTTGTTGCTGAGATGGCCTTCGATGGCTATGTGCTCGGCCTCGTTGAATGCCGAAATAGCTTGCCATAATTTAGCACTCAATATGTTTGCTCAATTAGCTTTACAAATATTTCGTTACTTAGATATGCTTGTCCAAATATCTTGCCATAGCTTTAGACATCGACCTAGGTATATTTTTCTGGATTTTATAAAAACATATAGTTTTTCTTGTAATATCTAGTAGAAGAACTAATTTGTATGTCTAACAAATGGACAGGACTTGGATAACTTCTTGCCGAAGATTCTCCCCTGAGTATGTCGAGGGTGTTGAAAACATCATGAACTTTATCAGATTTGAGTATAGTGGTCGAAAATTAGATGTGCTCTGCCTGTGTAGCAGTTGTATGAATTCAGTTTCAAGACCCCACCAACTATGCAAATTCATCTACAGTAGTATGGGATGTCGGTCACATGTACTAGGTGGGTTCATCATGGTGAAGCTATGAACGTCAATGTCACTGACTATGTCGAAGAAGCAGATCACCATCTTGATCTGCCTGATGCTCAGGAGGAAGAGTATAGGAACGAAGTATGTATACCAGAGGGGGGTGAATGGGAGTTTTAAAATTTCTTCGGAAATCCAAAACTCTCGGAACCCAGCGGCGGATCGAATGAAAAACAAACTACAATGAGCTATAACTAAGTACCAAATGGAAACTAAACATGCATCGAGACAAATCACACGAAGGAAATCATATCGAATGTAAACATGGGTATCAGAGGTAACCAATGATGCTCGATGGCAACAAGGTATTTGTTCGACCTCTTCGCCCTTCTGCACAAGGACCACGTCTGGTTGGAGAGGCCGTGACTTAACACGGAAGATAAACTTTCTTTACCCTATTCTCCTCGACAATTGGTTCGTCAACCAATGTCGATAACTCGTGATAGATACTTGAGGTGAGCTCCGAACCTTTCCAGATTTCTTCTTAGAGAACCACAATCACTCTTGGTCTCTGAATAAATTGACACCTAACCGTCTAGAGAGTTTGTAGCTCTCACGAGTAATAAGCAGAGCGTACTAGACTTAGATTTGAGTGATGCTGAACCACTATCTAATTCTTCAGCTCTAGGGGTTTTCTCGCGGTGGATTTTAAACTCAAATCACTCAAAGGGGGGGTTTCTCAACAATCTTCTCAGAATTAAACGGAGCAGCCGCCGGGCAAAGCCGGTGTGGGGTGGCTATTTATAGCCGCAGCCTCCCGAGATGGGAAATGACCATTTTGGACACGCGATCCAGCCAATGGCCAACCAACAGGTTTACAACGGTCAGATTTTGGAGCAACTATAACATTACTTGAGGAACAAGTAATGCTAACTCTTCAGTCTGAGAAAAATCTCTCGCAGTGAAGAAGATCACAGTCTCTTGCTGGCAAGTATTTGCTTGGAACACAAAGAGATTTCCCCCGCAACTTCCATAGGATTTGGGTTAGCATAAAAGAATCAAAGTTTCGAATGCTACACTCCTCTTAATAGTACGGTGGTCCTATGACTCAATAAAGAGAAGAAGAACGACGAAATAAATGCTACGCCTTCACTTCGTCTTCAATGTCCTCGGACACAGTCATTTTCCTCGGACAGAAACCGAACCAATTTCTTCACTTCAGCAACTTTTGAGGGGTCACTCTTGTTATCATGTTATTCGGTGATAACCTTCCCTACAACGCAGGGAGATTATCTTCGTCGTTTACATCAAACTCCTCGAGATCTCAGGGACCTGTTAATCTGTGCACTAGCAAGCAAATAAATCCCATACTGTTTATGTCAACAAACTCCAAGACATAGGGGGCCTATCATTTCACCAACAATCTCCCCCTTTTTGGATGGTTGTTGATCAAACAAACAATCATCAAAGTGAAGATAGATAAGTGAATAGTAATTCTAACAAGAGTGAATTAGTGTTACTGGGCTCGATGATGAAATATACTCCCCCTATATGTGTGCATGGTAACTGATATGAGATAAAATTCCTTTGCAATTCATTGAACTATATAGTGGAGATTTCAATCATTCAAGATAATGATTCACACTCATGATATATAATCATCGAGATTGTAGTGCAATCACTCATAACTTCTGATAATAAATTCCACCTGCAAAACAAATGCTTCGAGAGAAATGGTGCTGCAGGCGGGGTTATTAATATTACATCACAAAAGTTTTGCATCATAGCACATATAGTCTTTAAGGCATAAGTTCCAAATCTCACACGAAACCAAACCAACAGAACGCAAAAGAGGCAAATCTACCGAAACTCGATGTAATTCTCCCCCTTTCCTCAACTCGTGTCAAAAAGGTGAAGAAAAACATGAGTGCATAAGCGGTTAACTTGATTCACTCTGAGGCATGGCCTGAGGAACTGTCCAAGGAGGTTTCTGATTCGGAAGTGACTGGAAGATCCTCAACGTCTACAGCAGGCATATTTTCCTTCAGGAATGGCAACTTGAGGCTGAGATGATGAAGGCACATTTGGGTCAGCCACTTGAGTTATATGAGAAAGTACATTTCCTTCAGCTGGTTTCTCAATCTGTAAGGTGGCTTCAGATTCTTCGATCATCTTGTGAAGCTTAATATGCAATAGATCATTAGTTGGATCTCGAATAGGAAGTGGAGGAGTATTGCGAGGTTGATAATCTTCAACTGAGAGGCCTTTGTCAATGTACTCAGAGTTCTCTTTGAGATCAGCATCGTGGAGTTGCTTCTTGGTAAAGAACATGCGAAGTAGTTTCCAGAGCCTTTTCTTGTTCTCAACAACAATCAGATGTATAATTCTTGTTCAGTTGTTGATGGCATTCAGCTTGGCGGCAAGGTGTTCCTTCTAATTTCTTGTCGATCTTCAGCAATGTGTTTCAGCAACAGTTGTTTCGTGCGCAAACTGACTTCAAGCTGAGTTGGAGGTTGGTGAGTAACCATTCGGTCGCGCTGAGGCAGACGTGGTCCATCGAATCCCTTGTGATAATCTTGAGGGCTTGACTTAGATGATTTGCCCGAAGAAATATCTTGCATGACTTGCATGGTGTCCCGAACTGGAGGAATGAAGCTTTTATGGCTAGCCTTGGCCAAATACTCGGTTTTCATGGAATAATCAACCACTTTCTGAATCCACGGTGCATATACTTTGAGTGTCTTCGGATACTGAGCAAAATCTTTCAAGATTTGTAGAAACATAACCTCAACATCAATTCCTTCGGCCATCCATTCCATGATCCATTTGGAACTGTCAGATTCATCACCAGAGATGTATAATGTTGCATAGAACTGAAGAATTTTCTCTCGGTCCCAAGGATGTTCGAATGCAAACACATTTGTGAGGCAGAAATCTTCCAAATCTTGCAGCAGCTGATCAAAGAAAATACTCTTCATAGCAATGATATCAGGAAATTCATGAGGGAATATCTTCTTGCTGTCATAGAGAATCCGAGCATAATAGACGGCTTGTTCTTGGGTCCAGAAACAAGGCGATTCAGATGTGTGTGGCCCATTGTAAGGACTTTCTCGAAAGAATCAAGGGTGTGTATTCCGATTAAATAGCGGTCCCTTGGCACCAGCACCGGTCTTAAACAGAGGCAGGTCTTCTTGAGGAAATGGATATTTGAGTTCATCCTCGACGGGAATCACTTCGTCTCCATATATCACGGAGTCGATATAACGAGCAGAAACTGATTTGCATCCGGACGTCCATCATCTGAGATTCATGTCGCTGTGTCGATTGAAATTCGCATTACAGAGGGAGCGGATTCTTTAACAGGCGGCTCTAAGGTTGAATCAGGCACTAGAGTCTGTTGAGGTTGATCTTCGAGATTCGACTGTTAAGCAGAGGGAGGAATCGAAACATTTGGTTCATCACAAGCAGGGGAAGCTTTAGGTTTAAACAAGGGAATTTCACCTTCTTCTAAGACATGTGGCTAAGAAGGAATATTATCATGAATAGGGAATGCCACAGGCACTGGTTCAGTTGGCCTTGGCGAGGGAGGTGCATCACTGACTTGTACACTGGGTTGCGAAGGAATTGTTGGTTCAAGAGATTTTACCTTCTGAGGCTGAGCTTTAAGAGACTTTTCTTTCATAGGAGGAGGAGCATTCTTCTTTGCAATTTTCTTTCACTTCTTCTGTCTCCGCTGAGCAGTTGGACCAATGTTTCCCTTGTCAGGATCATTATAGCCAGTGGCTTGTGTTTGATGGTCAGGACATATCTTTCAAACATGCTATCGAGGTCTGAGTGAAATCCCAATCTTCTATTGCGAAGGATAGTCAATGCCCGATTGACATCCATGTATGATTCTTCAAGTTGTTTGATGACAAACTTGGAAGATGCAACTTTCAGGCGACTGTTAGAGCCATTTAGTTCGGCAGTGAGAGAATTGATTTCAACAGATTCTTATTGCATATGTCAAACAAGATCAGAAGCATGTGCAATGACTTCAGGAGGGATTGGCAAAGATGCCACTTCACCATCGAATAGGTTTTCCACAAATTTATCAAGTTGCTCCATGATAAATACTTGATTATAATAATGAGGAGCATCAGATTGGACATCAGCCTGTGCAACTGGTGCAGTTTGCACTGGAACTTTCGGAGCTAGTGGCATAGAGGCCAATGGCTGCATTAACTTCGGAGCAAACTTAACAGCTTTTTCTTTCGGATCATCATCTTGAGGAGCACTTTGCTTGGTAGATGGAGCCTTGATTTTCTTCACTCTGGGCTTTGGAATTTGTTCGCCAGGCTTAGCTGTGCTAACAGGAGCATCAACTACCAGATCATGCATGTTTATCGCCTCAGGATGAGGGTTGTATCCACGTGATCTACCATAGTGACTGTGGTAGGTGGAGTTTTTCTCTTCATAATGATCTTCTTCGGAGATGTTGTTGGAACTGTGCGAGCTCGAAGATAAGGCAGTGTTGTAGATGTAGTGATGTTCACTTGCTCACTAAAAGTGGCATCAGTTTCCTCTCTTGTTGTTGGTGGTGGTGGATCATCTTTATCAGAAGAATTGCTTTCTGCATTTCTTTCGGTTGGTTCAGTCGATCTCTTCTTTGGTGTGCTCTTTTTCCTTGCACTGGGATCATGTTTGAGCTTAGAGCGACCTTTTAATTTTCCTTCAGCCTTTTTCTTTTCAACGTCATCCTTGAGGAGGCAACAATTTTCCTCTTCACAAGCCCTTCCCTTTTCAGCCTTCTTGGCTCTTTTGAGGGCATTCTTCTCTCTCTTAGCCTTTTCGCCAGGATAAGAGCCGGGAGACTGAAGAGATGACTCATCAGCATCTGGTGGTGGCGGAGGTCTCTCCTAGGGATCACTTGCACGAATGAGACCAATTCCACGACAATCACCCCAAGGAGGATGAAAGGCAATGTTCTTTGCAAACCGAGGATGAACCATTTCATAGTTGAACCACTTGCGAACCAAGTGGCGTCAAATTTTTTGCAAGCACCTTCTCTGGTGTTGGGCTGATTCAGTCGGAATAGTATCATACTTATCATGAGAGATATACGGAGCTGAATTAGCATATGGTTGCCTGCCACCTTTCTTTTTCTTCGGAGCATCTTCTTCTTGCTGATCTGCATTTTGTTCGGATATCTTTCTTTTGCTGGTTGATGGGCCTACCGTTGGGCCCTTGGCATTTGGCGCCTTTGACTGATCTTCTATACCTAATACTGCCTCTTCTTCATTGGCCATGCTCACTAGTCGAGCAAAATCTTCAACAGATTGCTTATGTGATAGAGGCAAAGGTGTCTCGTCTTTCGATGAGATGGTGGCTATCGTTTTATATGGAGTAGACATTGACGATCCAACTACGAACGTGCGAGGACGTCACACCTTAGCAATCACTAAACCAACTCCGAGAGGTTATTGACCACATCAGAGCATGATCAACATGACCATGAAGGTCTATTTCCTGCAAGCAAACAAAGAACAAGCAAGAAACTGAAGTTGCAATCTGGATATTACGAATAAAAGAGAAAAGCCTTATTGACCAAGTGGGGTTATGTGATGTCTTGGTCTGGTCGTTGAACACAAATGAAGTACAGGAAGTTGTAGCTATGGCGAACTTTTAATCTAAACAAAACTCAAAGTCTAAACGATGCACTATGGGTTGTATATATGGAGGAAGAGGGGGGAATTTCGTGGCCCTTGTAGGAGGGGTCCAAAACCAACTCTAACTCTTGTTTCCCCGCACACACGGACTCTAAAAACAACCTATACTCAAGTATTTCGAAATTACTTGGGCCTGGCCCAATAATAAGGTGACACAGCACCTAGATTAGCCTTTGGACGAAATTTATGAAGTGGCATCTTGTATATTTCGTTCAAGGCTTCATGCACTCATTGTGGTGGCTTCAAAGTCTTGAAATCATCACTTGTAACTCTGTTCTTGTTCCCCTTGCGCATGCCATCATCTCCATGCTTGAACTTGCTCCAAGGTTCATCTTATTTGTCCAAGCTAGGCCCTTCATTTGTAAGAAAAAATGTATCCAATTTAGGTAGCCTCATATTCTCATAAACATTAGAATCGTTACCAAGAAACGAAAGCACCTGGTATTTCAATTGGCGTGCGCGAGCGCTAGTAATTGGTCCAGTATGTATAGCAGCAGGGGATGTGGTTGTAAAATTGGTATTGATGTCCTCTTCATCCTCCCCTTATTGAAATGAAGTCGTCCTCGATGAAAGCTCATCTTCCTCATCCAAATAAAGCTTCAAATTTGCACTATTAAAAGTGGGACTAACCCAAAAATCTGCAGGCAGCTCCAGTTTATATGTATTATCATTTATTTTCTGTAACACCTTAAAAGGACCATCCACACCTGGCATTAGCTTTGATTTGCGCAAATTAAGAAATCTATGCTTACGCAAATGCAACCAAACAAGATCTCCAGGTGCAAACACAACATGTTTTCTACCTTTATCTCCAGCAAATTTATGTTTAGCATTCATACTCTCAATGTTTTCCTTAGTTAACGCATGCATTTAAGATCAATTCAGCATGTTTTTTAGAATCAAAATTAACCTTCTCTGAAGATGGAAGAGGCAACAAATAAATACGTGCACGAGATAGGAAACCATACTCAATTTCAAAAGGGCACATCTTAGTAGTAGAATGCAGCGAACGATTATAAGCAAATTCAATATTAGGCAAGCATTCTTCCCACATTTTCTTGCTATTATTCAAAATAGCCCTAAGCATAGGAGACAATGTTCTATTGACTACTTCAGTTTGTCTATCAGTTTGGTGGTGACATGTACTCCCTCCGTTCCTAAATAATTGTCTTTCTAGAGATTTCAACAAGTGACTACATACTGAGCAAAATGAGTGAATCTACACTCTAAAACATGTCTACATACATCCGTATGTTGTAGTCCATTTGAGATGGCTAGAAAGACAATTATTTGGGAATGGAGGGAGTAGTACTAAAAAGCACTCCAGTCCCCAACTTAGCCCATAAACATCTCCAAAAGTGGCTAAGAAATTTAGTATCACGGTCTGAAACAATAGTATTTGGCACACCATGCAAGCGAATAATTTCACGAAAGAACAAATCAGCAACATTAGCAGCATCATCGCTTTTATGACATGGTATAAAGTGTGCCATTTTCGAGAATCAATCCACGACAACAAATATGCTATGCCTCCCCTTGTTTGTTCGAGGTAAACCCAAAAAAAAGTCCATAGATATATCCTCCCATGGAACACTAGGTATAGGTAAAGGCATATATAAACCATGAGGATTGAGTCGTGACTTTGATTTTTGACATGTAGTTCAGCGAGCAACAAAGCGCTCAACATCCCATCTCATCTTTGACCAAAAGAAATGCGTAGCAAGTACATCCTCCGTCTTCTCCACGCCGAAGTGTCCCATTAATCCTCCTCCTTGCGCCTCCTGCAACAACAAAAGGCGAACAGAGCTAGCTGGAATGCATAGCTTATTAGCACAAAACACAAGTCCATCGTTAACGACAAACTTGTTCCATGTTCTTCCTTCTCTACAATTCTGCATTACATCTCTAAAATCAGCATCATGCACATATTGATCTTTGATGGCCTCCAAACCAAATATTTTAAAGTGAAATTGTGAAAGCATAGTATAGCGACGAGACAAAGCATCAGCAATAACATTTTCTTTACCCTTCTTGTGTTTAATAACATAAGGGAAAGTCTCAATAAATTCAACCAATTTAGCATGTCTACGATTCAGTTTTGCTTGACTTTTAATATGTTTCAAAGATTCATGGTCATAATGTATAACAAATTCTTTGAGCCATAAATAATGTTGCCATGTTTATAAAGTCCGAACAAGAGCATATAGTTCTTTATCACAAGTAGAATAGTTCAGACTAGGCCCACTCAATTTTTCATAAAAGTATGCAACAGGTTTGCCATCTTGTAATAACACACCTCCTAGTCCAATTCCATTAGCATCACTTTCAAGCTCATAAGTCTTATTAAAATCAGGAAGTTGGAGTAAAGGAGCATGCGTCAACTTATCTTTCAATACCATGAAGGCTTCTTCCTGTGCAGTACCCAAACAAAAGGAACATTTTTCTTTGTGAGCTCATTGAGAGGTGCAGGAATGGTGTTGAAATCTCTCACAAAACGCATATAGAAACCAGCGAGGCCAAGAAAACTCCTCACTTGTGTGACTGTTTTGGTCTGTGGCCAACTCTCAATAGCTTCAATCTTCGCTTCATCAACTTCAATTCCTTGTGGAGTAACAACATAGCCAAGAAAAGATTCTTGGACGGTGCAAAAGTGCACTTCCCAAGGTTACCAAACAATTGTGCATCATGTAGAGCAATAAAAACAACATGTAAATGGTCCAAATGTTCCTCCAAAGATCTGCTATAAATCAGTATATCATCAAAATAGACTACCACAAATCGTCCAATGAAAGCATGTAAAATTTCATTCATTAATCTCATGAAAGTACTAGGTGCATTAATTAACCCAAAAGGCATGACTAACCACTCATATCATCCAAACTTAGTTTTAAATGTTGTTTTGCATTAATCTCCCAATTTCATACGAATTTGATGGTATCCACTATGCAAATCAACTTTGGAGAGTATTGTAGAGCCACTCAATTCATCAAGCATATCATCTAGCCTAGGAATAGGATGACCATAAAGAATAGTAATATTATTAATGCCTCTACAATCAACACACATAAGCGACGCACCATCCTTTTTTGGCACTAGTATAATAGGAACAGCACAAGGACTAAGAGATTCACGTATATAAGCTTTGTCGAGCAGCTCCTATACTTGACGCATAATCTCCTTCGCCTCCTCTGGATTGGTATGGTATGGCACATGGTTTGGCGGCGAAGCACTGGGAATTAAGTCAATATGATGATCAATCCCTCCAATTGGTGGTAACCCCGGTGGCACGTCTTGTGAAAAGACGTCAGCGAACTCCTGCAAAATGTTAGTGACATCTCGATCTTTCGATGAGAAGATAACTATCAATTTGCTGGAGCCGACTTTGATGATCCGACTACAAACGTGCACGGCATTGCGCCTTAGCAATCGCTAAACCAATCTCCTGAGCTTACTGTCGATGCTGGAAGCACGATCAGCCTGACCACGAAGGTCTATTCCTGTATGCAATCAAAGAACAAGCAAGAATATGATAATGCAATCTGAATATTGCGAATATAGAAGAAGTGTTGATCAATGTGGGGATCCGAAATCGGTCTTGGTATGGTCGTTGGACACAAACAATGTACATGAAGTTCCAATGGTTAACTTTTAACTAAGCAAACCCAAGCAAAAAGCTACTAGATGGATCTACTTATATAGGACCAAGGGGTGGCGGCCAAGGAGGTGGGAGGACGTCCCAAGGCAGCCTAAAACTAACACTATGTCGTACAAGGCTCATGGGCCCAAGTGGAGGTGATGCAACACCTTTGGACTTGTAGTTTTGACTCGGATTTTGCTGCAGCATCAGATTGTTTCGTCGATAACTCAACTCTCCGGACGAATTTTAGGGTGGATCCAATTGGGTTGAAAAGAGCACGAAATATAGTTTCCAAGAAAAAATGAATCACCCAAGTTGGAGTCCGTATGGAAGAGTTCTTGGAGTTTTGAGTCAGGTATGTCTGTGTAGTCCGAATCTGAATCCAGAACGTGAGAGACTTGGACTGTATCTTCTCTTGGCCCAAAAGTGACGTGAGGGGACGTTTTGAACAGCACCAAAACTTTTATTTTTCCCTTATCTTAATATGTGTATTGTACAAATGTCTCATACACCTGCAATTAGACATGGCACAAAAGTTTGTGAAGTATGTTTGCCCTGGATGACATAAATAAATTATTGCATAGTTTGCATTAGAAATCACCTCACAAATATACATGTATGCATCATTTTTAGTCGTATCCAAGGTAGTCATGTCCTCATCATCCTCCCCTTCTTGAAAACAAAGCCGTCCTTGGCGTTGCTTAATTTGAAATGTGGCTAACAAAAGAGACAAAGTGTACATGTTGTATATGTATATGACATTTATTTTTTACTTCCCTTGGTTTTTCCACATATGACACATGTATACATGAAATATAAAGACAAAATATTATAACAATTAGTAGAAGGCATGAAAATATTGCAAATCAGTTTGCACATATAAGTGAAGCTCTTATTCGTATCAAATGATTGACAATGTTCATCATTAAACCATCCCAACACTGGTGAATAAACCTTACTTGCATCAAATTTACATGCTACA
The DNA here is from genome assembly GCA_021605205.1 of Aegilops longissima. NCBI lineage: Eukaryota > Viridiplantae > Streptophyta > Magnoliopsida > Poales > Poaceae > Aegilops > Aegilops longissima. The sequence goes on along the minus strand of CM038677.1, from coordinate 349,090,423 downwards.
ACATGCTTAAATAAGCAAACATGCAATAAGTCATTTGCCACAGAATCATCAACAATATTAGAGGTCATATCAAAATGATTAAACATTGGTTCTTTTGCATCAATAGTTAATTCAATGGGCGCACTCAAATTTTTTGGTATTTCAGTTGTTTGATCACATGATGCATTCATGACAGTAACATGATTCTCTAAAATAGGTGGTGTGTTCAAATCAATAGGTAACTCAACACATGATGTATTCAAGTTAACTAGGCATGCATCATTCTCATGTGAAAGTGGAAAATCTGTGCCTTTGTCCTTACCTCTTATGATCAACTCAGATGATGTAGGCACTCTCGGTGGTGATGTGTCGCATGGTGGAGATGATGTAGTCCTCACAACAACGGATGTGGTTGTCATAGTACGCCTAGTACCTGAAGAAACATCTGTATCAACACTTGGAATATGCACCTTGCGCTTGTTCTCCTCGTGGGCAAGACGTCGTTTTATTTTCTGTTCAGCTTTGCAAGCAAGAATAAACAAACGGTCCATAGGATAACACTCTTCATGAATTAGAATCTCTTGAATATCATTGTTTAATCCTCCCCGAAATCTATCCATAAAATCTTCTTCACTTTCTTCTAAAAATGAGTTCAACAAGGTAGTTTGTAAATCATCATAATATTTTGTTACAGTGTCACTACCTTGTCTTAAATGTTGTAAATCATCATAATATTAGGAATATGGTCATAATCTCGTACCTGAGGTGGTGGTGCAGCCCTACCGTTGGTATTATATGCATGAGGTCGACCTGGTGGTGGTGGTGGTGCTGGTGGTTGCACGTAGTTCCGATTTTGATCAACCTCATCTTCATAGTAGTCATCCACCTCCGTAGTATCAGCAGGAGCAATAGAAGCATCAACAACAGTAGCAGCGACACCAAAAGTTTGTCCTGGCTCAAGAGGAACATACTGAGCTTGTCCTGCTGGATCGTGGCGTAGAGGTGGTTGTTGATGTTGTTGCAATGGTGTAGAAGATGCGGGTGGTGGTTGTGGTAGACATGCGAGTACTGCATCGAACTTGGCATCCAACTTGGTGTCAATTGTCTTCTCAATGTCATCAATCCTCTCCAATGCCTTTCCAAAGCTGGCCATCATGTCTTCCACCTGTTGACTCAACATTTGCTAAAATTTATCATGAAGCTCCTTCTTCGTCATGTTCTCCCAGTCAATCTCGTTGGCTTGTGGTCCTGCCATGGTTAGCAGCAATAGAAACACACAAGAATATGATCCTATGGACTACTAAAAAGTGGTGGGGTGGGGTGTCACAAATTCGTCAAGAAAATCTCAAGTTCTTACCACTTCTTACCCAGCAGCAAGTGGTGATTGGTAACCGTTGTAGTCAAAACTCTCAAAGCTTGGGTAGAGCGATTGCCAGGTGGTGTCAAACGCACGATGTAGATGTAGGTGGAGCTGGGAAGACTTATGATATGGTAGCAAAAATTGTTAGCAATAATCAATTCAGAGATGCAAAGTTGAATAAACGCTCAACGACGGTACTGTGCTGGTCCTAGGGTAGACCGTGCTAGAGACGTGAGCCTAGAACACTAACAAAATCACGACACTGCACGTAAACAAGGGAGGAGCACACTCTGAATTTTTTGCACCTTTTTCCTCTTTTTTTACTCCGCAACAATTTTTTTCCGAAAAAGTCTACAAATGGCCTAAAAACTGCCTAGCCAGATTTTTTTTGAAACTGGAACTCTTTTTCTTCTACTGGTGGCATGAAAGTTGGGGAATCCGACTTGGTCATGACTCACAGTATGGCGTGATCTGGAAATCGAAAAGAAAGCAACAAATACTGGACTCGGACTAGGACTGGTGGCGGAGATGAATCTGGTGGAAGTCGGACTAGTGGTGGAGATATGTAGGTCGGTGGAATACGGACTCGTGGCGAACCTGTGATGGAGGTGGACTCGGATTAGCGTGATGGCGGCGGATATGTGGTATATGGCAGCGGTGACGATGATGGTGGTATATGACAGCGGTGACGACGATGGTAGTATATGGCAGTGGTGGTGACGATGGTGCGGCGGCAGCGTGACAACTTGTGAATAGAACTCGAAACTCTAAAGGACTAAACACTAAGACCAGCAACTTGACACGGCGATGCAATCGCAAATTCAACAAAGCAAATACATAAAAGATTACGCTATGGCTCGGATTGGTTTGGATATGATGAACTAACCCTGAATTTTTTTTGGCTTTTTTGTGGATTGTAGGTACGAAGAAAAGACTCGATCTAAACTATGAAAAACGGTAAAATCTCACCGACCAACCTAGAAATCTGATACCACTTGATACAGGCAAAGGTGTCCTGTCTTTCGATGAGATAGTGGCTATCATTTTTGATGGAGTAGACTTTGATGATCCGACTACGAACGTGCGAGGACGTTGCGCCTTAGCCATCGCTAAACCAACTTCGAGAGTTTATTAACCACGCCGGAGCATGATCAACCTGACCAGGAAGGTCTATTTCCTGCAAGAAAACGAAGAACAAGCAAGAAACTGAAGTTGCAATCTGGGTATTGCAAATAAAGGAGGAAAGCTTTATTGATCATGTGGGGTTCTGTGACGTCTTGGTCTGGTCGTTGAACACAAACGAAGTACGCGAAGTTGCAGCTATGGCGAACTTTTAATCTAAACAAAACCCAAAGTCTAAACGATGCCCTAAGGGCTGTATATATGGGGGAAGAGGGGGGAATTTCATAGCCCTTGGAGCAGGGGTCCAAAACCAACTCTAACTCTTTTTCCCCCACACATACCGACTCTAAAAACAGCCTATACTCAAGTATTTCGAAATTACATGGGCATGTCCCAATAATAAGGTGACACAACACCTAGAATAGCCTCTGGACGAAATTTACGAAGTGGAATCTTTTATATTTCATCCAAGGCTTCATGCACTCATTATGGTGGCTTCAAAGTCCTTAAATCATCACCTGTAACTCCGTTCTTGTTCCCCTTGCGCATGCCATCATCTCCATGCTTGGACTTGCTCCAAGGTTCATCTTTCTTGTCCAAGCTAGGCCCTTCATTTGTAAGCAAAACAAATGTATCCAATTTAGGCAGCATCATATTCTCATGAACAATAGAACCGTTACCAAGAAATGAAAGCACCTGGTAATTCAATTGGCGTGCGCGAGCTCTAGTAATTGGTCCAGTAAGTATAGTAGCAGGGGCTGTGGGTGTAACAATGGTATTGATGTCCTTATCAATATGCCTGTGAATGAGAATAGATGCAAGGGAAAATTGGGACATGGTTACAAATGCTCACAGCGAAGATTTTTCCGAACTAGAAATGTTTTGAGGAAGAATTAGATGTAGATTTTGAGAAATGTTTCAAATGAAGGAAATGTGTAGAACGAACTAGTAGGTCCGAATAATATCCTCGTCAGCAAGTTAAGCATTCCATTCATGTGAGACATAACCCAAACTCTACATCTGAAATATTTGGATGCGAGGAAAACTACAAACCACATCCACACAGGTTGCATAAGCCGTAAGGATCTAGGATATAGGTAAAATTAGAGAATAATAACCGTGGACGAACTTGAACGATAAGAAAGGAAGCCCGAGTTCGAACAACACATACCCTAGCTTGGTGGTGTGCAGCAGCTAAGGCGGCGCGGGGAAGATGTCCTGCGTCGGCGAGGAAGGACTCCGGCGACCGCTTTATGGCAGTGAAGCGACAAAGAGATCGTCGGTGTTGAGCTGAAGCCGGAGCTCTAGGGCGAGGGTTTCGGAGGGGACGGTAGCGAGGAGGAAGAGAAGTGAACTGGAAGAGTGGGTGGTGTGGTTTATATGTGCGAAGGGAAATAACCGCACCCGGTGAATCCGATTGAATGGCCTCTAGCCAGAGACTATTGTGATTCAACGGACATGATATGGTGGCAGATGGTATATTGCACGTGACAACTATCATAAAAGATTATGGTCTAGACTTGGGCTGGAGACCCCAAAATTTGGACAGCTTTCGCCAAAATATTAAAGCTCAGACCTAATCTTTATCGTGGTCAAGGACACTAGATAAATTTTTGGTTCCAGATGAAACTGAGCATTTGTAACAAAAAATCATAGACTGGAAGAGATAGAATAGAGGGAAAACAAGGTCCTTGGCAATTTCTCTCAGATAGCGAAAGACAAACACACGAAGGAATATCTATGAGGGAAATGCATTCAGACTAACACAAAAACCTTCGATCGAAAACTCAAAGAATGAAAATTGTGGTGGCTTGACCCACCGTATAAGAAATGTATGACCCCGAGCGTGGCACGACTATCGCGCCACCTGATTAGTCTAGTTCTTCCTTACTGTATTCACTCTCAGAAAGAAAATTTCACTTTGTCAAAATTTTCAAACTATTCGAGTGTTATGCACCCATTCCTTCTAAGATGTGGAAGTGTTATCATGGGTGTCGAGTCCAGCTTACTACACGTTTGCGAAGTCCATGATATTTAGCTCAGACCATAATGCAGGGAATATTTTCTCATCAAGAGGCTTGGTGAAAATATCGGCGAGATTGTCTTTAGTCTTGACGTGATTGCTGACAATATCCTCTCGAGCAACATGATCAGGAATGAAATGATGTCTAATGGCAATGTGCTTGGTGCGAGAATGTTGCACTAGATTATGTGCAATTTTGATAGAGCTCTCATTGTCACAATATAAAGGAATCTTCTTGACCTTTATTCTTCATCCACAATAACTGAGTGCAACAAGCGCTAGCAGCAATATATTTGGCCTCAGCCGTAGAAAGAGATATATAATTCTGCTTTCTTGATGACCAACATACCAATGATCTACCAAGGAAATGGCATGTCCCCGAAGTAGATTTCCTGTCAACCAAGTCGCCTATGTATTCTAAGCCTAAATATCCAACGAGATCAAACTGTGCTCCCTTAGGATACCATAAACCTAAGGTGGGGTGTGAGCCAAAATCTCAGAATATGCTTGACCGCTTGATGATGCGATTCTTTCGATAGCGGGCACACATGCAAACACTCAACATAATATCAGGTCTGGAAGCACATAAGTAAAGAAGAGAACCAATCATCAAACAATAATCCTTCTGATCGTAATCCTTACCATACACATCTGTATCCAGCTTACCATTCGTGGGCATAGGAGTTTTATAGCCCTTCATTTTGGAATCTTGCATTTTGAACTTCTTCAGGTATTCTTTCAGATATTTCTCATGAGATATGAAAATTCCATTTGCCTGTTGACGGATTTGCAGTCCGAGAAAGAACTTAACTTCACCCATCATAGACATTTGATATTTCTAAGACACCATTTTCCCGAACTCTAAGCTGCAAGCATTGTTAGTACAGTCGAAGATAATATCATCCACATAGATCTATCATACGAATAGATCATTATCAACAACACAAGTGAAAAGTGTGGGATGAGTGGATCCTGGCTTGAAACCTTTATCGAGCAAAAACTTCTTCAGGGTGTCACACCAAGCTCGAGGGGCTTCCTTCAGCCCATATAAAGCCTTCTTCAACCTGAAAACTTTGTTAGGAAACTCAGGGTGTTCAAAGCCAGGTGGTTGTCTAACATATACTTCCTCATCAATTTCACCATTGAGGAAAGCCCTTTTCACCTCCATTTGATCGAGCAGGATATCATTGTAATTTGCATAAGCGAGAAGAATGTAAATTGCCTCAAGGCAGGCAACATGAGCATATGTTTCACCGAAATAAATACCTTCTACCTGTGTGTACCCTTGAGCAACAATACGTGCTTTGTTTCTCACCACAATGCCATTCTCATCTTTCTTATTGTGAAATATCCATTTTGTGACAATGATATTGTGCTTCTTAGGATTCGATTTGTCAACCACTTCCCACACATCATTGAGTTAGAATTGCACCAACTCCTCTTGCATAGCATTCATCCAATCTGGATCATTCATGGCTTCCTTATACTTGGTAGGTTCTGCCAATGAGACAAAGGAGAAACCACCACAGTAGTTAGCCAAACGAGTGCGTGAATGAGTTGTGGGTCGATAACCTGGATTCTCGAGTTCATCAAGAATTAATGAAGGATCAAATCGATTAGCCACTCGAGGGTGAGGATATTCATCATGACGATCACTATCATTTTCATCAGATTTAGCATTTGTATCGTCATTTTCTTCAAGATTTCCAATTTGATCGGCATTTGCATTCTGGTTGCCATTTGCATTCGGAGTGGCATTTGCTTCGACAATGGCTTGATGAGTTCTGCTTCGAGTCATGGGACCACCATCATCAGAGGACTCAGGTGCATTTTCTTCGACTAGCTTGATGCCCCCAATAGCCATTTGCCGAATAGCATCAGAAATCGGTGGTTCATCTATCACATTTGGTAGGTGCTCCTTTTGGGAGCCGTTAGATTCATCAAACCGCACATTTACCGTTTCCATAACTTTCCCGTGGTGAGAGTTATAGACACGATAAGTATGCGAGTTCGAGCCATAACCAAGAAGAAAACCTTCATGCGCCTTAGGTGCAAACTTGGAAGAATCATTCATGTCACAAATGTAACAAGGTGCACGAAAAACACGTAAATAAGAGACATTGGTCTCTTGCCAGTGATAAGCTCATATGAAGTTTTCTTAAGGAACTTGTGAAGATAAACACGATTGATAACATGACAAGCAGTGTTAATAGCATCAACCCAAAAGCGAATTGGAGCTTTGTACTCACTGAGCATTGTTCTCGCCATTTTAATGAGAGTTCTATTTTTTCGCTCAATAACTCCATCTGTCTGGGAGTGTATAAGGTAGAGAACTCATGAGTAATGCCATTTTCGTCGAGAAATTCATCGATGTGAGTATTTTTTAACTCGGTTCCATTGTCACTTTGGACATGCTTAAGTCGCACATCATATTCATTGTGGGCCTTCCTGGTGAAACATTTGAAGGTATCTTGGGTGCAGATTTTTTCTTCGAGAAAGAATACCCAAGTGTAACAAGAAAAATCATCAACAATAACTAGGCCATAATGACTGCCACCGAAGCTTGCATAATTTTGAGGACCGAAGAAATCCATATGAAGAATTTCCAGATGTCTTGTGGTGCTAATTAATGTCTTTGATGAATGATGTTTCTTGGCCAATTTACTATCCTCACATGCAGCACAAATACGATCCTTGTCGAATTTTACATCAGGAATGGCGCGGAGATGAATTTTCTTCACTAGGGTCTGCAAATTCCTCATACCTGCATGACCAAGCCTTCGGTGCCACATCCAACCTTCGGTTGCTTTTGCAAGCAAACAAGTTTGGACTAAGGGACCCTTAGAATAATCCACAATATACAGACCACCTTTTCTAATTCCCTCAAAAACGAAGGAATTTTCAGGGGCCATGAAGACAATGCATTTGGATATGGAAACTAGAACTAAAATGCCAAGATCACATAGCTTGCAAACTGACATAAGATTGAATCCAAGAGACTAAACAAGTAAAACATCATCAATGGACTTGTCTCTGGATATAGCAATTTTACCTAGCCCAATTACCTTTCCTTTGTTGTTGTAGCTGAAGTTGTTAAGTTGGGGTCGACAAACAACGACTTCTCTTCGGTCATATGACTAGTGCATCCACTATCCATTATCAATTCCGTACACCCGGAGACATAGTCCTGCAGAAGAATTAGGCTTTCTTAACCACCCATATCTTTGCAGGTGGCTTCGAAATAGTAGAGCGAGTAGAATATGATTTGTTTCGGTAAACATATTTGTTGCTCGATGAAGTGTGGCATAGTTGAAATAATAAGCATTGAATTCCTTCCAGATGAATGAGCATAGTTATTGAATGAGGTACGCATATACTCATTCTGTCAAACTTTTTCAAGGAAGCATTTATCATTTTGAGCCTGCATGGTTAGTAACGTGGTAATAGGTAATGCATCGATAGTTTTGTTGGGTACCCATATAGCTTTCTTTGGGGGGCCATTCCTGCTGTTGGGTCCAACATAGCGAGCAACAACCTCACCATATTGGTTTTTGAACACCTTATAGTTGTCCAGAGAATCATCATCAGGATATTCAGAGATGGGAGAGTTATATCCCGAAAGCAAAGCTGGATCGAGTGTTTTGCTCTTGGCAGGCACCCACGGAGTGCAAGGACATTGATGGGGTTCCCAGTAGGAGCCATTCTCATTTAGTTTCCTTTCGAAACCAATACCTTCCTTCCTAGGATTTTTGTGAAGAATGGATTTCTTCAGAACATCACAAAGGGTTTAATGCCCTTTGAGAGATTTCAACATTCCTGTTTGTAGAGGATCCTTCAACCTAGCATCAGAAAATAGAACTATTTTCCTCGACTGAGGGGTTAGCATTCACAGATGATTCAACATTTGATTCAACATTGGTTCGTTCAAGGCATTTTAAAAGTTGTTGGGTGAGAAGAGAATTTTCTCTGATCAAATCCTCATGAGCCTCTCAGTGCCTCGAGTTCCTTATTCTTTTTAGGTAACTTTATTAAATAGGACAATCTTTCGTGGTCGCTCCAAGAGAAAATCATGACGATTTGACAGTTCTTCCATTCGTGACTGGAGAGTGGAATACTGTTCGGTCAACGACTGTTTTTCTCCATCTCCTCAACCAACAACCCTTCAGATTTCTTAAGGACTTTCTCACTTTTCTCTAGAGAGTTTTGTTGAATATTTGTAATTTTGATCAATTTAGCTTGGTCATCCTCATCAGAAGAATATTGATCACTGGAGTGAACCTTGTGATGTTTGGAGGATACCTTTTCCTTTGAAGCTTTGGCCATGAAGCAGTAGGTAGGAGATTCATCGTCGCTTGACGGATCCACGAAGAAGTTTGTCGTAGAGGAATCCTCATCGGACTCATCAGCTTCTTCGGAGTCTCATGATTCTTCTTCATCAGAATACATTTCCTTGCCGATGTACGCCTTGGCCTTGCGAGAGTTATTTTTGCGGTTGGAGGAGAACTTGGAAGTATTCCTTTATCATGATCTTGATGAAGATTTTGAGGTGGAGTTGCCCTTCTTCTTGAAGAACCTCTTTGTTTTCTTCTCATCATCGGAGTCGTAGTTCTTGCTCTTGCTTTTGCGTTGGAGGAGGACTTGGAAGGATTCCTTTAGCAAGATCTTGATGAAGATTTTGAGGTGGAGTTGTCCTTCTTCTTGAAGAACTTCTTTGTTTTATTCTCATCATCGGAGTCATGGTTCTTGCTATTGCTTTTGCCTCGATAGTTCCCAGAATCATATCTTCCACTAGCACGGATTTCAGCTTCCCAGAGAGGGAAGTCCGAAATGAAATGTCCAGCCTTTTTGCACTTGCAGCATGTATATTCTCCAGTAGGTTTTGATGAAGATTTTGAACCTTCAGAGTTGCTTGAACCTTTCTTCTAGAACTAGCTCTTCCTGTGAAGTTGCTGGAATCTTTTCGTGATTAGTGCAAGATCTTTGCTGAGCCTTTCTCGGTCATCTGAATCTTCTTCGATATTTCCATCGGAGGAAGAATCATCCACAGCCTAGAGAGCATGATTTTTAAGCTAACTTGAGCCATGGAGATCTCTCTTCCACTACAAAAAAGACACATCCATGACATTTTGGGCCGAACGAATATTTTTTCTGTCATGCTTATAACACTTCTATGACGATAATTGTGACAAAACCCGGTATCATCATAGATGTGGTGGGCTCCTACTTCTTTGACAAATAATCATGACAAAAAATGGGGTTTTTGTCCAAGGCAGGATGGAGACGCACCTGCATGACATTCTTTGGGCCATCCATGACAGAAAAAGTCATGGTAGAAGCGAGGGCAAGGAAAATTTCAGGGAGTTCCCAGTTATGGTGGGTGGTCGGGGCCGAGCGAGGCATGGAGGTTTGCATGTTTCTCTCATACACGTACGCGCATGTGTGCGAGGTGTTGCACTCTAACTGAACCCGAGTGAGGCATTGGGTTCTAACTGAACCCGAGCGATTGCACTAGCTATGTTACCAAACCCCGATCGATCCCTTGCTGTTAACTGAACCCGATTGATTCGTTCACTACTGCTGCTAACTGAAGCTGATCGAAGTTGCCTCTTGATGAATAGTTCCCGGTGGGGGCTGGATGAACAGGATCCCATGGTAGTAGAGGCCATTGCCGCTGGATGAACATGACCCCAATCGAGGAAGCGGGTAGAGGGTTAATGAATAGGACCCCATGGAGGGCTAGTTGAACAGTAACCGGTGGAGGCTGGATAAACAGGACCCCGTGGAGGGTTGGTTGAACAGGAGCCGGTGGAGGCTGGATGAACAGGAACTCGTGGAGGGCTGGATGAACAGGACCCCCGTGGATGAACAGTATCTGGTGGAGGCTAGAGGAAGTCGACGTTGGATGAATAGTAGTAGGTGGAGGCTGGAGGAAGTCGACGGTGGATGAACAGTAGCCCGTGGACTCCCATTTTGCGGTACGCCACACCCCTCCAAATGAACAGGACCCCGTTTGCACCGTAGGCGCTCCAACACAAGTTCGTTTCCTCCATTTTGCAGTACACCACACCCCTCCTGATCAATAGGACCCCGTTTCGGCCGTACACGGTCGAACACAAGTCTGTTTCCTCCGTTTTGTGGTACGCCAGACCCTTCCGAATGAATAGGACCCCGTTTCGACCGTACGCTGTCGAACAGAAAGCTCGTTTCCTCCGTTCTATGGTATGCCGGACCTCGTTTTGGCTGTTCCGTCCAAGCTGGTTGGCTCCCGATGAACACGACGTATTCTGTTGCCTCCTGATGAACACGACGCATTCCATTGCCTCCCCATGAACACAATGCAGTTTTTCTGTTCTGACCCAGCCGGTTGGCTCTGATGAACAGGACGCCGTTGTTGCCGTCCATGGCCTATCCATGTACACGAGCCCTGGCCGTATGTATGCGCGAGTACGCGCTCGAGACCCCACCCGTATGTACGTACGTGGCTGTATTTTTTGGCATCTGGCTGTACATCCATGTACACAGTTTTGACTGGTCTGCCTGAACTGCTACCACTCCTTACTCGGCCAGGGTACATTGTGGCAGACAGACCGATCGACCGGTATGTACAAAGACAACGCTACGTACGGCTCGACCGGGTTGAAGGAAATATGCCCTAGAGGCAATAATAAAGTTGTTATTTATATTTCCTTATATCATGATAAATGTTTATTATTCATGCTAGAATTGAATTAACCGGAAACTTAGTACATGTGTGAATACGTAGACAAACAGAGTGTCCCTAGTATGCCTCTACCTGACTAGCTCGTTAATCAAAGATGGTTAAATTTCCTAGGCATAGACATGTGTTGTCATTTGATGAACGGGATCACATCATTAGATAATGATGTGATGGACAAGACCCATCCATTAGCTTAGCATAATGATCGTTTAGTTTATTGTTATTGCTTTCTTCATGACTTATACATGTTCCTATGACTATGAGATTATGCAACTCCCGAATACCGAAGGAACACTTAGTGTGCTATCAAACATGACAACGTAACCGATCATAAAGATGCTCTACAGGTGTCTCCGATGGTGTTTGTTGAGTTGGGATAGATCAAGATTAGGATTTGTCACTCCGATTGTCGGAGAGGTATCTCTGGGCCCTCTCGGTAATACACATCACTATAAGCCTTACACGCAATGTGACTAATGAGTTAGTTGTGGGATGATGCATTATGGAAGGAGTAAAGAGACTTGCCAGTAACGAGATTGAACTAGGTATGATGATATCGACGATCGAATCTCGGGCAAGTAACATACCGATGACAAAGGGAACAAGGTATGTTGTTATGCGGTTTGACCGATAAAGATCTTCGTAGAATATGTAGGAGCCAATATGAGCATCCAGGTTCCGCTATTGGTTATTGACCAGAGATGTGTCTCGGTCATGTCTACATAGTTCTCGAACCCGTAGGGTCCGCACGCTTAACATTCGATGACGATTTGTATTATGAGTTTATGTGATTTGATGACTGAAGGTTGTTCGGAGTCCCGAATGAGATCACGGACATGACGAGGAGAGTCAAATGGTCGAGAGGTAAAGATTCATATATTGGAAGGTTGCATTTGGACATCGGAATAGTTCCGACTCGTTCGGGCATTTTTCTGGAGTACCTGGAGGTTACCGGAACCCCTCGAGGAAAGATATGAGCCTTATGGGCCATAGGAGGGAGGATAACCAGCCCACAAGGGGCTGGTGCGCCCCCTACAAGGGAGGAGGCCTAATTGGACTTGGGAAGGGGGCGCCACCCCCCTTTCCTTCTCCTACTCCCTCTCCTTCCCCTTTTCCCCTCCCGTAGAAGGAAAAAAGGGTAGGGCCGAATCCTACTAGGACTAGAGTCCTAGTAGGACTCCCCTCTCCCTGGTGCGCCCCTTGTTGGCCGGCCTCCTCCTCCCCTCCTTTATATACGGGGGCAGGGGGCACCCCAAAGGCACAACAGACAATCTCTCTGCTCCTTCATATTTTCGTAGTGCTTAGGCGAAGCCTTGCGCCGGTAACTTCATCATCATCGTCACCACACCGTCGTGTTGATGAAACTCTCCCTCAGCCTCAATTGGATCAAGAGTTCAAGGGACGTCACCGAGCTGAACGTGTGCAGATCACGGAGGTGTAGTGTGTTCGGTACTTGGATCGGTTGGATCGTGAAGATGTTCGGCTACATCAACCGTGTTACTAAACACTTCCGCTTTCGGTCTATGAGGGTACGTGGATACACTCTCCCTGCTCGTTGCTATGCTTCTCCTAGATAGATGTTGCGTGATCGTAGGTAAATTTTTTTTGAACTACTACGTTCCCCAATAGTGGTATCCGAGCCAGGTCTATGCATAGATGTTATATGCACGAGTAGAACACAAAGAGTTGTGGCCGATAATAGTCATACTGCTTACCAGCAAGTCATACTTTGATTCGGCGGTATTGTTGGATGAAGCGGCCCAGACCGACATTACATGACCACATTCATGAGACTGGTTCTACCGACGTGCTTTGCACACAGGTGGATGGTTGTTGTCTATTTCTCTAACTTTAGTTCACTCGAGTTTGACTATGACTGGTCCTTGTTGAAGGTTAAAATAGCACACTTGATGAAAAATCATTGTGGTTTTGATGCGTAGGTAAGAATGGTTCCCGCTAGAAAAGCCCGTAGCAGCCACGTAAAACTTGCAACAAAAAAGTAGAGGACGTCTAACTTGTTTTTGTAGGGCTTGCTGTGATATGATATGGTCAAGACGTGATGATATATAAATTGTTGTAAGAGATGGTCATGTTTTGTAACAGTTATCGGCAACTGGAAGGAGCCATATGGTTGTCGCTTTATTGTATGGATTGCAATCGCCATGTAATTGCTTTACTTTATCACTAAGTGGTAGCGATAGTCGTAGAAGCAATAGTTGGCGAGACGACAACGATGCTTTGATGGAGATCAAGGTGTCAAGCTGGTGACGATGGTGATCAAAACGGTGCTTTGGAGATGGAGATCAAACACACAAGATGATGATGGCCATATCATATCACTTATTTGATTGCTTGTGATGTTTATCCTTTATGCATCTTATTTTTCTTAGTACGGCGGTAGCATTATAAGATGGTCTCTCATTAAATTTCAAGGTACACGTGTTCTCCCTGAGTATGCACCATTGCTACAGTTCCTCATGCCGAGACACCACGTGATGATCGGGTGTGATAACCTCTACGTTCACATACAATGGGTGCAAGCCAGTTTTGCACACGCAGAATACTCGGATTAAACTTGACGATCCTAGCATATGCAGATATGGCCTCAGAACACTGAGACCGAATGGTTGAGCGTGAATCATATAGTAGATATAATCAACATAGTGATGCTCACCATCGAAAACTTCTCCATCCCACGTGATGATCGGACATGGTTTAGTCGATATGGATCACATGATCACTTAGATGATTAGAGGAATGTCTATCTAAGTGGGAGTTCTTAAGTAATATGATTAATTGAACTTTAATTTATCATGAACTTAGTACCTGATAGTATTTTGCATATCTATGTTGTTGTAGATCAATAGCTCGCGTATAGCTCCCCTATTTTATTTTTGATATGTTCCTAGAGAAAAATAAGTTGAAAGATGTTAGTAGCAATGATGCGTACTAGCTCTGTGATCTGAGGATTATCCTCATTGCTGCATAGAAGTATTATGTCCTTGATGCACCTCTAGGTGACGGACCTATTGCAGGAGCAGATGCAAATGTTATGAACGTTTAGCAAGCTCGGTATGATGACTACTTGATAGTTTAGTGCACCATGCTTTACACCTTAGAACCAGGACTTCAAAAACGTTTTGAACAACACGGAGCATATAAGATGTTCCCAAGAGCTGAAATTTGTATTTCAGACTCATGCCCGAGTCAAGAGGTATGAGACCTCTGACAAGTATTTTTCCTACAAGATGGAGGAGAATAGCTCAAGCAGTGAGCATGTGCTCAGAATGTCTGAGTACTACAATCGCTTGAATCAAGTGGGAGTTAATCTTCCAGATAAGATAGTGGTTGGCAAAGTTCTCTAGTCACTATCACCAAGTTACTAGAACTTTGTGATGAACTATAATATGCAAGGGATGAACAAGACAATTCCTGAGCTCTTGGCGATGCTGAAATCAGCGAAGGTAGAAATCAAGAAAAGCATCAAGTGGTGATGGTTGACAAGACCACTAGTTTCAAGTAAAAGGGCAAGGGAAAGAAAGGGAACTTCAAGAAGAATGGCAAGTAAGTTGCCACTCCCATGAAGAAGCCCAAAGCTAGACCCAAGCCTAAAACTGAGTGCTTCTACTACAAAGGAAATGGTCACTGGAAGTGGAACTGCCCTAGATACTTGGCGGATAAGCAGGATGGCAAAGTGAAAAAAGGTATATTTCATATACATGTTATTGATGTGTACTTTACTAGTGTTTATAGCAAGCCCTCAGTATTTGATACTGGTTCAGTTGCTAAGAGTAGTAACTCAAAACGGGAGTTGCAAAATAAACAGAGACTAGTTAAGGGCGACGTGATGATGTGAGTTGGAAGTGATTCCAACGTTGATAAGATCACCATCGCACACTCCCTTTACCTTCGGGATTAGTGTTGAAGCTAAAATAAATGTTATTTGGTGTTTGCATTGAGCATGAATATGATTGGATCATGTTTATTGCAATATGGTTATTCATTTAAGTCAAATAATATTTTTTGTTCTATTTACATGAATAAAACCATCAATGGTCATACACTCAATATAAATGGTTTATTGAATCTCGATCGTAGTGATACACATATTCACAATATTGTAGCCAAAAGATGAAAAGTTAATGATGATAATGCAAATTATATGTGGCACTCCCATTTAGGTCATATTGGTGTAAAGCACAAGAAGAAACTCCATGCTGATGGACTTTTGGAATCACTTGATTATGAATCACTAGATGCTTGCGAACCATCCTCATGGGCAAGATGATTAAGACTCCGTCCTCCGGAACAATGGAGTGAGCAACTGACTTATTGGAAATAATTAATACTGATGTATGCAGTCCGATGAGTGTTGAGGCTCGCGGTGTGTATCGTTATTTTCGGACCTTTACAGATGATTTGAGCAGATATAGGTATATCTACTTGATGAAACATAAGTCTGAAACATTTGAAAAGTTCAAAGAATTTCAGAGTGAAGTGGGAAATCGCCATAACAAGAAAATAAAGTTTCTACAATCTGATCATGGAGATGAATATTTGAGTTATGAGTTTGGTCTTCATTTGAAACAATGTGGAATAATTTCACAACTCACGCCACCTGGAACACCACAGCCTAATGGTGTGTCAGAACATCGTAACCGTACTTTATTAGATATGGTGTGATCTATGATGTCTCTTAGCGATTTACCACTATCGTTTTGGCGTTATGCATTAGAGACACCTGCATTCACGTTAAATAGGGCACCGTCTAAAAATCCGTTGAGATGACACCATATGAACTGTGGTTTAGCTAGAAACCTAAGCTGTCGTTTCTTAAAGTTTGGGGTTGCGATGCTTATGTGAAAAAGTTTCAGCCTGATAAGTTCAAACCCAAATCGGAGAAATGTGTCTTCATAGGATACCCAAAGGAGACTGTTGGGTACACCTTCTATCACAGATCCGAAGGCAAGATATTCGTTGCTAAGAATGGATCCTTTCTAGAGAAGGAGTTTCTCTCGAAAGAAGTGAGTGTCAGGAAAGTAGAACTTGATGAGGTAATTGTACCTGCTCCCTTATTGGAAAGTAGTTCATCACCGAAATTAGTTCTAGTGATTCCTACACCCATTAGTGAGGAAGCTAATGATGATGATCATGAAACTTCTGATAAACTTACAACCAAACCTCATAGGTCAACCAGAGTAAGATCCGCACCAGAGTGGTATTGTAATCCTGTTCTAGAAGTCATGTTACAAGACCATGACGAACCTACGAACTATGAGGAAGCGATGATGAGCCTAGATTCCGTGTAATGGCTTGAGGCCATGAAATCTGAGATGGGATCCATGTATGAGAACAAAGTGTGGACTTTGGTTGACTTGCCCGATGATCGAAAAGCCATAAAGAATAAATGGATCTTCAAGAAGAAGACTGTCGCTAACGGTAATGTTACTGTTTACAAAGCTCGACTTGTTGCAAAAGGTTTTCGACAAGTTCAAGGAGTTGACTACGATGAGACCTTCTCACCCGCAGCGATGCTTAAGTCCATCCGAATCACGTTAGCAATTGCCGCATTTTATGATTATGAAATTTGGCAAATGGATGTCAAAACTGCATTCCTTAATGGATATCTTAAAGAAGAGTTGTATATGATGCAACCAGAGGGTTTTTTCAATCCAAAAGGTGCTAACAAAGTGTGCAAGCTCCAACGATCCATTTATGGACTGGTGCAAGCATCTCGGAGTTGGAATATACGCTTTGATAGTGTGATCAAAGCATATAGTTTTATATAGACTTGCGGTGAAGCCTGTATTTACAATGAAGTGACTAGGAGCACTACAACATTTCTGATAAATATATGTGAATGACATATTATTGATCAAAAACGATGTAGAATTTTCTAGAAAGCATTAAGGAGTGTTTGAAAGGATTTTTCCAAAGAAAGACCTTGGTGAAGCTGCTTACATATTAAGCATCAAGATCTATAGAGATAGATCAAGACGCTTGATAATTCTTTTCAAATGAGTACATACCTTGACAAGTTTTTGAAGTAGTTCAATATGGAACAGTCAAAGAAGGAGTTCTTGTCTGTGTTGCAAGGTGTGAAGTTGAGTAAAGACTCAAAACCCGACCACGGCAGAAAATAGAAAGAGAATGAAAAGTTGTTCCCTATGCCTCAGTCATATGTTCTATAAAGTATGCTATCCTATGTACTAGACCTATTGTGTACCTCACCATGATATTGGCAAGAGGGTACAATATGATCCAGGAGTGGATCACTGGACAGTGGTCAAAATTATCCTTACGGGAATAAGGACATGTTTCTCGTTTATGGAAGTGACAAAAAGTTCATCATAAAGGGTTACGTCGATGCAAGCTTTGACATTGATCCAGATGACTCCAAGTCTCAATCTGGATACATATTGAAAGTGGGAGCGATTAGCTTGAGTAGCAACATGCAGAGCATTGTAGACATAGAAAATTGCAAAATACATACGACTCTGAATGTGGCAGACCCGTTGACTAAACTTCTCTCACAAGAAAAACATGATCACTCTTTGGGTGTTAATCACATAACGATGTGAACTAGATTATTTACTCTAGTAAACCGCTTGGGTATTAGTCACATGGAGATGTGAACTAATCACATAAAGACGTGAACTATTGGTGTGAAATCACATGACGATGTAAACTAGATTATGGACTCTAGTGCAAGGGGAGACTGAAGGAAATATGCCCTAGAGGCAATAATAAAGTTGTTATTTATATTTTGTTATATCATGATAAATGTTTATTATTCATGCTAGAATTGTATTAACCGGAAACTTAGTACATGTGTGAATACATAGACAAACAGAGTGTCCCTAGTATGCCTCTACTTGACTAGCTCGTTAATCAAAGATGGTTAAGTTTCCTATCCATAGACATGTGTTGTCATTTGATGAACGGGATCACATCATTAGAGAATGATGTGATGGACAAGACCCATCCATTACCTTAGCAAAATCATCGTTTAGTTTATTGCTATTGCTCTCTTCATGACTTATACATGTTCCTATGACTATGAGATTATGCAACTCCCTAATAGCGGAGGAACACTTAGTCTGCTATCAAACGTCACAACGTAACTGGGTGACCATAAAGATGCTCTACAGGTGTCTCCGATGGTGTTTGTTGAGTTGGCGTAGATAAAGATTATAATTTGTCACTCCGATTATCAGGGAGGTATCTCTGGG
This sequence comes from Aegilops longissima, assembly GCA_021605205.1. NCBI lineage: Eukaryota > Viridiplantae > Streptophyta > Magnoliopsida > Poales > Poaceae > Aegilops > Aegilops longissima. Next base: position 349,071,989 of record CM038677.1, on the reverse strand, counting down.
CCCTCTCGGTAATGCACATCACTATAAGCCTTGCAAGCAATGTGACTAAAGAGTTAGTTGCGGGATGATGCATTATGGAACGAGTAAAGAGACTTGCTAGTAACGAGATTGAACTATGTATGATGATTCTGACGATCGAATCTTGGGCAAGTAACATATCGATGACAAAGGGAACAACGTATTTTGTTATGCGATTTGACCGATAAAGATCTTCATAGAATATATAGGAGCCAATATGAGCATCCAGGTTCTGCTATTAGTTATTGATCGGAGATGTGTCTCAGTCATGTCTACATACTTCTCGAACCCGTAGTGTCCACACGCTTAACGTTTGATGATGATCTGTATTATGAGTTTATGTGATTTGATGACTGAAGGTTGTTTGGAGTCCCAGATGAGATCATGGACATGACGAGAGTCTCGAAAGGGTCGAGAGGTAAATATTCATATATTGGAAGGTTGCATTAGGACATCGGAATAGTTCCGAGTGGTTCATGCATTTTTCCGGAGTACCGGGAGGTTACCGGAACCCCCCGGGGAAAGATATGGGCCTTATCGGGCATAACAGGGAGACTAACCAGCCCACAAGGGGATGGTGCGCCCCCCACAAGGGAGGAGGCTGAATTGGACTTGGGGAGGGGGAGCCACCCCCCCTTTCCTTCTCCTACTCCCTCTCCTTCCCCTTTTCCCCCTCCGATAGAAGGAAAAAAAGGGTAGGGCCGAATCCTACTAGGACTGGAGTCCTAGTAGGACTCCCCTCTCCCTGGCGCACCCCTTGTTGGCCGGCCTCCTCCTCCCCTCCTTTATATACGGGGGCATGGGGCACCCCAAAGGTACAACAGACAATCTCTTAGCCGTGTGTGGTGCACCCCTCCATAGTTTTACACCTCGGTGATATTATCGTAGTGCTTAGGCGAAGCCTTGCGCCGATAACTTCATCATCACCATCACCACACTGTCGTGTTGATGAAACTCTCCCTCGGCCTCAATTGGATCAAGAGTTCGAGGAACGTCACCGAGCTGAACGTGTGCAGATCTCGGAGATGTCGTACGTTCGGTACTTGGATCGGTTGGATCGCGAAGACGTTCGACTACATCAACCGCGTTACTAAACGCTTCCACTTCGGTCTACGAGGGTAAGTGGACACACTCTCCCTGCTCGTTGCTATGCTTCTCCTAGATAGATCTTGCATGATCATATGTAATTTTTTTGAAATACTACGTTCCCCAACAGTGGCATCCAAGCCAGGTCTATGCGTAGATGTTATATGCACGAGTAGAACACAAAGAGTTGTGGGCGATAATAGTCATAATACTTACCAGCATGTCATACTTTGATTCGGCGGTATTGTTGGATGAAGCGTCCCAGACCGACATTACATGACCGCGTTCATGAGACTGGTTCTACCGATGTGCTTTGCACACAGGTGGTTGGCGGGTGTCTGTTTCTCCAACTTAAGTTGAATCGAGTTTGACTATGCCCGGTCCTTGTTGAAGGTTAAAACAGCACACTTGACGAAAAAATTGTTGTGGTTTTGATGTGTAGGTAAGAATGGTTCTTGCTAGAAGCCCGTAGCAGCCACGTAAAACTTGCAACAACAAAGTAGAGGACGTCTATCTTGTTTTTGCAGGGCTTGCTGTGATGTGATATGGTAAAGACGTGATGATATATAAATTGTTGTATGAGATGATCATGTTTTGTAACAGTTATCGGCAACTGGAAGGAGCCATATGGTTGTCGCTTTATTGTATGAAATGCAATTGCCATGTAATTGCTTTACTTTATCACTAAGCGGTAGCGATAGTCGTAGAAGCAATAGTTGGCGAGACGACAATGATGCTTCGATGGAGATCAATGTGTCAAGCCGGTGGTGATGGTGATCTTGACGGTGCTTTGGAGAATGGAGATCAACGGCACAAGATGATGATGGCCATATCATATCACTTATTTGATTGCATGTGATGTTTATCCTTCATGCATCTTATTTTGCTTAGTACGGCGATAGCATTATAAGATGATCTCTAGCTAAATTTCAAGGTACAAATGTTCTCCCTGAGTATGCACCGTTGCTACAGTTCGTCGTGCCGAGACACCATGTGCTGATCGGGTGTGATAAGCTCTATGCTCACATACAACGGGTGCAAGCCAGTTTTGCACACGTAGAATACTCGGGTTAAACTTGACGAGCCTAGCATATGCAGATATGGCCTTGGAACACTGAGACCGAATGGTCGAGCGTGAATCATATAGTAGATATGATCACCATAGTGATGTTCACCATTGAAAATTTCTCCATCTCACATGATGATCGGACATGGTTTAGTTGATATGGATCACGTGATCACTTAGATGATTAGAGGGATGTCTATCTAAGTGGGTGTTCTTAAGTAATATGATTAATTGAACTTTAATTTATCATGAACTTAGTACCTGATAGTATTTTGCATATCTATGTTGTAGTAGATCAATAGCTCGCGTATAGCTCCCCTATTTTATTTTTGATATGTTCCTAGAGAAAAATAAGTTGAAATATGTTAGTAGCAATGATGCGGACTAGCTCCGTGAACTGAGGATTATCCTCATTGCTGCACAGAAGTATTATGTCCTTGATGCACCGCTAGGTGACGGACCTATTGCAGGAGCAGATGCAGACATTATGAACGTTTGGCAAGCTCGGTACGATGACTACTTGATAGTTTAGTGCACCATGCTTTACGGCTTAGAACCGGGACTTCAAAAACGTTTTGATCGACACGGAGCATATAAGATGTTCCAAGAGCTAAAATTTGTATTTCAGACTCATGCCCGAGTCGAGAGGTATGAGACCTCTGACAAGTATTTTGCCTACAAGATGGAGGAGAATAGCTCAACTAGTGAGCATGTGCTCAGAATGTCTGACTACTACAATCACTTGAATCAAGTGGGAGTTAATCTTCCGGATAAGATAGTAATTGACAAAGTTCTCTAGTCACTATGACTAAGTTACTAGAACTTCATGATGAACTATAATATGCAAGGGATGAACAAGACAATTCCCGAGCTCTTGGCGATGCTGAAATCAGCGAAGGTAGAAATCAAGAAAAGAATCAAGTTTTGACGGTTGACAAGACCACTAGTTTCAAGTAAAAGGGCAAGGGAAAGAAAGGGAACTTCAAGAAGAATGGCAAGTAAGTTGCCACTCCCATGAAGAAGCCCAAAGCTAGACCCAAGCCTGAAACTGAGTGCTTCTACTGCAAGCGAAATGGTCACTGGAAGTGGAACTGCCCTAGATACTTGGCAGATAAGAAGGATGGCAAGTGAACAAAGGTATATTTGATATACATGTTATTGATGTGTACTTTACTAGTGTTTATAGAAACCCCTCAGTATTTGATACTGGTTCAGTTACTAAGAATAGTAACTCAAAACGGGAGTTGCAAAATAAATAGAGACTAGTTAAGGGCGACGTGATGATGTGAGTTGGAAGTGATTCCAAGGTTGATAAGATCACCGTCGCACACTCCCTTTACCTTCGGGATTAGTGTTGATCCTAAAATAAATGTTATTTGGTGTTTGCGTTGAGCATGAATATGATTGGATCATGTTTATAGCAATACCGTTATTCATTTAAGTCAGAAAAATTGTTGTTCTATTTACATGAATAAAACCTTCAATTGTCATACGCTCAATATAAATGGTTTACTGAATCTCGGTCATAGTGATACACATATTCATGATATTGAAGCCAAAAGATGCAAAGTTAATGATGATAATGCAACTTATATGTGGCACTACCGTTTAGGTCATATTGGTGTAAAGCGCATAAGAAACTCCATGCTGATGGACTTTTTGAATCACTTGATTATGAATCACTAGATGCTTGCGAACCATGCCTCATGGGCAAGATGACTAAGACCCCATTCTCCGGAACAATGGAGCGAGCAACTGACTTAATGGAAATAATACATACTGATGTATGCGGTCCGATTTGTGTTGAGGCTCGCGACGGGTATCATTATTTTCTGACCTTTGTAGATTATTTGAGCAGATATAGGTATATCAACTTGATGAAAGATAAGTCTGAAACATTTGAAAAGTTCAAAGATATTCAGAGTGAAGTGGAAAATCATCGTAACAAGAAAATAAAGTTTCTACGATCTGATCGTGGAGATGAATATTTGAGTTATGAGTTTGGTCTTCATTTGAAAAAAAGTGGAATGGTTTCACAACTCACGGCACCTGGAACACCACAGCGTAATTGTGTGTCCGAACATCGTAACCATACTTTATTAGATATGGTGTGATCTATGATGTCTCTTACCGATTTACCACTATCATTTTAGGGTTTTGCATTAGAGACAGCTACGCTAAAATGGGCACCGTCTAAAAATCCGTTGAGATGGCACCGTATGAACTGTGGTTTAGCTAGAAACCTAAGTTGTCGTTTCTTAAAGTTTGGGATTGCGATGCTTATGTGAAAAAGTTTCAGCCTGATAAGCTCAACCCCAAATCGGAGAAATGTGTCTTCATAGGATACCCAAAGGAGACTGTCAGGTACACCATCTATCACAGATCTGAAGGCAAGATATTCGTTGCTAGTTCATCACAGAAATCGGAGAAATGTGTCTTCATAGGATACCCAAAGGAGACTCGCGAAAGAAGTGAGTGGGGGGAAAGTAGAAGTTGATAAGGTAATTGTACCTGCTCCCTTATTGGAAACTAGTTCATCACATAAATTAGTTCCAGTGATTCCTACACCAATTAGTGAGGAAGCTAATGATGATGATCATGAAACTTCTAATCAAGTTACTATCGAACCTCGTAGGTCAACCAGAGTAAGATTCGCACCAGAGTGGTATTGTAATCCTGTTCTGGAAGTCATGTTACTGGACCATGACGAACCTACAAACTATGAGGAAGCGATGATGAGCCCAGATTCCGCGAAATGGCTTCAGGCCATGAAATCTGAGATGGGATCCATGTATGAGAACAAAGTGGACTTTGGTTGACTTGCCCGATGATCGACAAGCCATATAGAATAAATGGATCTTCAAGAAGATGATTTACGCTGATGGTAATGTTATTGTTTACAAAGCTCGACCTATTGCGAAAGGTTTTCGACAAGTTCAAGGAGTTGACTACGATGAGACCTTCTCACCCGCCGCGATGCTTAAGTCTGTCCGAATCATGTTAGCAATTGCCGCATTTTATGATTATGAAATTTGGCAAATGGATGTCAAAACTGCATTCCTTAATGGATATCTTAAAGAAGAGTTGTATATGATGCAACCAGAAGGTTTTGTCAATCCAAAAGGTGCTAACAAAGTGTGCCAGCTCCAGCGATCCATTTATGGATTGGTCCAAGCATCTCGGAGTTGGAATATACGCTTTGATAGTGTGATCAAAGCATATAGTTTTATAAAGACTTGTGGTGAAGCCTGTATTTACAATAAAGTGACTGGGAGCACTACAGCATTTCTGATAAATATATGTGAATGACATATTATTGATCGGAAATAATGTAGAATTTTCTGGAAAGCATAAAGGAGTGTTTGAAAGGATGTTTTCAAAGAAAGACCTTGGTGAAGCTGCTTACATATTAAGCATCAAGATCTATAGAGATAGATCAAGACGCTTGATAATTTTTTTCAAATGAGTACATACCTTGACAAGTTTGTGAAGTAGTTCAAAAACGAACAGTCAAAGAAGGAGTTCTTGCCTGTGTTGCAAGGTGTGAAGTTGAGTAAAGACTCAAAACTCGACCACGACAAAAAATAGAAAGAGAATGAAAAGTCTTTCCCTATGCCTGAGTCATAGGCTCTATAAAGTATGCTATGATGTGTACCAGACCTATTGTGTACCTCACCATGAGTTTGGCAAGAGGGTACAATAGTGATCCAGGAGTGGATCACTGGACAGCGGTCAAAATTATCCTTAGTGGAATAAGGACATGTTTCTCGGTTATGGAAGTGACAAAAAGTTCATCGTAAAGGGTTACGTCAATGCAAACTTTAGATGACTCTAAGTCTCAATCTAGATACATATTGAAAGTGGGAGCGATTAGCTAGAGTAGCTCCGTGCAGAGCATTGTAGACATAGAAAATTTGCAAAATACATACGGCTCTGAATGTGGCAGACCCGTTGACTAAACTCTCTCACAAGCAAAACATGATCACTCTTTGGGTGTTAATCACATAGCGATGTGAACTAGATTATTGACTGGTACGTCTCCAACGTATCTATAATTTTTTATTACTCCATGCTATATTATCTACTGTTTTGGACAATATTGGGCTTTATTATCCACTTTTATATTACTTTTGGGACTAACCTATTAACCGGAGGCCCAGCCCAGAATTGTTGTTTTTTGCCTATTTCGGAGTTTCGAAGAAAAGGAATATCAAACGCAGTCCAAACGGAATGAAACCTTCGGAACATGATTTTCTCACTGAACATGATCCAGGAGACTTGGACCCTACATCAAGAAAGAAAGGAGGAGGGCACGAGGTAGGGGGCGCGCCCACCCCCCCAGGGCGTGCCCTCCACCCTTGTGGGCCCCCTGTTTCTCCACTGACGTACTCCTTCCTCCTATATATACCTCACGCACCCCAAACGATCGACATCTGAGCCAAAACCTAATTCCACCGCCGCAACCTTCTGTACCCACGAGATCCCATCTTGGGGCCGGATCCGGAGCTTCGCCGGAGGGGGCATCCATCACGGAGGGCTTCTACATCATCACCATAGCCTCTCCGATGAAGTGTGAGTAGTTTACCTCAGACCTTCGGGTCCATAGTTAGTAGCTAGATGGCTTCTTCTCTCTTTTTGGATCTCAATACAATGTTCTCCCCCTCTCTCGTGGAGATCTATTCGATGTAATCTTCTTTTTGCGGTGTGTTTGTTGAGACCGATGAATTTTGGGTTTATGATCAAGATTATCTATGAACAATATTTGAATCTTCTCTGAATTCGTTTATGTATGATTGGTTATCTTTGCAAGTCTCTTCGAATTATCAGTTTGGTTTGGCCTACTAGATTGGTTTTTCTTGCAATGGGAGAAGTGCTTAGCTTTGGGTTCAATCTTGCGTGTCCTTTCCAAGTGATGAGGGGCAGCAAGGCACGATTGTATTGTTGCCATCGAGGATAACAAGATGGGGTTTTATCATATTGCATGAATTTATCCTCTACATCATGTCATCTTGCTTAAGGCGTTACTCTGTTTTCTTGAACTTAATACTCTAGATGCATGCTGGATAGCGGTCGATGAGTGGAGTAATAGTAGTAGATGCAGGCAGGAATCGGTCTACTTGTCTTGGACGTGATGCCTATATACATGATCATACCTAGATATTCTCATAACTATGCTCAATTCTGTCAATTGCTCAATAGTAATTCGTTCACCCACCGTAAAATAGTTATGCTCTTGACAGAAGCCACTAGTGAAGCCTATGGCCCTTGGATCTATCTTCAACATATTAATCTTCCAATACTTTATTTATTTCCTTTTCTTTTACTTTGCTTTTATTTTACTTTGCATCTTTATCACAAAAATACCAAAAATATTACCCTATCATATCTATCAGATCTCACTCTCGTAAGTGACCATGAAGGGATTGACAACCCCTTTATCGCGTTGGTTGCGAGGAGTTATTTGCTTTGTGCAGGTACGAGGGACTCGCGCGTAGCCTCCTACTGGATTGATACCTTGGTTCTCAAAAACTGAGGGAAATACTTACGCTACTGTGCTGCTTCACCTTTCCTCTTCAAGGAAATCCAACGTAGTGCTCAAGAGGTAGCAAGAAGAATTTGTGGCGCTGTTGTCGAGGAAGTCTACGCAAAAGTTAACATACCAAGTACCCATCACAATCCCTTATCTCCCGCATTACATTATTTGCCATTTCCCTCTCGTTTTCCTCTCCCCCACTTCACCTTTGCTGTTTTATTCGCCCTCTTTTTTTCGTTTGCCTCTTTTTTGCTTGCCCTGTCATCATGGCTAGTCTTATATCTTCTCCGTTGTCTCCTGAGAATGAAGTTTTAAATTTTAAGAAAAGGGAGGGAGAAAATCTAAAAGATGCTTGGTATAGAATTTGCAATGCTCAAAATAGATCTACCAGGAAACAATCTACTTCCGTTCTTCTCCGCAATTTTTATGTAGGTGCTAATCCTTGGTATAGACATATCCTTGACACCATTACCGGAGGGAATTTCTTGGGTAGCCATACTTTTGACTCTTATAATGCTATGATAGATTTATCACCACCTCTTTTGGTTAATTAAACTATGTTAACTTTGGATCATGTAATGCAAAGACTTGAAATTATTGAAAATAAAGTTGCTACCGTAGAGTTAATTGAAAATCTGGATAAAAAGATCCACAACCAAATTACCCAATATGGATCTAAGGTAGGAGTCACTTTGAAAAACATTAAGGAGAAGGAACCCATAGTTAATGAAAGAATAAATCAAGATTCCACTAGAATCGATAAACTTGAGGGTATCATTACCAATTTGGGAACCGCCTTTTCTTCCGTAAAGAATACTCCAAGTCCACCTACTAAAATTTCCAAACTTATGTATGTTCCTAAAAATAAGGGTGAATCCTCTAGTAAGGAAACTGCGGATCTTAAATCTGTAAGTATTCATCCCAATCTTTTTGCCATCATTAAGGAATCATTTGCTACGAATGAATTTTTCGATCTTGTGCCTAAAAGTTTGATAATTACTAAAAATAAAGAAATTTCTAAAGATGATAGATGTATCATTGAAGAATTGCCTACCAAAGATGGCAATACCTAGATCTATCATTGCTTTTATGCCGAGCTAGGGGCGTTAAACGATAGCGCTTGTTGGGAGGCAACCCAATTTTATTTTTAGGTTTTTTTTTGCTTTTGCTTATGTTTAGGAATAAATCTTTGATCTATCCTCTGGTTAGATTTGTTTTTGTGCTTTAATTAGTGTTTGTGCCAAGTTAAACCTATAGGATCTTCTTGGATGATAGTTATTTGATCTTGCTGTAATTTCCAGAAACTTTCTGTTCACGAAAACAATTTTTAAAAATCACCAGAACGTGATAAAATAGTGATTCCAATTGATGCTGATCAATAAACAAATTTACTAGGTCTTCCTATTTTGGCTGATTTTTTGGAGTTCCATAAGTTTGCGTTAGTTACAGATTACTACAGAGTGTTCTGTTTTTGACAGATTCTGTTTTTCGTGTGTTGTTTGCTTATTTTGATGAATCTATGCTAGTAAAATAGTTTATAAACCATAGAGAAATTGGAATACAGTAGGTTTAATACCAATATAAATAAAGAATGAGTTCATTACAGTACCTTGAAGTGGTCTTTTGTTTTCTTTCGCTAACGGAGCTCATGAGATTTCTGTTGAGTTTTGTGTTGTGAAGTTTTCAAGTTTTGGGTGAAATCTTTTGATGGATTATGGAACAAGGAGTGGCAAGAGCCTAAGCTTGGGGATGCCCATGGCACCCCCAAGATAATCTAAGGACACCAAAAAGTCAAAGCTTGGGGATGCCCGGAAGGCATCCCTCTTTAAATCTACTTCCATCGGTAACTTTACTTGGAGCTATATTTTATTCACCACATGATATGTGTTTTGCTTGGAGCGTCTTGTATGATTTGAGTCTTTGCTTTTTAGTTTGACACAATCATCCTTGCTGTACACACCTTTTGAGAGAGCCATACATGATTTGGAATTTGTTAGAATACTCTATGTGCTTCACTTATACCTTTTGAGTTATATAGTTTTGCTCTAGTACTTGACTTATATCTTTTAGAGCACGGTGGTGGATTTGTTTTATAGAAACTATTGATCTCTCATGATTCACCTAGATTATTTTGAGAGTCTTAAATAGCATGGTAATTTGCTTAAATAATCCTAATATGCTTGGTATTCAAGATTTGTAAAACTTTCTTTTGAGTGCGTTGAATACTAAGAAAAGTTTGATGCTTGATAATTGTTTTGATATATGAAGATGGTGATATTAGAGTCATGCTAGTTGAGTAGTTGTGAATTTGAGAAAAACTTGTATTAAAGTTTGTGATTCCCGTAGCATGCACGTATGGTGAACCGTTATGTGATGAATTCGGAGCACGATTTATTCATTGATTGTCTTCCTTATGAGTGGCGGTCGGGGACGAGCGATGGTCTTTTCCTACCAATCTATCCCCCTAGGAGCATGCGCGTAATACTTTGCTTTGATAACGTGTAGATTTTTGCAATAAGTATATGAGATCTTCATGACTAATGTTGAGTCCATGGATTATATGCACTTTTCTTCCTCCCACCATTGCTAGCCTCTCTAATACCGCACACTTTTCGCCGGTATCATACACCCACCATATACCTTCCTCAAAACAGCCACCATACCTACCTATCATGGCATTTCCATAGCCATTCCGGGATATATTGCCATGCAACTTTCCACCGTTCCGTTTATTATGGCACGCTCCATCATTGTCATATTGCTTAGCATGATCATGTAGTTGACATCGTATTTGTGGCAAAGCCACTATTCATAATTCTTTCATACATGTCACTCTTGATTCATTGCATATCCCGGTACACCACCGGAGGCATTCATATAGAGTCATATTTTGTTCTAAGTATCGAGTTGTAATTGTTGAGTTGTAAGAAAATAAAAGTGTGATGATCATCATTATTAGAGCATTGTCCCAAGTGAGGAAAAGGATGATGGAGACTATGATTCCCCCACATGTCGGGATGAGGCTCCATCCGGAAAAAAAGAGGCCATAAACAAAAGAGAAAGGCCCAAATAAAAAAATGAGAGAAAAAGAGAGAAGGGACAATGTTACTATCCTTTTACCACACTTGTGCTTCAAAGTAGCACCATGATCCTCATGATAGAGAGTCTCTCGTTTTGTCACTTTCATATACTAGTGGGAATTTTTCATTATAGAACTTGGCTTGTATATTCCAATGATGGGCTTCCTCAAAATGCCCTAGGTCTTCGTGAGCAAGCGAGTTGGATGCACACCCACTTAGTTTCTTTTGTTGAGCTTTCATATACTTATAGCTCTAGTGCATCCGTTGCATGGCAATCCCTACTCACTCACATTGATATCTATTGATGGGCATCTCCATAGCCCGTTGATACTCCTAGTTGATGTGAGACTATCTTCCCCTTTTTGTCTTCTCCACAACCACCATTCTATTCCACGTATAGTGCTATATCCATGGCTCACGCTCATGTATTGCGTGAAGATTGAAAAAGTTTGAGAATGTCAAAAGTATGAAACAATTGCTTGGCTTGTCATCAGGGTTGTGCATGATTTAAATACTTTGTGTGGTGAAGATAGAGCATAGCCAGACTATATGATTTTGTAGGGATAACTTTCTTTGGCCATGTTATTTTGAAAGACATAATTGCTTTGTTAGTATGCTTGAAGTATGATTATTTTTATGTCAATATTAAACTTTTGTCTTGAATCTTTCGGATCTGAATATTCATACCACAATTAAGAAGAATTACATTGAAATTATGCCAAGTAGCACTCCGCATCAAAAATTATCTTTTTCACCATTTACCTACTCGAGGACGAGCATGAATTAAGCTTGGGGATGCCTGATACGTCTCCAACGTATCTATAATTTTTTATTACTCCATGCTATATTATCTACTGTTTTGGACAATATTGGGCTTTATTATCCACTTTTATATTACTTTTGGGACTAACCTATTAATCGGAGGCCCAGCCCAGAATTGCTGTTTTTTTGCCTATTTCAGAGTTTCGAAGAAAAGGAATATCAAACGGAGTCCAAACGGAATGAAACCTTCGGGAACGTGATTTTCTCACCGAACATGATCCAGGAGACTTGGACCCTACATCAAGAAAGAAAGGAGGAGGGCACGAGGTAGGGGGGCGTGCCCACCCCCCAGGGTGCGCCCTCCACCCTCGTGGGTCCCCTGTTGCTCCACCGACGTACTCCTTCCTCCTATATATACCTACGTATCCCCAAACGATCAGATACGGAGCCAAAAACCTAATTCCACCGCCGCAACCTTATGTACCCACGCGATCCCATCTTGGGGCTTGTTCCGGAGCTCCACCGGAGGGGGCATCCATCACGGAGGGCTTCTACATCATCACCATAGCCTCTCCGATGAAGTATGACTAGTTTACCTTAGACCTTCGGGTCCATAGTTAGTAGCTAGATGGCTTCTTCTCTCTTTTTGGATCTCAATACAATGATCTCCCCCTCTTTTGTGGAGATCTATTCGATGTAATCTTCTTTTTGCAGTGTGTTTGTTGAGACCGGTGAATTGTGGGTTTATGATCAAGATTATCTATGAACAATATTTGAATCTTCTCTGAATTCTTTTATCTATGATTGGTTATCTTTGCAAGTCTCTTTGAATTATCAGTTTGGTTTGGCCTACTAGATTGGTTTTTCTTGCAACGGGAGAAGTGCTTAGCTTTGCGTTCAATCTTGCATGTCGTTTCCCAGTGACAGTAGGGGCAGCAAGGCATGTATTGTATTGTTGCCATCGAGGATAACAAGATGGGGTTTTTATGATATTGCATGAATTTATCCCTCTACATCATGTCATCTTGCTTAAGGCGTTACTCTATTTTCTTGAACTTAATACTCTAGATGCTTGCTAGATAGCGGTCGATGAGTGGAGTAATAGTCGTAGATGCAGGCAGGAGTCGGTCTACTTGTCTTGGACGTGATGCCTATATACATGATCATACCTAGATATTCTCATAACTATGCTCAATTATGTCAATTGCTCAACAGTAATTCGTTCACCCACTGTAAAATACTTATGCTCTTGAGGGAAGCCACTAGTGAAACCTATGGCCCCCGGGTCTATCTTCATCATATTAATCTTCCAATACTTTATTTATATCCTTTGCTTTTACTTTGCTTTTATTTTACTTTGCATCTTTATCACAAAAATACCAAAAATATTATCCTATCATATCGATCAGATCTCACTCTCGTAAGTGACCGTGAAGGGATTGACAACCCCTTATCGCGTTGGTTGCAAGGAGTTATTTGCTTTGTGCAGGTACGAGGGACTCGCGCGTAGCCTCCTACTGGATTGATACCTTGGTTCTCAAAAACTGAGGGAAATACTTACGCTACTGTGCTGCATCACCTTTCCTCTTCAAGGAAATCCAACGCAGTTCTCAAGAGGTAGCATTGACCCTAGTAAAACCTTTGGGTATTAGTCACATGGAGATGTGAACTAATCACATAAAGATGTGAACTATTGGTGTGAAATCACATGATGATGTAAACTAGATTATGGACTCTATTGCAAGTGGGAGACTGAAGGAAGTATGCCCTAGAGGCAATAATAAAGTTGTTATTTATATTCCCTTATATCATGATAAATGTTTATTATTCATGCTATAATTGTATTAACCGTAAACTTATTACATGTGTGAATACATGGACAAACAGAGTGTCCCTAGTATGCCTCTACTTGACTAGCTCGTTAATCAAAGAAGGTTAAGTTTCCTAGCCATAGACATGTGTTATCATTTGATGGACGGGATCACATCATTAGAGAATGATGTGATGGACAAGACCCGTCCATTAGCTTAGCATAATGATCGTTTAGTTTATTGTTGTTGCTTTCTTCATGAATTATACATGTTCCTATGACTATGAGATTATGCAACTCCCGAATACCGGAGGAACACTTAGTGTGCTATCAAACATCACAACGTAACTGTGTGACCATAAAGATGCTCTACAGTTGTCTCTGATGGTGTTTGTTGAGTTGGCATAGATCAAGATTAGGATTTGTCACTCCGATTGTCGGAGAGGTATCTCTGGGCCCTCTCGGTAATGCACATCACAATAAGCCTTGCAAGCAATGTGACTAATCAGTTAGTTGTGGGATGATGCATTATGGAACGAGTAAAGAGACTTGCCGGTAACGAGATTGAACTAGGTATGATGATACCAACGATCGAATCTCGGGCAAGTAACATACCGATGACAAAGGGAACAACGTATGTTGTTATGCGGTTTGACCGATAAAGATATTCGTAGAATATGTAGGAGCCAATATGAGCATCCAGGTTCCACTATTGGTTATTGACCAGAGATGTGTCTCAGTCATGTCTACATAGTTCTCGAACTCGTAGGGTCCGCACGCTTAACATTCGATGACGATTTGTATTATGAGTTTATGTGATTTGATAACTGAAGGTTGTTTGAAGTCCCGGATGAGATCACGGACATGACGAGAAGTCTCTAAATGGTCGAGAGGTAAAGATTCATATATTGGAAGGTTGCATTTGGACATCGGAATAGTTCCGAGTGGTTCGGGCATTTTTCCGAAGTACCGGGAGGTTACCGGAACCCCCCGGGGAAAGATATGGGCCTTATGGGCCATAGGAGGGAGGTAACCAGCCCACAAGGGGCTGGTGCGCCCCCCATAAGGGAGGAGGCTGAATTGGACTTGGGAAGGGGGCGCCACCCCCCTTTCCTTCTCCTACTCCCTCTCCTTCCCCTTTCCCCCCTCCTGTAGAAGGAAAAAAAAGGTAGGGCCGAATCCTACCCCTCCCTCGCTCGCTGCACGCCCAGCAGAACATGCACCCTCGGCGCATTCAAACACCTCCATTAAGAAACCTATTGCGACCACACGTCGATTCACGAGCGGGTCTGTATTGGTACTGTAATAACAAGTGTTAGTGGTCACTTTACTTAAATTTAATTAGCTTTAATTGAAATTTATTTTTAAAACAAGCAATGCATTGGCTCGTTCTATCAGTGCCACAGGATCAACATGCACAACAATTAGAATTATTATTCTCAGGACGCACATGATCAGCACATTTGTCGCACTTTCACACAGATAATACTACCAAGTTTGAACTGTTTGTTATGGTTGTTGTCCTCTGCATCATCATGCCTTGTTTCCCACCTTGCAAGATTCAGAACCAACAAATAAAATTCAAATAATAAGTACAACAAAGATTCCTACACATCTCATTGATTCCCAGCTTGCAAGATTCAGAACCAACAAATAAGATTCAAATAATAAGTACAACAAAGATGCCTACACATCGCATTGATTCCCAGCTTGCAAGATCCAGAACCAACTCATTAGAGTCTTTTGATAAAGTGAATATCGGGATTAAATCCATCTTGGCTAGCCGTGTCATACAACCCAAGAACTTGGCGAATGCTCTTGATCATCACAACATCTGTAGTTGAGTATTCCTGTTTGCACATCAAAGATAATAAAGAGCATGATTACTATAATAGTGGCACTAGTGGAAGTCAACCTGCATCTCCTCTCAATGGTTCAATTCATGCGACTTTTTTTGCAGTTCACCTGAAATGAAGCAAAGATTGCATCCTTCAGCTAGCAAGAAGTACTTGCTCTCGTGAGCTGGTAGGTTCTTTTTTAGTAGTTGCACCAAAATTGAGCAACATTAAGGTTGGCTATCCTGCTCATGTAAGGTGCAACTATAATTTTCTTTCCTTTTGTGCAGTTCCACTAAAATAAAGTGCCATTGTGGTGACAATGACGGCTCATCTTGCAAAAGCTAATAAAATGTTGCACAAGATTACCAGTAGAATTTGACGGGTATTTTGGAAACTCCAATCACCATTTTGTGCAGCTCCACCGAAATTGAGAGATGTTGCCCACGTGACATTTTACTTGAACTACACAAGACACTCATTCAAAAAAAATGTTTTGTGCAGTTCACCAAAAGGTCACAATAGCAAAAATAATTTGTGAAGTTCCCGAGCCGGCGCTGTGTCGGACAGAACGGCACGGTCAGAGGATCGGTACCCGCCGGCAGCTATGGTTTTCCTCCCTCGCCGGCGATGACCGCGTGAACGATGCACCTAGTCCTCTACACACACCGGCCGAAGGGATCCGACCGAATCTGTGACTAGCGGTGAGCAGAGAGAAAATGTCGCTATGGCTGTCTTGTTTAGATCTGGAGAGGATGAGAGAATGAAGAGAGAAACCCTAGTAAAGCGTGATAGTCGAGTGATTGTCTTTTTCTCTCCACAACAAGCGTTTCAATTTGTGTACGCGGCATTAAAGAAAAGAAACTCTCTATTTAACTTGACAAACTATACGACTTTAATGTGACAAACTATACGACTTCTACTTACTACTAGTAGTATTGTTCACTTGTGCTCCCCGGCCCTCCAATCATTGAACAACCCCGCGCGTGAATAAACATACAGTACTAGTATTTATATAGAACGAACAAGCTTGAACTATTTTCGCGTAGTTAAAAGTAGAGGGCAGGGCTTTTCCCGGGCAGTACACGCGGCAGTTTTCGCGTAAGCGGTTTGACAGAGAGGCGAGGATGGTGAGGGAATAGTGGATTCAACTTACTTACTGTTGGAAAGGAAGGGTTGTGCGATTTGACGGCACATTACTGCTGGAAAGACGGGGTCTTGTGATATGACTACTCACTATAGTCATGAATTACTGGCGTTATGACCGGGGTGATGCCCCCTTCCATTCCCCACTCTAATCTGGTGCATGACATGTCGACCTGGATGCTAGCTCTCCCACATGTCGGTGAAGTACGTAAGAAGGAGCAAAGAATCATGCGGTATATATAGTGTATATACTAGTACTACTACTCACGTCGGAGCAGTGCGAACCACGACAGCCCAGTGAATCAGCAGGCGATAGGCCATACCCTCTTTGTTTGGATCCCTAAATGAACCAGCAGTGCAAATCAAGGTAGCCCAATGAACCAGCAGTAGAAAAACAATGTGGTGATGTGGCCATAAAAAACAATGTGCTACAGTCCAGTCTGTAGCATGTAAAACACTACTCCTCTTTGTTTGATCCCTGAGTTAGAGCTAGTTTGGGCTAGTTTGGGCTGACATAGCCTCAAAGTATCCAAATAGGAGGGGTTAGTTTGAGGTAGTTTTCTCTAACCTAGCTAAAAAACTAGCTCGGTGGAGAGGTTCTAATTGGGTTAGTTCTCCTCGGGCCCACTAAAAGGGAACTAAAAAATCTCCCCTGCCCGCACCAGATCGCTCCCTCCGACCCCCCTGGCACGACTCCTCTCTGTTCCCCATCGCGCCTCCCGCCCAAGAGCCACTCCGCCGCTCACCCTCTCCCTCCTCCGGCCGCCCTCTCCCTCCGGCCTCCGAAGCTCGCCCTGCTCCCCATCACCAATCGTTTTTCTCCCTCTATCGTGCGCGGCAGCGGCACATCTACCAGGGAGGTCGTGAGAGGGGTGAGTTTGTTCGTTCCTTCTCTATCTCATAGCCATACCATTGATCTTGCTCGCTCTAGCGCTAATTCTGATTGGGAAAAGTAGATCCTAATTAAACTTGGTGTAGATTTGTGGTGCATCCATGGAATTGTTTGATGCTGCTTGAGGAGGTAATAAATCTTTCTAGAGGCACAAAGATTCATTTCACCTTTTTAGGTATTTTAGTTTCAGGCTTGCATTATTTCTAGAGGCCCAAAGATTTAGTTCAACTTTCTAGGTATTTCAGTTTCAGGCTTGCATTATTTCTAGAGGCCCAAATATTCGGTTCACAGTCGTTGGCAAGCGGCCCTGCTACCCATGCCGGTCTCGACCTCAACTCGCAAGCGCCAGCGTCGGAGGGGTTCACGGGACTTGGGCTCTATAGAGCCTTCCTCCAGAGCGACGATGACGAGCTCCTCCCTGGGTGTGTCAGGGGCTCCTGTCTCCCTCCCTACCATGAATGCCTTCCGTGATGAGTTAGCTCATGCTTTGTTTCGTGGAGTGTAATTTTTTTTGTGAAGCTTGATTGACAACTTGTATGTTTAAGTGGGATATCTCATTTGTATGGACAAAATAAAATTTATCATGTTTTGCATGCTTGATTTGTAAATATGGTTCGTTTATGTCAATTGTGAGTGGGAGGAGGCCACACAAGACCAGCCACACAAAATCCGGCAGGAAATAGGGTCCAAAGTAGTCAAATGATTGAGAAAGAGCATTTATTGTCAATCTAACCCTGCCATCCAAACACCTGTTTGGTTAGAGTTTGTTCAGGGTTAGATTAGGGTTAGAATATAACTCTAACCTCTAACTGAGTTAGAGTTCTCCTCTTCTTGGTTCATCGCCATCATACTTTCCCCATTCCCGTTTTTTCAGTATCCTACGAATCGAAGAGGCCCTTAGACTGCTCTAGGTATGGTAGTTTTTTATAAATGTGTTACATCCAAAATTTAATAAACGTGCTCCGGTTTCTACAAAAATAAACTGGTTTGATGTAGGAATTCATTTATTTATGTGGGGCGTTTGCATGTAATTCGTGTGGTCTTAAATGTAAAGTACCCCGGCATGGTTGCATATGCTCCGAGTCGTGCATGCACTACGACCCAGATGCTCTTTGTCCCACAGGTCGGTGAAAGGGAGCACATGGAAATAGCCTAGGAGTACATATAGGAGGATAAAAGCGTGAAAATATGTACTATGAAGCATCACTGCAGTTCAAAAACGAGACCTAAAGTGATGACAGGTATAGTTCGCACGCACCCAACTAGTGGTACTAGACGTACGACTACTTTTTCCCTAAAAAAAAGAGGTACGAGTGCTCCGTACTCCTATTCTATCAACATGAGTCCCATCTGAAAAAAGTGTCCGTGCTACAACTAGCTCTTCTCCCCCGTTTCTTTCTTAAAAATTCCAAACTCAGCCGACGCGCAGTGGGCAAGGTGGGGATTTGCCGATGGTCGGTTTGCTCAACTGCGGCCCCACCTCACAGTGAAAATGTTATGACTGGAATAAAAATGCCATATACTAACAAAACATTAAGGCCACGAGGCGATGCAGTGCTGGTTACAGGAGGCAAGAAGAAAGACGCATCCATCGACAACGTCCACCTCCTCGACTCAGGGCGCTGGCCCACTGAACGGCGGCTAAGTAGCAGCGGCTTTCGTGGCCAGGTCGACGTGCTTCTGAACAATGGCGTCCAAAGATTCCAGCCGCTGGAAGAAGGCTAACGTCTTTCTGTCCTCGCTGGCCTTATAGTGGCCTATGTAGACGACTTCCTCGTAGACGTGGATGTGTAGGTCGGTGGTTTCTTGCATCGCGAGGCATTGCATGGAGAGCGCGGCCTCGAGGTGCACATTCTTCGTAGCGACCTCCGGCAGCTGCAGGGCCACTGGTGCTTCTAAGAGTTCGTCACCTTGGAGGCCGATGAGGGTGGCAGGCTACGAGGAGCCTGGGAGCGCGGGCTGGAGCAGTACGGCAAGGTCGTCCGCGCGCTTCTTGACGGTGATGAACTTGCGGATGGAGTCGACCATCATCTGGCACATGCGAGAGGCGAAGCCGGTGTTGATGAGGGCTATGACGCCGATGGTCGCCAGCACCGTCTAGAAATGTTGCGTGGTGCAGGGCCACAGGTCGGCATCTTGGACGATCCGACACAACCAACTGCCGCTCGCGTCCATCGACGCCATGGGTGCTTGTGGCTTCTGGTCACTTGGTCTTGGTCTTGGTATTGGATTGGAGTGGGCAGTGTTGCGCAGAGACTAGGAGTGGATGGATTGGAGTGGTGGGGCGCCTTTATGAGAGTCTGAACTGCGTTGCATTCACATCGTGCTATCTCCATTATGCTTCTCTAATTACTTACTCCTACCTCTGCATGCTAATTGAATGTGGAGGCATCATTGACCGTTCAATGTTTTGGGAATGCGTGTCGAAAAGAGACTAGTAAGTAGTAGTATACTCAATATTGTGCACCGCGACCAAGGTGGAGAGGAAAACGAGAGAACTACATATTTATTTATGGTGTAGATTCACTCGTTTTGCTCCATATGTACTCATTTAGGGTGTAGTCACTTGTTGAAATCTCTAGAAAGGAAAATACTCCTTTCCGGTTTACAGGGCTAGACTAGCAAGTACAATAGTGGGATTATAGCATGCTTACATGGCAATTTTGTCTCATGCAAGAGCCTGGCTATATGCGTGCTCCAAGGCTCCGCACCATGCCTCACCCCTACACAAAGACTGCCACGCGAGCGTTCGCAAGTGCCACATCCGGGTTGCGCTTGGCTCTTCGCCTCTTCAAGAAGATGAACAATGATTTACTACTTCTACAATATCGAATCAACTGCTGCATGTCCGTCCACCTCGTGCGGGAGGGATAGCTTGTTGTAGTAAGGAAAAGCCTGTCCTCGTTTGCGAGCCACCGCACGCATGGGCGAGGGAGAAGGCATTTACTAGTAGTAAAATCAAGCTTCTCCTTGTTGTACGAGTTGACGCGACAGATCATAGCACTGGCCCCACAAGCTTGCCTCTAAACTTGGCTCAAAGACCCGCAATGCACAATATATTTGGTGCAACCTCTAACATTTACCCAACCATAAATTAAAATATATATTCCTGTCTTGACCAGATGAGCGTGCAAACTACAATCACCAGGATGACAGGTAGGGCCAGAAGATTATTTTAATCAAAAAAATGCTTCGACGCAGCCTCATAGCATGGAGCCGACTCCAACGATTTTAAGCTTAGAGGCACGGTACATGCTATCCTAGACCATGTCACTATACTACCTCCCCTACACATGAAATTGCCACACGAGCGTCTGCGTTGCACTTGGCTCTTTGCCTATTCGGGAAGTCGAACAATGATGGTACTACTACAGTGGAGTACTACTAGTATACTTCTGGCCATCTGATATGGAATGAATTGCTGCATGTCCATCGCGTGCGGGAGGGAGAGTGTTGGGGATATAACTATTTGTGTAAGCCGCCCAGGTGGGGCCGGGTTACGTAAAGAGATTACCAGACAGAAGCCCAAGTCCAAGCGTGAAGATGGCATCTCAACAAAGGGGCCTAAGGCCCACGGGCGACTTAAGGCCCGTTGTAGTAAACCGCCATAATGGCATGACTTGTATCATAAGGTAGACTTGACTAGTCACCGAGCCGGACATTGTTTATAAGCCTGTCGGGACTCTGTAAGGCCACAGGGCGTCAACCCGTGTATATAAGGGGCGACACATTGGCGGCTTATGGCGAGAAACAACCAATCGAGAACGCAAGATAGCGTATCTCGCTCCGTGGTCATCGAAACCTCAAGCAATACCAACCCAACTAGGCGAGGCTTTACCTTCACCGTAAGGGGCGAACTAGTATAAAACCTCTCGTGTCCTTTGTCCAGATTAACCCTTTAAGCTTCCTAGTTGTGATGGCTCCACGACTAGGTCCTTGCAAGAGGACATCGCCATGACATTTCCACGACGGTTGGCGCCCACCGTGGGGCCAGCGACGGTGGTTGAGTTCTTGAAGGGCAGCTTGAAGGGCTCAAGGGATCGTGATGGGCGGATGACCAAGAGTCGTCGCGGCAAGATCTACATCGACAACGAAGGCTGGGGCCCGAGGCCGACTCAATTGAGTATGGGTACCGGGTCCCCTTTGGCGGAATCCATGTCTTCATCGGCCGGATTGGTGAGCCGGGCCCTGAGCCGGACAGCTGCGCCGACCTCATTTAGACGGCTCAGCATGCGAGACCCGCTCGGATTCAATCTACCATGAAGTGTGCTTTTGTGGGCTGTATTCACGGAGAGGCACTTTCTGAAGGATCTAAAGGTGGCGAAGAGACAGCCGTCCCATCAGATGATGATTCGTCCTCCAGTTCAACATACTCTCTGTATCAGGTCCAAGAAGGCATGCTTGGGGGCTGTTCTGATGACTCTAGCGTTCCGGATTGCTATGAGCCGCCAAGCTGGGCAGGAGTCTTCATGGCCAAAACTCGGCGGCTGCGACAGCAACAACGTCCAGGTCAGGAGCGGCCGGGGTAGGAGGCCCCGCGCGCCCGCCGACTCAGGTGCTAATAGATCTTATGGACAAGTTGACGGCCCTGTTAACCACCACGGTTATTCCTGAAAATCCAGATGAGCATAACGCGGAGGTGGCAAAGGTGCGTGAGGAGATAGCCCTGGCCAAGGAGGCATTGGCGGTTGAGGACACCAGGCTAGCTGCGGAGCGGGCGGCTTTGGATGCACGGGCGCGGCGACTCCAGTCAGAGGCTTTCCAGCTTAACATGAGTCTGAATCGTCCAATGAGGTGATGAGAAGGAGACATCGAAGACCCAGTCCGTCGCCTCGGTTTACGATCCTCGGAATCTTTTCACGACACCCAGAGCTGGTCCTAGCAATCCGCCCGAAGCCAATCAGTATATGACACCCGGAGCTGGAAGGCCGGTTCAGCCCCGAGAGATGGCACCTCTTCACGGGAGCATGGCCCTGCCCCAATACATACCGACACCTCCGGGCCACTTTTCCAACCCCATGGAAAACTTGATAGCAGCATCGGCGCGTCTGGCGGCTCTTCCAATAGATGGTGATGACCCGACGGCGGTGGAAACCTGGAGGGTTAGGGTTCTTCTTCAGACGGCCTTGGCACAGCAAGAGACCTATTCTTACAGCAGGGACAAGATTCATTCCACTCCTTAGCCTTGGATAGCACCTCGTCCAAACCGGAGTCCGAGTTACAACAGACACATGGAGTCAGAAGCTTTATCAAGCAATGCCCAGCGTCGCAACCAACCCGGCGGCTATAACCCGGTGCAGGATCGATGCGTCGGGGAGGATGAGCAGGCGGCTCAATTAGCGGCTCAGCGGGCGACATATGATGGTCTCGAGTATCCAATGACTTGTTGGAGCAGGGTGGCCACTAGAATCGGTGGTGTCCCTTGTCCGTGCGGCTCTGCGAGATGTGCGTCTGCCAAGGATTTCAAGGGACCTCGAAAGGTGCCGAATTACACGGCCGACTTACACCGGGGCATGGATTGAAAGTTCTGAGATGGCCATGGAGTTATTGGAAGTCAGCGACGCGACAATGGCTAAGTATTTCACCATGATGTTAGATGGAACGACCCGATCTTGGTTGAAAAGTTTGCCTCCCAATTCCATCAGTTCATGGGCAGAGTTAAAGGCCCGGTTTATCCAGAACTTTAAGGATACTTGCAAGCAATCTATGTCCATTATGGACTTGACCAATTGTAAGCAGGAGGAGGGTGAGTCCACAACTCATTGGGTGCGCTGGGTCAAGGAAATAATACATTCATCAGATAAGATGGATGCCGGCTCTGCGGTACTTATGCTCCATCGAATTGTCGTTTGTGTCGCTGAAAAGAAGTCAGGCGCTTAAACGTGATTGCAATGACATGGGTACGCTGATGGCGGCTTTGGTTAAATATGCCGATTCTAATACTACCGATGATCCCGTGTCTGAGGAGGAAAAGACAGGGAAAGGAAAGAAGAACGGCAACAAAAAGGGTCAGCAGCATCACCCGGGAAGTCAAGGTGGCACCAAGCGTAAGCCGGACGGTAACCCGGCGTTGGTGGCCAGTGCTAATGCCCAAGGTAATAACAAGAAGTGTAAGGGGAGAGCATCCCCTCGATCTGGTGGCTCAGGTCCTTCTCTCGAACAGCTTCTGAATGAGCCTTGTCCCAGACACGGTACTCGGGAAAATCCTGCCACCCACTTATGGAAGGACTGCGCGATCATGAAGGCTTTCAACAATTCAAACATGTTTGATGGCAATCACGGATCAGGCGGCGGTTCAGGAGCAGGTGGTTTCCATGGCCCGGGTGGCGGCTCAAGTTCCGGTTTTCAAGGTGGTCAAGGTGGCTATAATCGGCAGCGATCTGGTCAAGGAGGACAGCAGCAGCAGTCAAAGTTATCGAGCCATCCAAAACAGTTGAGCGGTGGGCAATACCATGTGTTTACCACTAACTTGTGTAAACGTGACGGAAGGTTCATAAAAGGGCTGTGAATTTGGTTGAACCGGCGGTTCCCGTTATCCGAGGTGGTCGAGCAGCCTATCATTTGGAGTAGAAGATCACCCCTCGGGTTGATAACCCGGTCGATTAACCTTGTTGGTGGCCCCTCGGGTTGGTGGATATAAATTCACTAAGGTGCTCATGGACGGCGGAAGCAGCATCAATATTCTCTATTATGAGACCTTTCGCCGTATGGGTCGACCGATAAGGACTTGAGGGCGTCTAACACTGTTTTTCATGGGGTGGTACACGGTAAATCGGCATATCCCGTTGGAAAGATCGAGCTAGAAGTGGCTTTTGGAGACGAATATGATTCGTGGCTGAGAAGGCGGCGTTTGAGGTAGTCAAAATCAGGAGCCCATATCACGCCTGTTTGGACAGCCGGCTTATGCCAAGTTTATGGCACGACCGTGTTATGTTTATCTGCAGCTCAAGATGCCGGGTTACAAGGGCACCATCACTGTGCATGGGAGTCAAAAGGTGGGCTTGGAGTGCGAGGAAGGCGATGCGGCTTATGCTGAATCCGTTTACGCTGAAGAGGAGCTGAAGTTTTATCAAACTAATGTTGACCCGGCAGATATGACCTCTTTGAAGAAGCCAACCACAGAGCAAGACTCGGTGTTGAAATTTAAGTCGGCTGCCGAGACAAAACTGGTTGACTTCACTCCATGCGACTCTTCCAAGCAGTTCAGCATCAGTACCAATTTGGATCCCAAATAGGAAAGCGCGCTCATCGATTTCATCCGTGAGAACCGGGACATCTTTGCATGGAAACCTTCTGACATGCCGGGTGTCCCGAGAGAACTCGCTGAGCACACTCTTAATATTGATCCAAAGTATAAGCCGGTCAGGCAGTTTCTCCGGCGATTCAATGAGGAAAGGCGAAGGCTATAGGGGAGGAGGTCGCTCGGCTCTTAGCGGCGGGTTCATCGTGGAAGTTTTTCACCGGAGTGGTTGGCTAACCCGGTGCTTGTGCTCAAGAAGAACGGCACTGGCGGATGTGTGTGGACTACATGGACTTAAATAAAGCTTGTCCGGTTGATCCTTTGCTCTACCCGCATTGATCAAATCATCGATGCCACAGCGGGTTCTTGGCGGTTGAGTTTTTGGATGCTTACTCTGGTTATCATCAGATCAAGATGTCGATTAAGGACCAGGAGAAGACGGCTTTCATTACTCCATTTGGAGCCTTCGCTATGTGTCTATGCCGTTTGGGCTCAAGAGTGCCCAGCGACTTATCGGCGTGTGTGCGAATTGTCTCCACAATCAGATTAGGCGCAATGTTCATGCTTATGTGGATGACATTGTGGTGAAGTCCGAGAGAAGGAAACCTTGATCTCCGACTTAAAGGAAACCTTTGACAATCTCCGGTCTACAAGATGATGCTCAACCCGGACAAGTGTGTATTTGGTGTACTGCGAGCAAACTTTTGGGATTCTGGTCTCAAGCAGGGCATTGAAGCTAATCCGGAGAAGATCAAGGCGATTACCTCTCTGGCTAAACCGGTGTGCATCAATGATGTTCAGTGACTGGCGGGTCGGATTGCTGCTTTAAGCCGATTCATAAGCCGGCTAGGGGAGAAGGCTCTACCGCTGTATCAGATGATGAAGAAAACATACACCTTTGTCTGGAGTGAGGCTGCTGATGCTGCCTTTGAAGATTTAAAGAGACAATTGGCTGAGCCGCCGGTTCTCGCAGCTCCGATTGATAAAGAGCCATTGCTATTGTATGTTGCTCTAACTCACATGCTGTTAGTGTGGCCATTGTGGTGGACCGTAAGGAGACTGGCAAGGAGCATCCAGTTCAGTGGCCGGTTTATTACATCAGTGAGGTGCTCATAGAGTCCAAGCAAAGGTATCCGCATTGGCAGAAACTTGTTTATGGGGTGTTCATGGCAAGCCGGAAGCTAAAGCAGTACTTCCTGGGTCATCCTATAACTGTGGTAAGTTCAGCCCCCTTGGGAGACATCATCCAGAACAGGGAAGCCATAGGACGAGTTGCCAAGTGGGCCATCGAGCTTGGGCCTCACGGTTTGAAGTATATGCCGCGCAAAGCTATCAAGTCTCAAGCCCTAGTGGACTTTATCAATGATTGGACGGAGTTGCAGGCACGGAGGAGAAGCGGATAACACGTATTGGACTATTCACTTGATGGGTCGAGCGGTTGGAAGGCTCGAAATTTGAGTCATTTAACTTCCCCGTGGTGACAAATTTTGTTATGTGCTCCGGCTGATGTTTCCCTGTACTAACAATGCAGCTGAATACGAGGCTTTACTCCATGGACTCCGGATGGCCAAAGAGATGAATTTGAGCCGGCTAAGATGCTTGGGCGATTCAGACCTCGTCGCTCAACAGGTGTCAGGCACGTGGGATTCTAAGGATCCCCTTATGGCGGCTTATCATCGTGAAGTTGATGTGGTGGCTGGGCACTTCAAAGGTTATCAAGTAGAGCACATTGATCGAAGGAAGAATGAGGCGGCTGATGCTTTAAGCCGGCTGGGGTCTCAGCGTAAGCCGGTGCCGCCTAATACTTTTCTTGACATTTTGCATAACCCATCTATCAGAGTGCCTACAGAGGAAGAGCTTGCAGTGCCAGACCCGGAGGCGCAGCTGGTGGCGGCTCTCCATGCCATCCCGGACTGGACGGTTCCATACTTAGCCTATATGACCCGGGGAGAGTTTCCTGAGGACGAGACCTTGGCAAGACAAATCATCAGGCGGTCCAAATCCATGACGATTGTTCACGGCGAGTTGCATCACCGCAGCATCACTGGGGCGTTTCAACGTTGTGTATCACCTACGGAGGGTCAGGAGATACTTCGTGAGATTCATGAAGGTGATTGCGGTCATCATGCCGGTTCAAAGTCTCTGGTAGCCAAGGCTTTTCGTCATGGTTTTTATTGGCTGACGGCTCATCTTGATGCGGAGGATCTGGTCGACAAATGTGACGGATGTCAAAATTCTCATGACGAGCTCATGTCTTGGCTCAAGAATTGAGGATGATTCCGATTACTTGGCCATTTGCGGTCTGGGGCTTGATATGGTTGGACCTTTCAAAAGGTCTAAAGATAAGAAGACACACTGTTGGTGGCGTGGATAAATTCACCATGTGGGTTGAAGCGAGCCGGTCGATAAGTGTGATGCAGCCACGGCGGTTCAGTTTATCAAAAGGTGATCTTGCGCTTTGGTTTTCGCACGATATTATAAGCGATAATGGTACTAATCTCTCCAAGGGTGCCATGGAAGAGTTCTGTCAACAAGAGCACATCCGGCTTGATGTTTCGGCTGTTGCTCACCCCCAGTCTAATGGTCAGGAAGAAAGAGCTAATCAAGAGCTCTTGAAAGGTATCAAACCCCGGCTCTTAGTTCCCCTACAGCGAACTCCGGGTTGTTGGGTGGAGGAGTTACCCTCTGTGCTATGGAGCATCAACACAACGCCTAACAGGTCTACTGATTATACACCTTTCTTCATGGTGTACGGAGCAGAGGCGGTTCTGCCAAGTGACATCCGGCATGATTCACCCCGGGTGGTGGCTTACGTTGAGGCTGATAATGAAAAAGCTCGTCAGGATGCACTTGACTTGTTGGATGAAGAGCGAGATTTGGCGATAGCCCGCTCAGCGATTTACCAGCAAGACCTGCGCCGTTATCACAGCCGCCGGGTTAGAAGCAGAACTTTCCAGGAAGGCCATTTAGTGCTCCGGCTCATCCAGGATCAATCTGATATGCCCAAGATGTCCCCTCCGTGGGAAGTACCTTTCGTGGTCAGCAAGAATCTCAATAACGGGTCATATTACCTCATTGATGTTCGAGAGCACAAAGACTCACGTAAGTCGGAGGAAGAGACCCGCCGGTCGTGGAACATAGCGCATCTCCGGCCCTACTATACTTAAGCCACCGGCTTTCAGAGTATTTTCTTTTTCTTTTTTAGCAATGTATATATTATATAAAGCAATAAAGCAGGACCTCTTTCCTTTCCATCCTACAAGGTTTATGTGTCTTCTTTACCAGGTTGTGGAAACGACTAACAGGGAGCGGATCATATCTGAATCCGATTTTCCCTTTGGTCCGGCTTATGATCATATCTGAATCAAGCCATGGTCACTTGGGGGCTTCCTGTTCAAACATAGGTCGTATTCAAACCAAAGAGAACATAGTTGTCGATACCCAATTGATTGGCACACTGCCAAACCCACTTGGGGGCTTCTTGATCATATTTGAATCATAGCTTAACCTCTTTGGGTCTGACGTGGATCATAATCGAATCAGTGTCATTAAACAACTCTCATGGTCACTTGGGGGCTTCCTGTTCAAACATAGGTCGTATTCGAACCAAAGAGAACATAGCTGCCGATACCCACTTGATCGGCATCGCCAAAGCCATTGGGGACTATATGATCGTATCCGAATCTTAGCTTAACCCCTTTGGAACGGTTCTACTGATCGTATTCGAATCAGAGGCCTTTGAAAATTAGGTTTGCCTTATTCTATAAGAGTGAATGATATTAAGGGCGGATAAACATTATATGTGCCAATTTTGGAAGTTAAGTGTAAGCTATGCATTTTTTGGGAACAGGTAAGCCGGTAATGTACGCCTTAAACCGGCTGATACTTATGATGTTTTGGTTCATACTCCAGGTTAATATTATTTTACACGACACCGGATGTGGTGAGATGCCAAAGGAATTTTTTGTTTTTATACACAGGGTAAAGTAAAAAGCTTTTGGATGTGAAGAAGCAATTCAAGCAAGCCGGCAGTGCACAACAATAGCGGCTTGAGACATTGTTAAGCACCACAAACATGCGCGAAGGCATGATAGAGTTAAGAAGTGTTTCTACCCTATTACAAGACTCCCCGAGTCTGAATAATGAGGTATTACTTTTTCAAAGACTTAGTGTCAGGCGGGTTACTCCTTTGGTGGACTTGACGACTCCGGGTTATCCTTCTCCGCCTCTTAAATCGCTGCTTTGTCTGGAAGGTTGGCGAGGTCCGATCAATGCCGCTTAAGGCTTCAAATTCAGCTTCATCATCTATTAAACTGGCCGGGTCAACTTCACGAGCAAAGGTATGCTTACGAGTTGGAGGGATCAGGCTGACATCATCATAATGCGGAGTTGGAATCCTCTGGTTTTCGTTGTCATAACCCGGCTGGTACTTTGTAAGATCAATATCGTTGCCGATGATGGTGGCCACAGGACGTGCGACTCTCACACAGGTGGTGAAGTCTGATTCATTGAATGCAGAGCCGTCCTCCTTTAAGCTAGGATATCCAAGAGCAACATCGCCTAAGTCTAGCTCTAGAGCCAACGCTTTGGCCCGGCTTAAGGCGGCTATGGCTGACTCTACGGATGCTCGCCTTAACTCCTGAATCCGTTGAGGTAACACGGCAAGTCGTTTGAGCACATCCTGCGGGAGATAAGGAGTATCATTTGATAAAGCCACAGCGGCCAAAGCACGTTGTGACCCGGTGTCTGTACTGTTCCACTAGAGTGTACACCGCCTTAAGCTTGATCAACATATTACGCTTTAGGTTGGTACTCAGGGACCTGCGTTTATGCATATAAGATTAAGCGGAGATCATATCTGAAATAGTTATCAAATGAATCATGGTGATGTTCAAAAGTTACACATAGTAACTTACCAAAATTCTTTGAGACCATTTGGGATATCTCGGTGCTTTAAGCCGCATACAATTGGCGCTTGCTTCAAACAAGAGCTGCTTCGCTGTCTCGGCCCGGTCACAAGTGAAGATTTTTCATCCGCCCAGGCCTTCTTCTCGCGTCAAAATCCTTCTTCAACTTTTCTTGCTCGAAAATTTGAATGCGAATTTGGAGTCGGCTTTTGAATCTCAAGGTCTTGGGCCGCCACCGGTCTTCAGTCAAGCAATCTGCAATTGAATTGATTGGTGGAGACCTGCAATAAAGCCGAGTTACAAGTAAGGTTATGGTAAGGTATTATTAAAGTCTCAAGCACTTTACAAGTAAAGACCCTTGACACTTGGGGGCTAATGTATGCTGAAGAAAATTTTACTTTATAATGTCAGATTATGAATATTAAAGTCTCAAGCACTTTACAAGTAAAAATACTTGACACTTGGGGGCTAATGTGTATCGCTTCTTTAAAAGTTGCTATATTACAGCTGGGTTAAATATGCTTTCTTGTAAACCGGGTGAGCTAACGAAGGCAGTATCTAAGTCTCGACATATTTACCTATAAGCGATGACTGGGGCTGGTACGATAAGTAAGATTCGGAGAAATAATATAAGTTATACCTCGATTTATGTTGTATCTGTTTCACCATGTCAATTTCAGTCGCGCTGTTATGCACTTGATTCAGATAGCTTGAGACTATATCGCCAATGCTTAAGTGGGCATAATCGGTGATGTCCTGTTTGGTCTTCGGCTTTTGACAAGTTCTTCCTTAGCGGTACACGGCAAGAAAAGAGGCCGCCTGCTCAACATCTTGGCTTTTCAAGAATTCAACTTCCGGTTCAGCCGTCCGGACCGGCTAGGAATTTCCGGTTTATCGGAGCTATCAAGAGTGCTTTCTTGAGGCGGGTCGGAAGATGGTGTCGGAATTTCATGGGCCGACTCAGGAGGAGGTTGACGAGTAGAAGCATCAGGGGCAGTGGTTCCGGGTTCCGGCTCCGTTGTTACCGGGTCTTCAATTGGCTTATTATTCTTTGCCCTCTTACTGGGCTTCTCCTTCACACTGTGAATAAAACAAAGGGATGAGTACAAAATATGAGTAAGGCAAAGCATGAGGATAACAAAGGTACATTACCCAGGGGCAGTCTTGAAGGCCGACATGTTGGATTGCATAGACTCGCCAGAAGAAGGAGAGGTATCCTGATAATTGGAGTCAGATGAATTGAGAGGCTGACGAATTAAACCCGCCAAAGGATAAACAGAACGCAAAGCGGAGATGACCTCGGTTGACGCTTCACGCCACGTCTGTAAGCGGAAGAGAGCTCTACATCCTTACTTGTCCGGGTTTGCCTCCGGTTCTCAAGCTGTTGTTGCTTCAAAAGAAATTGAGGATCTTGATAAGCTAAGGGATGTGAAAATCTTACTTTCCGGGTCACCCGCCGGGTTTTGTGCTTTGGCAAAGGCTCTGAGTCGGAGGAAATTATAGTTACCTCTTTGCAGTGAGCTTGGCTATTTCCAGTGTCTTCCTGAAAGGCGAAAATATCAATAAAATAGTAACAAAGGAGTTAAAGAGAATAAGGGATTACCTCTTCCTCATCTGAAGAAGAGTCATCCAATTTGAGCAATTCAGAGGCACTGGGTTTCTTCTTTTTTGAAGTCCCTGTCTTGGCGTTTTTCCTTTCATTTTTCTTGGCTGCTCTGGCTTGTTGGGCAGCCTCGTGGTCATATTTGACTTTCCAGAAATCTACACTGGCCTGTGGGAAAGATAAGGAATTATAAGTACAAGGAGGTAAAAATATTAAAGAGTATTTATTAAGATTGGTAACTTCTGCAGGGTCGGGTTCTTTTTGCGAAGGAAGTAACCGAAGGTGTTGTTGATAATGATACCCTCCTTCAAAGAATGGCGGGTTGTAGCATCCGCCACGTCATCCGGTAAGTCATCGAACGTGGCGCATTGGGTCGCTCTGTTACTTTGTATAGGTGCACATTAAGCGGAGCGGCGGCTTAATGGGAGTATACGTAAGTGACCCAGACCGGACCAAGTCAATGCCGTTTAAACCATTTCCCGTAAGAGCTTTAATCTTGTTGATGGTGGGGTTGAGCGGCGAGATGTTCAACAGCGGTCGGTTTATCCGCCAAATGGATGGTTGGACTCAAAGGCGCAGGGCGCCAAAGTCGCGCGAGGCGGCTCATCACCGAGATGTATCTGACAGTAGAACCATGACTTGTTCTAATATTTGGGTGACTCGGCAGCTCGGCATAAGGAAAGCAGACAGTCCCTCCGTCATTTGGATCGAGATACCGCCAAGCTCAAGACTCGGCCCGTTAAGCGTATCATTCTGCGGTTCAAGTAAAACAGTTCTCTGAATAAGAGCAGGCTTGGCTCCTCTCCCGGTATAGCTCACAGAAGACTTGGAAATTGCAAAGATTGGACACGGAATTGGGTCCAATGTCTTGAGGTCTAAGGTCAAAGAAATTTAAAACTTCTCTGAAGAACTTTGAGCCGGGAGGGGCAAATCCCCGGCTCATGTGATCCGTGAAAAATATTACCCCCCCTTCTTTGGGTTGAGGCTTCTCTTCAAATGGGTCAGGGACGCGATAAGACATGACTTCCTTCTTTGGCAAATGACCAGACTTCACAAATTCAGCCGGTTTGCTTTTAGTGACAAATGGATGGGACCCGATTGCGTGTTCTGAGAGCTTTGGTGGACTTGGGCGCCATAACAACAGATTGGCCTATTACAAAATAAAAGTTCGGTTTAAATTTTAACTTGGAAGAAAATATCAAATTATGAAGGTAGCTGCTTAAAGGGGCCTAATGACATAAGGATAATTGAGCAACATTATTTAAGCCGCCACAAGTGATAGCAACAGTTCAAAAGTTTTAAAGACCTGATAAGGTGCCAAGGTTCACAGATCAAGTGGAGTACGTTTAAGCCAGATACCTGGACAGTTATGTTAAAGGCATTTA
Source organism: Aegilops longissima (assembly GCA_021605205.1). Lineage (NCBI taxonomy): Eukaryota > Viridiplantae > Streptophyta > Magnoliopsida > Poales > Poaceae > Aegilops > Aegilops longissima. The sequence goes on along the minus strand of CM038677.1, from coordinate 349,039,626 downwards.
ACATAAGAAGTCTTCCGGGTGATAAAAACAGGTTTCATAATCTTCTGCTATGATTTGAGATCAAAGAGCTGTTCTGATAAGAAGTTTTTCTAGACCTAAAAACTGACGCAGAGGCGTTCATAGGCTTGAATAAGGCCTTCATACAGAGAAAATGATCTGCTTCGTATCCAAGATAAGGGCGAAAACAACTACCGCAGCTGTTTTATATCATTCTCGATCGAAAGTGGTATCTAGGAGGAAAAGCTAATAGGGAAATGGCTCTAATGGTGATGAACTATGATGAACTCGAAGAAGCTCTAGTGCAGATGGTACTACTACAGTGGAGTACTACTAGTATGCTTCTGGCCATCTGATATGGAATGAATTGCTGCATGTCCATCGCGTGCGGGAGGGAGAGTGTTGGGGATATAACTATTTGTGTAAGCCGCCCAGGTGGGGCCGGGTTATGTAAAGAGATTACCAGACAGAAGCCCAAGTCCAAGCGTGAAGATGGCATCTCAACAAAGGGGCCTAAGGCCCACGGGCGACTTAAGGCCCGTTGTAGTAAACCGCCATAATGGCATGACTTGTATCATAAGGTAGACTTGACTAGTCACTGAGCCGAACATTGTTTATAAGCCGGACGGGACTCTGTAAGGCCACAGGGCGTCAACCTGTGTATATAAGGGGACGACCTGTTGGCGGCTTAGGGCAGGAAACAACCAATCGAGAACCGGGCATAGCATATCTCGCTCCCTAGTCATCGAAACGTCAAGCAATACCAACCCAACTAGACGTAGGCTTTACCTTCACCGTAAGGGGCCGAACAAGTATAAAACCTCTCGTGTCCTTTGTCCCGATTAACCCCTTTAAGCTTCCTAGTTGCGATGGCTCCACGACTAAGTCCTTGCAAGAGGACGTTTGCCGTGACAATTCCACGACAGAGAGCATGTAGCGAAAGCTTCTCCTAGTCCTGCGATCCACCACGCTCATGGGCGAGGGAGAGGGCATTGTAATATAAATTCTCCTTGTTGTACGAGTTGATGTGACACATCACAGCAGTGCACTCGATATATTTCAATAATTTGTGTTAACCGATGCATTAATTACAACGCATGCATGCATGTCATGACTTTCCTTTTGATACTTGCATGTGTTGATGTAATGCACCTTGAAGTAGTATGAATATGTGATGGTAAAACTTTGTAATGCCCTGGCCCTAAAGCGAGAGATGGTTCTGCACGAGGAGGACGAGATCATGCCAACGGATCAGGAGCCGATGATGGAGCTCTTTGTGGTCTCTATGGACCTCACCTTGCTCCACTGCCACTTGTGCCTCCGCCCCTTGAAGCCTCCAGTGTATGAGGTTCGAATACACCTCGTCCATTTGGCTCATCGAGCAAGGTGCAGGTTTCTTGATTGATGTGATGTTCAATTGATTTGTGCAGTGCAAGGGAGGGCACCTGGCCTGCGCGGATTGCTGCAACGAGCATCCCGGGAACCAGCGGCAGTGCCAGAAGTGCGAGCGCGGTTGCGGCTTCGACGTGCGGAACACGGCGATGGATGCCGTCCTCTCCTCGGTGATGGTGGAGTGCCCGCACGAAGGCTGTGGGCTCTATGTCACTTACCACAAGCTCGTCGATCACCAGAGCGTGTGTCCGCTCGCGCCCTGCAAATGCCCTGGGCCTGTCTGCGGCTAGGAAGGCCCGCCATGGGTGCTCTCCCACTACATCAGCACCATGCATCCCATGCCCGTGCACAGGATCCAGTACGGCAAGGTGCTCCAGCTGCAAGTGCCAGTGTCGGAGCCACATCTCTTGCTGTTCGCGGAGGAGGATGGTCGCGCGTTGTTCTTGGTCGGCGGTGTGCTCAACATTGGTGTGCCTATCACCGTGGCAGTCGTCTGCATCAGAGCGGGGGCCTCCCCACTGCCACACTACGTGGCCAAGCTGTGGGCGAACGGCCCGCCGGGGGAGCCCAAAGGAAGGACCGACGCCTTCAATGTGGAAATCGAGGTGACAAGCAGCAAGGATCCCGATGACATCGTTGTGCAGGAGCTGACCTTCTTCACATTTCCGCCAAAGCTGCTGGCCGGGGTTGGGTTGTCGAGGACGGTGTCCCTCCACATTCAGATTGACAAGCTCGCCTCCTAAATGATTCTACATTGCCTTCTGTTTATCTTAGTAATATGCTAATATAGGGGTTAGCTTGGTCTACTTTAGCTTAAGAGATGGTGGGTTTTGGTGGCGACACATCAATTACTTCGACATCAGATCAGAAGTTAAAGTAATTTCCAACATTCGAATGGATATTTTGTATCTGGTGGATATAAAGATCCTTTGGGTAAGAAGTATAAGCAGCTTAGTATATGCTTTATTCAGAAAGTGTTGCATACTTGTGCGAGTTGACGTGACACATCAAAGTAGTATTACTACTAGTAGTACTCACCCGACTGCGCACCAGGCAGACGAAGCTCGTGTCGTGTTGGTGCCGTGTGCGGTCCGCACATTAACCAAAACCTCGCGCCTCCAGAGTACAAGTGTATGTGGGTGGCATCGACCTAGGGAGCTAGAGATGGTGCGTGTGAGAAGTCCCAGAGAATAGGTGTGTGCGTGGGAAAGAGGGAGAGAGATGATATGTGTCGATGTAATGCGTGTGAAAAAAAGACTAGTCTACAGCTCGCCACGAGGCTATTCCTGTCGAACGCCCCAATAACTGTAAGATATGTATCCGATGGTGCGAGTTATTGCACGTACACAATAGTAGAAAAAGAAGTACCATGGCATATTACAAAACAGCTATACCACGGCCGAGAACACGTGCCCACGTTACGCCATCCGGGAATAGTGCCGCACTTCGAAACTAGAACCCTCAATAAATTTTGAGCTTGCGTCTCGTCACATTCCAAATTACTACCACGCTATATTGAATTGCAAACCTGTTCACACCGATCACAACCTAAACGGTTTCCCACTTAGGAGTGTATCAGTACTCGGTTATAAGTACTACTATGCCAAGATGACCACACATTACTCCTCAACTCCTCATCCACAAAAACAAACAAGTCATTTAGCATCCTTCCCTTGTGTCTGCCATGGCCAGCGTGAGTTCTGGGTCGAGATATTACCACCAGAGAGAGGCGAGCATGGAAACGGAAGCATGAGATATGTCCCGCCTCGCCGCGAAAGCAGCCGACATGTCCCGCCGCGCGGCAGTAGCAGCACAGAGGTCCCTCCGCGTCGTCGAAGCAGCATAGAGGTCTGGCCGTGCCGTCGATGCAGCAGACTGGTCCAGCCGTGCTGCGGAAGTAGAAGAGATGTCCCGCCGCATCGTGAATGCAGCAGAGATGTCCTCCCGCGCCGCCGCGGCCTGGGAAAATTTCTCGCGGGCAGGCGAGGACTCTTACAGGCGCATGCATGCAGTCGTCCATAGCCAGATGGATCAGATCTCTGGCTGGGCGAGGTTGCATGACGACATGAAAGCCTCATTTGAACAGGCTACCGGCGTCATCCGGTAACTAGGGAGAAATCTGAAGCTCGGGCGCGCGACTCTGCTGAGGTGAAGATCGCCGGAACGGAGGAGACCGCTGCCTTGTTGAAGAGGACGGGCGTCATCATCGAGAAACTTATGGACGAGAATGCCATGCTCTGCATCGAGCGCAAAAGGCTGGTGGAGGAATCCATGGATGCTACCAAGCAGCGTATTAAGGACATGAAACTGATGAAAGAGATCATCACCGCTCACTGCAAGAACTAGTCTCTATGACCTGCAGTGCATCAAGCAAGTAGAGATCAGCGAGCTAGATCATTGTATGCGTCTTCCTTCTTATTTTTCCCTTGTGTTTTGGGCGTAGCCGCATGTGGCTTTTTTATTATCTTCCTAAATATGTAAGACAATTATTATCCATTGTCATCATCCTTATATATTCATCAGTCTTGCTATAAGTCGCAGTAGATGCTATATAGGTCCGTTGGATCTTACATCAATATCCGTGCAAAATTTTCCTTTTAGGTTTTCTTTTTTCTCTCTTAAATCTCAGTCGAGTGAGACATAGCCACGCCATTAAACAGGGGATCACGCGCCATTAATGGAGACCTTGGGAGAGAGGTGTCGAATTTCGGGTTCTGGCAGACCCTCTAGGTTCGAACTCTGGGGTGCGCGCATAGATCTCACCCCCTACCTACCTGCACTTCGCCACCTCGCTAGGATCTAAACTACTGAAAGAACAACACAAGAGACACGAGGTTTATACTGGTTCGGGCCACCATTGTGGTGTAACACCCTACTCCAGTGTGTGGTGTGGTGGATTGCCTCTTGGGCTGATGATGAACCATACAAGGAAGAACAACCTTGCGAGGGTTTGTTCTTGTGGCTAGGCTCTCGATCGTGTTGGATCAAGCTAAGATGAGGCGAGATGTCTGGACCTCTCTCTGATGCCTCTCCGATGCCGGATCCCGGATCCTGTGGGTGGCTAGTCCTATTTGTAGGCAGAGGCCCTGGGCCTCTTCCCAAATATTGAGCAGGAAGGCGCCAACAATTGGCCATTTGAAGGGAACATCTAGTACACTTATCGACTAAAGTTGGTCCTCGCTTTGTCAAAGGCTCAGTGGTGGCGCCGGCTTGGGCTCCACGATGACTTCCTTCCTGCCGTTCTGCGGTCTTGGTCTTGTTGCACCAAAGCGGGTGCCTTTGCATGATGCTCTCGCTGCGCTTGCCCCTTTGCACCAAGAGGAAATGAGGACCTTGCGGGCTGGCGCCACTTGGCGCCCTTAGTTATCATGGCTTGCGTCATGGGCACCTCGTGAGGTACCCGCCTTGATCTCTCCGCCTCCTCATGAGCCGACTGTGAGGCCGTGCACGAGAAGCTTCTGTCGTCCGCCCATGAGGCTTGGCCTCTCGCGAGGGTCTTGAGCTTGTGCTAATGAAGATGGGCCGTACTGGGCCACCCCCTGGGCCATGCCGCAGGCCGCAGGCAGGCAAGTATGGGTACCCCCGTTCCCAGAACACCGACAGTAGCCCCCGGGCCCAAGGAGCGCCTGGACTTGGCTGAGCAGAGAAGCGAAGGGGCAAGTGCGAAGCGCCGCGAGCCCTAATAGCCTGCGGCCTTGGGCGCCGCGTGGCAGTTGGTTGGACGTGGGCGCCTCTGCTTCCCCACGACGCCTCGACAACTCCACGAATTGACAAGTCCCTGCATGCAAAGTGAGTCATGATTACCTGTGATCGTGGAGGTCGACGGTTGGCCTTCTCCAGCTATAAGTACGGAACGGCGCGTGCCCTTCCAGCCCATCTCTTATCGCTTCTCCTTCTTCTCCATGGCTCCACTGAAGAGGTTCTCGGCAGCGGAGAAAGGAAAGGCCTGCCAGGTAGAGCTGACTCTCCCCCGGCCAAGCGCGGTCGAGGTCGTCCTCGCAAGCACCCTGTGGCTCCCGTAGCGGCTCCCCGCGGCCATGGAGGCGATCCCCTGCGCGGCGACGGGCGTCAGGCTGCTGATGTGGGGCGCGCTACAGCCGCGCGACCCCTTAGGCCACGCTTCCGCTTGGCGGAGGTGCTGCCGGAGTTTGTCGTGTGGTCGGTGGAGCCGACCAGCACCAACTCGGCTTCCCTTCTTCTTAGGTGAACTTCCGGCGGCGCCCAGTGACCTCGCTCAGCGGACGGTGGCTGCAGCCGGGCCTCCTGGGCTTTGCTGGAGGTCTCCGTAGCCGGGAGCGTGGCCCTGACCCGCGGCTGCCAAACGTTTGCCCGCGCGCGTGGTTTGAGCCGTCGGTGCACCCTGCACTTCAAGTTCGACAGCGATGCCACCCTCTACATGAGGGTGTTCGGGGAAGATGGTCGCCACGCTGGGTGCTGCCCCTAGGACGACGACCGCGGCCATGAGCCTAGCCCCGGCGATGATGAAGATGGCAGCACGCGCGTGATTGGCGGCGCCCGGGGTTCGTCGAGCTTTGGCGTCTCTTCTTCGGACAGCGGCTCCTCCGGTGTGGCGCGACCAGCCCCGCCGCGCCGCGCTACTTTGGAGGGAGGTAGCGGGTCTGCTCACCGTCGCGCCTCGGTGAAGCGCGAGAGGGAGTCCGCCTGAGCTCCGGAGGCAGTCCGAGCTCTCACCGCGAGTTGGTGTCGGGCGAGTCGCGCCTGTTTTGTTCTTTTTCCTTTTCCTGCGCAAGGAGACAGTAGTGTAGGGCCCCGTGGGGGCGTGCTTGGACTATTGTTGTTAATTATCGTACTGTTTCCAATATTTTGGTATTATGCCTTTGTGCCACACGACTGCGCGTAGAAATTACTTAGCTCGGGGGGCCTGTCGTGGCCTTTGCTTCCCGAGGCCAAGGCCTCGTCGAGCGCTTCATGTCCCGCAAGGTTAGTGGAGAGGTAGCTCGGCCTCGGCTATGGGGCGACCGACCCAGGTCTGTGTTAGATGTCGCGGTGCCCGTGGGGCCTGGTGGAGGGGTGCTCTGTAGTGGACCGGTAGCGAAGCCTCAAGCGATAAGGCAGAAAACACTCATGGCGTGCCAGCGCTGCTCCCTCGAGACTTGCGAGAGAGAAATCGAGCGGGGAGGCGAAATGGCAAAAGTCACAAGCCAAAGGCGGCAACAACAAATAAAACTTCAAATGGGAATGAACAAGCCAACTGCAGAAAGCAAATGAGAAAAGCCGCATCCGACACCTAATCTAGTCTTCGACGTCTTCTCACTAGCGCGGAGCTAAGTGCTGCCACTGGGCGTGGGAGGGAGCCCAGGGCTGAGGCCGGCGCTCACGAGACTTGAGCGTGTACAGCCCCAACTCATTATTACGTGAGAGTGTCACGGGCGGCGAGCTTCACAGGCATTGGCCTTCTTCACAGGCTCCGGGCCTTTCTCAGAAAGATAAACTTCACAGGTGTTTGCCTTCTTCATAGGCACCGGGCCTTTTCCAGAAAGATAAACTTCACAGGCGTTTGCCTTCTTCACAGGCACCGGGCCTTTTCCAGAAAGATAAACTTCACAGGCATTTTCCTTCTTCACAGGCACCGGGCCTTTTCCAAAATGCAACGACTTCATAGGCTTTCGCCTTCTTCACAGGCTGTGGGCCTTTTTCAAAACACATCAGCTTCACAGGCATTCGCCTTCTTCACAGGCTCTGGGCCTTTTTCCAAAATGAATCGGCTTCACAGGCATTCGCCTTCTTCACAGGCACCGGGCCTTTTTAGGGGTAAAACCTCCGGAGGTGCTGGATGTTCCATGCGTTCTGGACGGGCACCCCCTCCTGAGTCTCCAAGCGTGCGGAGCCGGGCCTCGAGAGTCCTGGGGCGGATGTTGCGGTAGTGGTATCGCCGCAGCGCTTGTTGGTATCTTGCCGCTCGTAGCGCGGCTTCCCGACGATGCTCCTCCCCCAGCACGAGGTCCGTCCCCCGCATGGCGTCCTGCTGCGCCTTGAAGAGATCCTGCAGGCTCACCACAAGAGGAAAAAGGGTCCGCTATGACAAGCGACGGTCAGCCGTTGGTTGCTTTGGAGGGGTGACGAGGCACTGAAGGCCTGACGAGGTGGCGCCGTGCGGGGCTGCCGCGGCCAGAGCTCAGCCATTCAGGTTTGTCGACGTTGCAGGGATGGACCCATGCGCAAGCGTCGTGCCGTTGGGGAGCAGCTCCATCATTTGGTGTCAATTGAGCAGGTAACTAGGTCAAGCACGTTAATCATGAAGAAGCAAGTTCATTTAGATAGGTGAAGGGAAGCGGGCGTTCTTTGGAGTGCAGCCCGGCGACTTGGGGATGATGCAGCCCGAGGGGCGGCCCCAACAAAGCAAGCTAGGAACATGAAGTAAAAGGGATACATGCCGCAGGGACGGACCCATGCGGCCTGGGAATGATGCAGCCCTGGGGGGCGCTCCCAGCTGGAAATGAAACTTGGAGGATGTCACCTGATAACGTTGAAGAAGAAGGGATGATGAAGTAGCAGACGTCGTGGGCTGCAGAAGCCGATCTTCATGAGCCCCTAGGCCCAGGAGCCTCGGGAGGCTCCGGAGGCGCTGGTGGCTCCTCGCGGACCATCTCCATCTCCGCCAGGACTGCGGAACGCCTGGCCTCTTGAGCCTCTAGGACGTTCCCCATGGCGGCTGGCGGCGTGGCGGCAGCGTTCGGCCGCCGTGGGGCATCTGACGTAGCCATGGGGTGGACCTTCTTGGCGCCCCCAGCGAGGGCGAAGCGCTCTGAGGCGGCTCGGTTGAGCCCTGGTATGTCGATGCAGGCGTGCAGCCCACCATCCTCGCTGGATGGGGAGCTACGGGCGGTAAGCGGCGGCTGCCACTCATGACTCTTGACTCCTGCAGCTCTGAATGATCTGGTGACGAACTCCGAGGTTTGGCCCTCCTTGCCTTGCTCCTTCACGAGGAAATGTGCTGAAACACGCCTCCAAGTGGTGCCCAAGCGCCTCCCTCGTGACCCTAACAAGGTCGGTGGCCCTCGAGGAGAGAGCCACCGAGCCTTGCTTGAGGAGGCGTCAGGCGCGCCTTCCTATCTGACGAAGGAGGTGCCCCTGAGCAGGCGCAGACCACGAGGGGCCTGCCTCCCGAGGGGTCGGGCTGGCGATGTCTTCTTCTTCTTGGGAGCAATCTCGGGAGCCTCCGCTCCTGCGATCTGGGTCTTCAAGCGGCTTGAAAAGCTTCGCTCCGGGGAGCACTGCTGCGTCTCTCTCTTCACAAGGCACCGTGATGACTCCGCCGCTTCACGGCATCTTGAGGGCGTTGTGGCCGTGATGAGTCACGGCCATGAACTTGGCCAGAGCTGGGTACCCGAGGATGGCATTGTATGGGAGGCGAATGTGGGCAACATCAAAGTCGATGAGCTCGGTGCGGTAGTTGTCGCGTGCCCCGAAGGTGACGGGGAGGCGGACCTGCCCAATCGGAACTGTGGAGCCGTCGGTGACTCCGAAGAAAGGCTTGGTTTGCTGAAGCTGATTGTAAGGCACTTGGAGATTGTTGCATGTCTCTACGGACAGGACATTGAGCCCTGCTCCGCCATCGATGAGGGTTCTGGTGACTTGCACGTTGCTGATGATTGGGGAACAAAGCATCGGGAGGACTCCGGTGTGTACGCTTGAGCTGATCCGCTGAGCTGAGCGTGATGGCGCGCGCTGACCACCTCGTGAGGCGCGATGGCCGAGCTTGGGAGGACTGCATTCACTTGGCGGGGAACTGCTTGAAGATGCGTTGAGAGGCTGGGGCTTGAGCTCCGCCCAGGATGCAAGCGATCACGCGTGGCTCCTGGAAGCCCCCAGCCCCCTCGTCTTGATGATGGTCCTCGTTTCTCCTTGGCTGCAGCGGCAGAGGAGGGAGGCCTGCGTTTCCTTGCGGGCGATCCTCGCGAGGCTGATCCCTCCAGCCTCCCTCGCGAGGCTGATCCTGCCAGCGATCCTCGCGAGGTCGGTCACGCCACCCTTGGTGAGGGCCACGGTCTTCCCAGCGTCCTGCGTTTCTTCCTCCTCCTCGGCCATAGCCTCGGGAATCTTGAGGCGTGCGTTGTTGAAGCGCTGGATGTACTTCTGCAGTGTCTCCCCTGGCTGCTGCTTGATGCGGCGCATGTCGCCACGGCACGAGGCAGTCACGAGTACCTTGAAGTTGGTGATGAAGCGGGTGCGCATCTCGGCCCTAGGAGGAGATCGTGCGAGAGCCGAGTTCTGGGGAGGCAGTGCGGGCTCCGTCCTTGAGTGCCATGGGAAACCGATTCGCCATGACCTTCTCGTCCCGTTGGCGGCTTCGACGCCCAGCTCATAGAGCTGGAGGAACTCCGCAGGGTCGGCCGTGTAAATCAGAGCGAGGAGGCAGGTCTGGCTTAATTTCTTTGAGCCACGCTGACGCTGCGTGGCTTCGGTGTTGAAAGGCGCGGCAGCCTGCTGTGGGCCACAGGAGGCCTTTGGTGACGAAGAGCCTGGTCTTGCGGGTCCCCATGTCTGCTGCTGGGAGCAGCGGGGTCTTGACGTCTTTGGAGCAGAGGCCTTGGTCGTGGCGAGCCGGTGCGAGGGAGCACTCGGGCAGCTTCTTGGGGCGAGGACCTTTTGATAGCTCTGCTCTTCTTGTCTTGGCGCCGGACGGAGTGGGTTCGCCTCGGGGCCGCGCGCCTTGGGGCCAAGGCGCCTTCTTGAGGGGGAGGCGGTGAGGCACCCTGAGCTTCATCGCCCAGCAGGCGGGCGCGGTGCAGCGAGAAGGACAGCCGTGTGGGGAGCCCCTGCGGGCCAGGACGAGCTCGGCGACGCGGTGAGCCACTCTTCGTGACGCGTCGTCGGCAAGCGGTAGCGCAGAGCTCGTTTGCCGCGATGGCGCAGCTCGAGCCTCCATGGGCACGCGGAGCGCCGCGAGGCGAAGAACCAGCCGGGCGAGCAAAGGGTAGCGATACGGCCGTCTCGCATCACGGACGAGTCTTTGGGATGATGCTTGTTGCTCGTTCCCGCCGGGCGGTGGCGGCGTTAACGACGACGACGGAACGGCGAGCGCGGCCGCCGAGGGGCCGTCTGGGCGACATGGTAGCGACAATGACTCGGCCTTCAGCGAGCCCGACGAGCATCTGACATGGATGCGGTGGGCGGCGAAGAACAGGGCGGCGGAAGACGAATTCCGGCGCACCCCTACCTGGCATGCCAAATGTCGGATTTCGGGTTCCGGCAGACCCTTTAGGTTCGAACTCTGGGGTGCGCGTGGAGATCTCACCCCCTACCTACCTGCACTTCGCTGCCTCGCTAGGATCTAAACTACTAAAAGAACAACACAAGAAACATGAGGTTTATACTAGTTCGGGCCACCATTGTGGTGTAACACCCTACTCTAGTGTGTGGTGTGGTGGATTGCATCTTGGGCTGATGATGAACCATACAAGGAAGAACAGCCTCGCGAGGGTCTGTTCTTGTGGCTAGGCTCTCGATCGGGTTGGATCAAGCTAAGATGAGGCGAGATGTCTGGACCTCTCTCTGATGCCTCTCCGATGCCGGATCCCAGATCCTGTGGGTGGCTAGTCCTATTTGTAGGCAGAGGCCCTGGGCCTCTTCCCAAATATTGAGCGGGAAGGGCGCCAACAATTGGCCATTTTGAAGGGGAACATCTAGTACACTTATCTTGACTAAAAGTGGTCCTCGCCTATCAAAGGCTCTGGTGGTGACGCCGGCTCGGATCCACGATGACTTCCTTCCTGCCGTTGTGATGGTCTTGGTCTTGTTGCATCAAGCAGGTGCCTTTGCTGATGCTCTCGCCTGCATTTGCCCCTTTGCACCAAAGAGGAAATGAGGACCTGCTGCGAGCTGGCGCCCGCCTAAGCGCCTGAGTCGTCATGGCTTGCGTCATGGGCACCTCGTGAGGTACCCCGCTTGATCTCTCCGCCTCCTCGCGAGCCAGCTGACGAGGCCGTGCACGAGGAAGCTTCCTATAAATCCGCCTCATGAGGCCCCTCGCGAGGTCTTGAGCTTGTCCGATATAGGCGGGCGTGTTAGGGGCACCCCTAGAGCCACGCCGCAGGCTGCAGGCAGGCAAGTTTGGGTACCCCCGTTCCCAGAACGCCGACAAGAGGTGGGTGGCAAATGGAGGTCAAAGGGCTCTCCTCCCGATAAGCACGCGCATGGGTCTGATCGCACACCTCCCGTACTCAAATAGCTACCCTGCATGGCGCCTCCTAGCTAATAAAAAAAGGGACGCGGGGCGGCACGTAAAATTTAAGTAGAGCGCCCGACAATTGGCAGGCCCCGTTCCCCTCCTCCTCCCGTGTCGCTCCCTTGGCGGCCAGGAAACCTAACCGCCCCCTTAGCCCCCCTCCTCCTCCTCGCCGCTTGCCAGCAGCGCGATGGGCAAAGCCCTTGAGCGTCGGCAGCGGGCCCCATCATCCTTTCGCCTTGCGGTGGCTGGCGCGGGCCGGCGGTGGAGGGAGTTATGTCGTGCTAGCGAGGGGCACGGCAGCGCAGCGGCGAGCTCTGGCGGCGGGGTCAGGAGCACGTGGCAGCAAGATGGTGGGCTTCGCGGGTATGCGCGCGTCCTGGGCTGGGGCGGCGGCTGGCCCTGGCTCGGCCAGATCCATGGCTTGGCGGCCTTGGACGGCGCGGGCCATCTCGCCGGCGGGTCGCGGTGCATCTGCTGCGGCTCACGCGGCTGCCGGTGGCCGATGTGCAAGGCCCGGCGTGGCACCTCCTGTGGTCGTCTCCACGACGGATCTGACCATCCGCGCGTCCTCGTTGTCAGCCAGGGTGTTCGTCGTGCTCCTCGCTAATCTCATCTGGAGGCCGTGGTGGGGTGTTGCAGGGGGCAACATGAGGAGGCTGGCTGGAGGGATGGGTGGTCTGCCCACCCGTCACCGGCGCGGGGGTGTGCCGGTCGAGGTCTCGCACCGCTCCGCCCCTCCTCTTCTCCCTAGCCCGGTTGCCTCCGGCTCCATCTCGAGGTGCTGGCGGCTCCAACGATGGTGGGGGTCTGCTGGTGGTGGTGATTCGTTCCTTTGGGCGGTTGTTGGGGGTGTTGGGTGGCAGGGCAGCGGCTCTGCGGTGGGAGCTGCGGTGTTCGTAAGCGGAGCTCGCAGCTCGAGTGCAGACTGGTGACCTTGGTCGCGTGGGCGGCGGGGTGGCTTGGGCTCGGCGACCCGTGGTGATCGGAGATGGAGAGGTATACCGGGGTGAAATCCTTGTCTGACCATGGTCACACCGACGGTGGCGGCGTCCGCGGGCGTCGTTCCCTTCCTGTAGGCTCCATCGCGGTCTCTCCTGATTCTCCGTGTTGCTCTAGATGAAAATCTTGATCTTTGGATCGGTGGTGTCGGCGCTCCAGTGTCGTGCCCTTCCTGAAGGCACTACCTTGGAGCTCGCGGTTTGTCAGCGGTCAGCTATGTTCTTCACGGTGGCTTGTTCTCGGTGGAGGGCTCTGTCATCTTCGTAGTGATGCTTGTTGTACATCCCTTGTCCGCTTCGAGTTGGCTTAGCTGATCTCCGGCACCTTTGTATCTTCCTCTGTGTGTGTGTTTGGGTGCTGTGTTGTGTGGTTCGGTTGTATGAGGGTCATTGCTTTGTATATAAAGCGGAGCGAAAGCCTTTTTCGGTAAGTATTACGCCCACGGTTTCAATAATAATACTTGTGTTTCCAATTGTAACGTGACAGCACTTGTTCCAAAATGACTTTGTTGATTCTTAATGTGTGAGCCTTCGCAAATCGGACAACAAAATTACCACATCATGTTGGTACCATGTCATGACACCAAGCCAAGTTTCATGATTTCCATGCGTGTTTTGGATTTACAGGAATTAAAAAACAAAGTTTCTCAATGTTTCCGACCGAGCCACGACGCCCAGATGTTTGAATTTCATTCCCATTTCTTACATGGGACCTAGAAATTTACCAGAGGACACACATGTGATTTTTCAACCAACTTTGGTACACTGGAGCATGTGCTTGTAGTTCAAATTTTAATTATGCACATTAAATAACCAGAAACTCAATTAATGTATAAAAAAGGCCGAACGAACCCAGAATAATTCCAAAATTTAACACGACACTCATATAGTTCTATGTTGCCTCTATAAAGAAAATCAAGGGGGCAACATATATCGTTTCGCACACAAAGGTGACACGTTCCCTCTTGGAACCACGAGCCTTGTCGAGAGAAGCTCCGGTTTGCAAGAAGCTTATAACAAAACCTGTTCCAATTCGGCCAAGTTTTTAACCACAGCATGTTAGTGCCATGACATGACACCATGCCAAGTTTCATGATTTCCAGGCGAGTTTTAGATTTACAAGAATTTAAAAACCAAGTTTCTCAATGTTCTTGGCTGAGTCACGACGCCCAGATGTTTAAATTTCATTCCCATTTTCTTGCATGGGACCTAGAACTTTACCCTAGGACACACATGTGATTTTTCAACCAACTTTGGTGCACTGGAGCATGTGCTCGTAGTTCAAATTTGAATTACGCACATTAGATCACCAGGAACTCAATTAATATATAAAAAAGGCCAAACGAACCCGGAATAATTCCAAAATTTAACACGACACTCATATAGTTCTATGTTGCCTCTGTAAAGAAAATCAAGGGGGGGGGGCGTATATCATTTTGCACACAAAGGTGACACGTTCCCTCTCGGAACCACGAGCCTTCTTGAGAGAAGCTCCGGTTTGCAAGAAGCTTATACCAAAACTTGTTCCAATTTGACCAAGTTTTTTAGGACAACATGTTAGTGCCATGACATGACACCATGCCAAGTTTCATGATTTCCAGGCGAGATTTGGACTTACAAGAATTTCAAAACCAAGTTTCTCAATGTTCTCGGCCGAGTCACGACGCCCAGATGTTTGAATTTCATTCCCATTTCTTACGTGGGACCTAGAAATTCACCCGAGGACACACATGTTATTTTTCAACCAACTTTGGTACACTGGAGCATGTGCTTGTAGTTCAAAATTGAATTATGCACATTAAATGACCCGAAACTCAATTAATGTATAAAAAAGGCCAAACGAACCCGGACTAATCACAAAATTTAACACGACACTCATATAGTTTTATGTTGCCTCTGTAAAGAAAATCAAGGGGGGTAGCGTATATCATTTCGCACACAGTGGTGACACGTTCCCTCTCAGAACCACGAGCCTTCTTGAGAGAAGCTCCAGTTTGCAAGAAGCTTATACCAAAACTTGTTCCCACTCGGCCAAGTTTTTTACCACAGCATGTTAGTGCCATGACATGACACCATGCCAAGTTGCATGATTTCCAGGTGAGTTTTGGATTTATAGGTATTTAAAAACCAAGTTTCTAAATGTTCTCGGTCGAGTCACAACGCCCAGATGTTTGAATTTCATTCACATTTGTCGGGGAAAAATGACACCTATGGGATCCCAAGGACCCCTACTGCGGTTGGCGGGGGAGAAGGGCAGTGCAAAGAGCAGTTCTAGCGATCAACGCGAGGGGATTTTTACCCAGGTTCGGGCCGCGGATGATGCGTAAAACCCTAGTCCTGCTTGTATGTGTTTATCTTGTGTTCTTCAGTTCTTGGACTAGCTACTATGCGTGCTCAGTCCAAAAAGTCTGAATCCTTCCACAGTACGCCTCGGGCCTCCTTTTATATGGCAAAGGGGTCACCACAGTGGCACATAGGAGGTGGAAAGTATCTATAGTGTACAAGTTTATCACCTGCAACCGTAGGACAAACGCATTTGATGCGCTGCCTATGTGCCCTCTTGCTTTATCGGGAACGGCAACAGAGCTCGTACCGTCCGTCGCCGCCTCGCCTTGCTTCGACGCGCGTCCAAGCTGACGAGGCATGTAGCGCCACGCTAGCTGGCTGCTGTGCTGGTGTGGTGACAGGGCCTTCACGAAGATCTGCATGCCACCACACAGGTGCTTGACTAGTTAGCCTAGAAGCTCCATGTTGCCATGCAGGCACTTGCCTAGTTGGCGGGCTGGTTGCCGTGTCGGAACGGCCGCGGGGCGGCGAAACCTTGGCAGGTGCAGGCCTGGCCGCGGCCCCGCATATGCCCCTGGCAAGGGTCTTGCCGGGGCCTCGCGGCCGTCCCCGGCAAAGATTTTGCTAGGGATCTTCGTCTTTTGGTTCTTATGTAGACTCGCAGGCCTTTGATCTTCACAAAGATCTGCATGCCACCACGCAGGCACCCTGAGTCTTGGTCTCGACGTTGTCGATGGTGTCAGAACTCTCAGGCTCAAGGGTGGCGGCCTTGCTGGTGTTGGGCAAGTCGCCTCGGCAAGGCCCTTGCTGGGGCTATGTAGGCCGCCCCGGCAAGGGTGTTGCCGGGGGATGTCCATCTTACCCCTTTGCTCTTCATGCCTCTGGCTTGCGTGCTGCTTTGGCAGTCTCGTACCTTTCCTTCCTCTGCCCCGCCAAGCATGGCCACAGGTGTGGCTTCGATTGCCCGTGCACAAGTAAAGGGTTACAGAAAGGCCCCTACTTTTGTACACCGATAGGAGCCCCCCGGCCTGGGCCACATATAAGCGCAAAGCGTTGTTGGGCCAGGGCCAGAACGGTGCGCGAGCATGCGTGGCAGAGTTTTAACCGCGGTAATTTCTTCGCCAGTTGCGCTTCCCCATGATTCGCATTGAGTGCGTGACGTGGCGGTCATGTGTGGAATGGCCGCAGCATGCTTGCGTCACCTTGCGGTGAATAGTGAAGAGGTGTCCCGTGTCGTCCCCATAAAAAAGAGGAAGCCGCAGGGGCGCTGCTCATTTACAAAGTGGACTCGGGTCATGGCCTTCATGGCGCCCGCACCCCACAATCACGGGGTGGGAAACGGTTGTCCCACTTGTCTTCTTAATTCCGCTCGCCCGCCACGTGTCCCCCATGCCTCAGGGAGGGTAGGTAGCGGATATGGAGGGCACGGGACTTAACGCCGAGGCGGGAAGCCAGGCGTTGCTGATTGGAGTAGCGGGTCGGTCCTGATTCCCTGTGCCTCTGGTGGCCGGATTGGTTGAGTGGGGCAGCCGCCCTTAGGTTGGGGGGGACGAGCCCCGACCCTGCCCCTCTATAAAAAGGGGAGAGGGACAATGTCCTTCTGCATTCATCTCCTTCCTGCTTGGTCCCTTTCTTCCAGTCGCCATGGTGAGAGGGTGCGCCCAACCAACGTGGTCCTGCTTGGTCTTGATGCTCTGGCCCTGGACCAAGCCGGCAAGGTGGAGAAGCTGGAGATGGAGCGGGAGGAGCTGAAGGAGGATATCTCAAAGCTGACGAAGGACAAGGACGTGGCTAACCGCACTCTGGCGAATTTGCAGGTCACCATCTCCGACAAGACCAAGCTGCTCTCCGAGGCCAACGATTCCATCGATGATCTGAAGCTGAAGCTGGACACCTTGGAAGGGACGCTTTCGGAGGTCAGTGCCCGTGAGGAGACCCTGAACAAGGCCCTTGAGGACGAGAGGCAGCTGCTGCAGAATGTCGTCGCTGCCCACAACGACTATGTGGACAGCACGAAGCTCTAGACCAGCCACCTCATCAACGTTGCAGAGAGGCTCACCACGCAGCTAGCCGTCATGGGCATGCCAGACTTAAGGTAATCCCACGAGGCGAACATAAGCCCCAGTGCTAGGCTGACCTTGTTCTTTGACGGCGTCCTCGACGCCCTGGAGCAGCTCCGCTACAATCGAGTAACTTATCTGGCCAATGAGGCTCGGAAGCTTTGCCGGGGCGCCCTAGCCAAGGTGCTCACCAAGGTGGCATTCTGGAACCCCAGCGTCGACTTCGCCAACGCACTTGAGAGTTTGCCGGAGGATGCGAACCTCAAGGCACTCGAAGGGCGTATCGAGCCCATCATCAGCTGCATTGACGGAGTCAAGAGGTTGGAAGGCCAGCGTCGGGACTAGCCACCCCGTTTCTCATTGCCGCTGCGAGCTAATGCCCAAGACAATTTTATCTTAAGTTAGAATCGCGGCAACCACTGATGTAATATAACTTTGCAGTATTCTGAAATAGTGAGTGCTATCTTCCTGTTTGATCTTTCTTTGTATGTACACACCCTACGCTTAATTGGATAGGTTTGTCGGCGCGTAAACCAATGCCTCAGCGCTTTGAGGAACGGATCCTTAGCAGCCTACTAGGGGCACTTGCTGTCGGGTAAGCCACCTTGCCATTCTCGGCGCAGCCGCTTGGACTGTTGAGCGGACTCGGAACAGAACAAGGGCGTTGCCAATAGCGGAAGGGTTCCTTTGCATGTAGGTTTTCCATACAAGGAGCAAAATATTTCGAGGAAAATAACCCTATAAAAAGGAAATTGCTCAAGGTTTTGTGTGACTTAGCTTTTCGTCGCCATGCGGATGGTTGTTGCGTCTGTAGACAACACCGCTCGCCTGGCTGATGGCACCAGAGTGATGGGGATGATTTTGATGTCCTCCACCGCCAGCGTCTGCCCTGTCGTGGACAGTCCGGCTCCAGACGAGTCGACCGCTGGAGCCCCCTTCTCCTTGGGAGCCATGGTGATGAAGAGGTCGATGCACTAACTTCTAGACCAGGTTTTCACAGCCTAGCGCCCCCTACCTGGCGCGCCAAAGATGTCAGGGAAAAACGACACCTATGGGATCCCGAGGACCCCTTCGGTTGGCGGGGGCGAACCACTGCTCAAAGAGCAGGTCTAGCGGTCAACGCGAGGGAATTTTTACCCAGGTTCGGGCCGTGAATGATGCGTAAAACCCTCGTCCTGCTTGTCTGTGTTTATCTTGTGTTCTTCAGTTCTTGGACTAGCTACTATGTGTGCCCAGTCCAAAAAGTCCGAATCCTTCCACAGTACGCCTCGGGCCTCCTATTATATGGCAAAGGGCTCACCATAGTGGCACACAGGAGGTGGAAAGTATATACAGTGTACAAGTTTATCGCCTGACACCGTGGGACAAATGTATTTAATGTGCTGCCTACGTGCCCTCTTGCTTTTTCGGGAACGGCAACAGAGCTCATCCCGTCCGTCGCCGCCTCGCCTTGCTTCGATGCGCGTCCAAGCTAATGAGGCATGCAGTGCCACGCTGGCTAGCTGCTGTGCTGGAGCGGTGACAGGGCCTTCACGAAGATCTGCATGCCACCACACTGGTACTTGACTAGTTGACCTAGAAGCTGCATGTTGGCACGCAGGCGCTTGCCTAGTTGGCGGGCGGGTTGCCGCGTCAAAACGGCCGCGAGGCGGCGAAACCTTGGCAGGTGCGGGCCTGGCCGCGGCCCCACAGATGCCCCTGATAAGGGTCTTGTCGGGGCCTCGCGGCCGTCCCCGGCAAGGATCTTGTCGGGGCCTCGCGGCCGTCCCTGGCAAGGATCTTGCCGGGGGTATTCGTTTTCTGGTTCTTATGTAGACTCTCAGGCCTTTGTGAGGGAGTCCTGGATTAGGGGGTATCCGGACAGCCGGACTGTATACATCGTCCGGAATATTGAAGCGTGAAGATACAAGACTCAAGACTTCGACCTATGTCCGGATGGGACTTTCCTTGGCGTGGAAGGCAAGCTTGGCGATCTGGATATTATATTTCCTTCCTTGTGACCGACTCCATGTAAACCCTAGCCCTCTCCGGTGTCTATATAAAACAGAGAGGTTGGTCCTTAGAAGGCCGATCACAATTACAATCATACTATCATAGGCTAGCTTCTAGGGTTTAGCCTCTACGATCTCGTGGTAGATCTACTCTTGCACTACCCATATCTTCAATATTAATTAAGTAGGAAGTAGGGTTTTACCTCCATAGAGAGGTCCCGAACCTGGGTAAACATCTGTGTCCCTTGCTTCCTGTTACCATCAGCCTAAGACGCACAGATTGGGACCCCCTACCCGAGATCCGCCGGTTTTGACTCCGACATTGGTGCTTTCATTGAGAGTTCCTCTGTGTCGTCACTACAAGGCTCGATGGCTCCTTCTACCATCGTCAACAACACGGTCCCGGGTGAGACCTCTCCCCCGGACATATCTTCATGTTCGGCGGCTTCGCCCTACGGGCCAATTCGCTTGGCCATCTGGAGCAGATCGATAGCTACGCCCCTGGCCACCCGATCAGGATCAGAAACCTGAACTACACGGCGGACATCCGCAGAGACTGGATCTTCGACGGATTCGGGCCTATGCCAGGAGCACTGGACAGTCATGACGAGCACGGCTTAGACTTGCTGTCAGACAAAGCTCGGGGTATCATCCCCAAAGTAGCCTCGGACCCAAATCCGAAACAGGCTGCGTTGCCTAAGGACAGAGGGCTGGACCCCGCCCCGCAGGTCGCACACTCATCGGCGGTGGAGCCGAACACGGGCCTTACCTCTTTGGTGGCCTGTGACTCCGGACCCCCGGATTCGTATCCGGATGTTGGTTCCGGTCCGCGCACTCCCGAGCCAATCGAGCCAGGTTGGGCTCCGGTAATGGAGTTCACCGCTGCGGATATCTTTCAGCACTCGCCCTTTGGCGACATGCTGAACTCGTTAAAAACTCTCTCTTTGACAGAAAATTCTAGGCCAAACTATGTCCGGCTTGAGTGGGACGCAGGCGACGAAGAAATTCGTTGCCCACCCACCACCCACTTCATATCCACGGTCGATGATTTAACCGACATGCCTGACTTCGACTCCGAAGGCATCGGCGGTATGGACGACAATGCAGAAGAAGACTCGGAATCTATGGGGCGCTGGACTTCTGCCTCGTCACACGACTTATACATGGTGGATACGCCCAAAAGAGGACAAAGGCGACAATCCGGAAGATAAAACCCCCGGGCAAAAGCCAAAGCGATGGTGCAGACGCCGTTCTAAGTCTAGCAACAGTAAAAATAGCGACAAGAGCGCCAGAGGGATCGATACTACATTCAACTCTAAAGGCAACAACGACCATACGGACCCAGCGATGGAGCATGGCGAACCAGGCCACCCCGAACACAGTTCGGAGCAGACGCCCGAGGACAATGATCCCGACGGACGAGGTCATCAAACCGAACTAGCACAAGAAAATAGTCCGGATGACGATGCATTCATCATCCCGGAAAAACACGCGGAACAAGATAACCTCCACAGAAAGCTTATGGCCACCGCAAGAAGTCTAAAGAAGCAGAAGCAACGGCTCAAAGCCGCATAGGAAATGCTCAACCGTAGATGGAATAAAGTGCTAGACACTGAAGAAAGATACGGCGATGATCGCCATACAAAGAGCTATCCAAAACGCAAGCTACTGCCAGAATTCGATGACGAAGCTGTACCACTTCATAACCAGAACAAAGCGGCTACCGACGCCACACACGATCTACGTGAACACCTGGATAAGAAAGCTGGTGCGGCCAGGTCCATCTATGGATCTAAAGGACACACCCCGGCGAGGGACTATGGTCACCAAACCGATTATGGCAATCGAATACCAGTTCGGAATAAACACCGGACACAACAACAGCCGACGGCATGCCACAACATGTCCAAATACAGAGGGGCTGCTCACCCCCGTGCTTTTATCAAGAAGCATGGACCATGAATTTCCACGGGGCTTTAAACCTGTGAATATAGAGGCATACGACGGAACGATAGACCCAAGTGTCTGGATTGAGGATTTTATCCTGCATATACATATGGCTCGTGGGGATGACTTCCACGCCATTAAATACCTTCCCCTCAAACTAAAGGGACCAGCCCGACACTGGTTGAAAAGCCTCCCCGAAAATTCAATTGGGAGTTGGGAGGAACTCGAGGACGCTTTCAGGGCCAATTTTCAAGGGACCTATGTCCGGCCTCCGGATGCTGACGATTTAAGTCACATAATCCAACAGCCCGGAGAGTCCGCCCGCAAGCTTTGGAACGGATTCCTCACTAAGAAGAATCAAATTGTCGATTGTCCGGACGCGGAAGCCTTAGCGGCATTCAAACACAGCATCCGCGACGAGTGGCTCGTTAGACACCTGGGCCAAGAAAAGCCAAGGACAATGGCAGCCTTAACAAGCCTCATGACCTGCTTTTGCGGTGGTGAGGATAGCTGGCTAGCCCGTAAAGGCACCAGCGACCCCAGCACATCCGAAATAAGGGATGGCAACGAGAAGCCATGGTGTAATAAAATCAAACGCCAAAACAAGGAAGAGAGCCCAGATAACACAACGGTTCATGCCGGATTCAGGGGCTCTCGACCTGATCAACAAAAGAAGCCATTTAAAGGTAGTAAAGAGGGACCGTCCGGTCTGAATAGTGTCCTAGACAGACTATCCCAAATTCATGGCGCCCCTGACAAACCTGCGAACCACACGCACAGAGAGTGCTGGGTCTTCAAGAAGGCCGGTAAATTAAATGCCGAACACAAGGGAAGGGAAACACCAAGTGAAGACGAGGATGAACCTCGCAAGCCGAACACTGGGGGACAGAAAAAATTCCCGCCAGAGGTTAAAACAGTGAACATGATCCATGCGACTCACACATCCATTAGAAGGCACGAACGCGCGCATAGAGACGCGCCCGATATAGAGCCCATCGTACTCACACCTAACCACTGGATGTCTTAACCGATCACCTTCGATCACTGGGACGGCCGAACTAGTATTCGACGCGAAGGATCAAAGGCCTTGGTGCTTGACCCAATAATCGACAGATACCGTCTCACCCATGTCCTCATGGATGGCGGTAGTAGTCTCAATTTAATATACGAAGACACTGTCCGCGGGATGGGGATAAACCCATCCAGAATTAGACAAAGCAACACCGCCTTTGAAGGGGTGATACCAGGCGTTGAAGCCTACGGCAGGGGCTCTGTCGTACTGGAGGTAACATTTGGCTCCCCAGGCAATTCCCGAAGCGAAGAACTATCTTCACCATCGCACCCTTCCAAAGCGACTATCATGCATTGCTTGGAAGAACGGCCTTCGCCCGCTTCAACGCATTACCGCACTATGGCTACCTTATACTTAAGATGCCTGGTCCACGGGGCGTCATCACCGTTAGCGGAATCACAGAGCGCTCGTCACGCGCAGAGGAAATCGCGACGGCCCTAGTGGCCGGACTATAAGCAGCCTCCAATATCAGAAAACATGACTGGTCATTAAGACCACAGACAGGGTTAGAAGAGTCTGGTCGCCCGGATTAAATTGAATCAGGGCACCGTATATGTAATCCCATAGTGGACACCAGGGGCTATAAATATTTAATACAGCCCCACACTTGGCTCAACCTTATTGGCAGGCCAACATCTTACACTTTTACTATCCATCGCATACTTACGTTGTACTCTCCTACGAGTTTTCTTTTTCATAGACAACGTTCGCGCGATACCCTTCCAGGATACAACACAACGGAGACAAAGGCACAGACGTGCAGCAGGGCCCCGTTCAACAGGTTTCTTTTTTAGATTAAGACCCTGTGTAAACCTTTTCTATTGCCTCTTGTTGTTTAACCATCCCATGGGTTCCATACCCAAAGTGGACACTGCTGTTATTGGCATTTCACCACGACATATTAACGCACGTACCTGGAAACACATGGTTTATAATGAATGGGCATTCTTGAGCCCATCGTCTGTTATAAAGTCCGAATACCTTCGGGAGTGTTCGGAATCACGAGTTTGGCCTTATATGCAGCAGCTCCGAATCATGTCTTTGGTCAAATGTTGGGTTTGCCCGGCTCCTGGGTTTGCCGCCTTACGTTCCGTTATTATCGGCTAAGGTGGCCAAAGGAGAACTACTGCGATTGTGCCCTAGTTATTCCGGACGAGCACCTCAGTAGAGAAAGCTGAAAACTGACTGTCATGATACATCGAGAGACTATTCAACCACTTGAAGACTTATCAGAATCTTTAGGATCCCTCCGCGTTAACGAAGGAGTGTTTCCTGGTCATGTACACACGCGCCTGTATTCGTATGCACGCGAAGGTACCAGGGGCTACATAGTAGCCCCAACGTTTTTCCCATGGCTAAGCGAAAGTGTTACATCTATATAGTCCGGTTGCCTAGTTCGACGTGCGATCACCTCCTTAACGGACCAAGACGTTGGATCAAGTGTGATTAAAGCATATTCGCGAACACCCCCGCATTGTCTGCGTGGGGGCTGAAGCCAACGACTGCTAACTTTCGGATTACATATTCATATATACATATATATAAACGGCCGCACAGGGGACACAATCATATTTTCAGGCAAACAGTATAATAAATACTGTTTCATAATAAAAATAAACATTGTTTTTTACAATGATTCGATTCATCACTCGAACAAGACATTCTTCGAGCACTGCGCCTCTATTAGGCGGGCACCTTCTATGACCTGCGCCAAGTAGTGCTCAGCCGGATATTGGCCCGCCGCCGGATCCTGGGTCGCTATAATGGTGGCCTCCATATCCGTCCAACAGGCTTTAACGCGGGCAAGAGCCATCCGTGCACCCTCTATGCACGCCGACCTCCTCATGGCATCATTCCGAGGCACGGCCCCAAGGAATTGCTGCACCAAGCCAAAATAACTGTCCGGCTTAGGCCCTTTCGTCCAAAGATGGTCTGTCATAGCCCGCATTGCAAGCCCGGACAGCCTGTGAAGCTCCGCTACAGCAGCCATCTTGTCACTTAACGGCAGCAGGCGAGTGGGAGCATTCAATTGCAACCAGAAAAGCTTCTCCACTTCTTTATCACCCTGATCCTCGAAGAACTTGGCAGCATCAGCTGTACTCTTCGCCAAATCCGCATACGCGTCCGCAGGACTCCAGCGTCCATCCAGGGGAGCGTACTTCGGATCGAAAAACTTCGTCCGCAGCAAGTAGGAGCCTCCAGCCGCGATTTTACCTGCCTATTGAAGTTCCTCCTGCGTACCCCTGAGTGCGGTCTGTATTTCCTTGGTGGCATTAAGTGCCTTGTCCAGCTCGCCCAGACTATCCTTATGCTCCTTTTTAAGGAGCTCATACCGGTCAGCGGCATTTTTTAACTCAACAGCCATTTCGGCTATCTTTTCCTCGCTTCGGCGATGAGCAGCCTGTTCGGCTCTCAATTCTTCGGCCACCTTCAGGGCAGCTGCATTGCTAACCCGAGCTTGTTCCTTGGCCTGGACAAGTTCTTCCCTCAGGGCTTGTAACGCCCGGATACTTAAGCTACAGTAACCCCCTGCTAATGGTGCCACGTCATCACATTACTGTTGCTAATCCTCACTTGATCCAAATCACTGTTCATATTCAAACTCAAATTTAAAGTCAAAAATTCAAATTTGCCAAACCTGAAAATTAAAATGTTCAAAGTGTGGCAAACAATCCCCGGGTATTTATCATGTTGGAACCAACCTCTTTTGGATTCCGAAAGTGCCCCTGGAAATTATTTAGTGGTCCAACATCATATTAATTGGCCTTTTCAATTTCCAAAAAAAATGATTGAACAATTCCGTTGGCTCTAAAACTTTTTGTGCAACACCACAATTTGGTGCATGAATTATGTGCCAAGTTTCATTCTTAACAACATTCATTTCCTGTTCCAACTATTTGCAAAACAGAAGAGGAAAAGTAGAAAAGGGATTTAATATAAAGAAAAGGAGGACCTAATCTACTAGGCATCTTGGCCCATCTAGCCAAATGGCCAGGCCAAAGCCAGCCCACCTCCACCTCTCCTCCCACCTCTCTACAGGAGACAGGGGATCGTGGAGGGCATCCGACCGCCATGGCCGCACCATCCCGCGTGGCGGCCATCCCCGACTCCTCGGCGCCCCTACAAGACCATGGCGCCCTCCCCTCGAACCCTAGGACGCCCTGCCTCGCCCCCCCTTCCTCGCGCGCGCCTCGCTCTCCTCGACGCGACCGCTCGCCCGAGCTCGCGACGCCATGGTCGTCGACGCCATCGCTGCCACCGTGCTTCCCGCCGCACAAATTTGTCGAGAAGCCTCCCGTGCTCGTCTCCTTCGTCCCCACCGAAGAACCCGAGCCAAGCCGCACCGTATGCTCGGGATCGAGCCGTTTCTCCGCCATGGCATGCATCTCGCCGTCGATCTACACCACCGCACCACCCGGCCGTCACAAGCACGCCCCGACCTCCCTCTCGGTGAGCTGCGCTGATTCCCCTTCTTCCCGTCGTTTGGTCGCCGAGGTGCCCTCCCGAGCTTAGCCGCCGTGGCGGAGCTTCCCCCCCGGGCTCGGCCGCGCCCTCCGTGAGCTCCTGGGCATTCGGCGCGCCCTGCGGAACCCCAGCGCGCCCGCTGGGCCTTGCCTCGCTCGCCTCGGCGTGCTCGCCGTGCTCGCAACCGCCCGCCATCCCGCTCCCCTACTGCTCCCGCTAGCTGCTCCTGCTTCGAGCTGCTGCTGCTCAGCCTCCCTGTGCCGCCTGCCTTCGTCGCGGCTCACCCCACGCCTGCCGCCGCCGCGTGGCCTTCGCCACGCCACGCCCTACCGGCCCACTGCCGCGGCCGCCGACGTCCCGCTGCCTGAGCGCCCTGCTCCTCCCCATCGCCCGACGACCTCGCCTGTGTTCGGGCGGGCTACGCCCAAGCGCCTGCGCCCGTTAGCCCGTTCCAGTGGCCTTTGTGCCCTCGGCGGTGAACCCCTCCCTAAAAAAAGAGTTTAAAAATATATTAATAAAATCAATTAATTAATTAGTTAAGTGATTAATTAGCTTAATTAAACTAATGAATTGGATTAGTTAAGTTAAATCAGTAATTAACTAGATGTGTGTATGACAAGGGGCCCCACCCCATGTTGACCAGTCAAACGTTGACTGGTCAACGGGGACCCCATGGACCCACATGTCACCCTCTGGTGCACATCCGTGTACGCAGAGTTGGGTGCATCTAGCGTTTTAATCATTATTTTCGAATTAATAGTAATTTAAGAAATTAATAAATTTTTTAGAAAATCATATCTTTTAATCCATAACTCGGATTAAAATATTTTCAACATGAAAGTTGCTCAGAACGACGAGACGAATCCGGATACGCAGTCCGTTCGTCCGCCACACACCCCTAACCTATCGAACCTGCAAACTTTCCTCTCCGGTTCAACTGTCTGACAAACGTCCGGAACCGGGAAAACTTTCCCGGATGTTTCCCCCCTTAACCGGTACCACCTCATACCACGTTAGATCACCTCTAGCACCGCTTTTGTTATGTTATGCTTTGATTGCTCTGTTATTTATTATGTCCCCCCTCCGTTACTTTTTCCGGTAGACCCCGAGACCGCTGCGGTACCCTTCGTGATCGACTACGAGTCGACGACCCCTCTCTCTTGCCCGGTGCAACCAGGCAAGCCCCCTTGATCACCAGATATCGCCTACTCTTCTCTATCTGCTGGCATTAGAGTAGTATAGCATGTTACTGTTTTCGGATACTCCTATACTGCTGCATAGCCTGTCCTTGTAACTTCTATTGTTACCTTACCTGCAATCCTATATGCTTAGTATAGGATGCTAGTACTTTCATCTGTGGCCCTACATTCTTGTCCGTCTGCCGTGCTATACTATCGGGCCGTGATCACTCGGGAGGTGATCACGGGTATATACTATATACTTATACATGATACATGTGGTGACTAAAGTCGGTCGGCTTGTGGAGCACCATGAGTGATTCACGGATTGGGGGCTGAAAGGACCTTTGTCTCGACGGCCCTCTGGATGGATCTTTGTGGCGGAGCGGCGGGGCAGGTTGAGACCGCCTAGGAGAGAGGTGGGCCTTGCCTGCTCGGGCGTTCGCGGATACTTAACACGCTTAACAAGGTCTTGGTATTTGATCTGAGTTGGCTACGAGCTTATACGCACTAACCATCTACGCGGGAGTAGTTATGGGTATCCCGTCGTGGTATCACCGGCACTTCAGACGTCACGACGGAGCGGCCGCGCCGGATTGGACTGAACGCTGTTAGGCTAGGTCGCTTCGGCCGCCCTACGCAACGCGTGGTGTGTGCTCGAGGCGATGGGCCTGGACCTGCGGCGCTTAGGTTTAGACCGGCGTCTGGCCTCTGTTGTGCCTAGGTGGGGCTGCGGCGTGTTGATCTTCCACGGCCGGGCATGACCCAGAAAGTGTGTCCGGCCAAATGGGATCAAGCGTCTTTGGGTAAGATGGTTCACCGCAGGGAAGTTAATCTATTCGGATAGCCGTGATCTTGATAACAGGGACGACTTGGAGTTGTACCTTGAGCTTATGACAACTAGAACCGGATACTTGATAAAACACACCCTTTTCAAGTGCCAGATACAACCGGAGGTCGCTCTCTCTCAGGGATATGAGGAGGGGATCGCCGGGTAGGATTATTGCTATGTGATGTTACTTGGAGGGCTTCAGATTGTCCCCTCTTACCTGTTGCAAGACAGGTGTCCTGAAGCGTAGTCTTCGTTAAGACTAGCTATCCCCCTCTTATTCTGGCATTCTGCAGTTCAGTCCACTGATATGGCCCTTTACACATATATCCATGCATATGTAGTGTAGCTCCTTGCTTGCGAGTACTTTGGATGAGTACTCACGGTTGCCTTGTTCCCCTTTTCCCCTATCTCTACTCGATTGCTGCAACTGCACGATGGAGCCCGGAGCGAGCGCCACCGCCTATGGCGACTATTACTCGAGGTGCCTACTACTACGTGCAGCCGGCCGACGACGACCAGAGTAGCTAGGAGGATCCCAGGTGAGGGCCTGCTCCTCTTCGATCTGTATCCCGCTTTGTGCTAGCCATCTTATGGTACCTTGTTTAACTTATGTCTGTACTCAGATATTGTTTGCTTCCGCTGACTCGTCTATGATCGAGCACTTGTATTCGAGCCCTCGAGGCCCCTGGCTTGTATTATGATGCTTGTATGACTTATTTTATTTGTAGAGTTGTGTTGTGATATCTTCCCGTGAGTCCCTGATCTTGATCGTACACATTTGCGTGCATGATTAGTGTACGATTAAACCGGGGGCGTCACAGGGCCTCCACGGCAGCAGCACCATCTGCAGTCCGAACATATTACATTAATATCATGCCGCCTCCATATTTTCCTATACAAAGGAAGGCAGAGCACATACCTTGTGATTTGTCCAGCCGCTCGTTCACCATCGTGATATCGGCATCAATCAATCCAATCTGCCTGGTTAGTTCAGCAACTTCAATGGACTGGCCGGCGGCCGGACCCATAGGCACCTGCATGCATTTACAGCGTAACCATTGATTTATGATCCCCCGTTTGCCGCCTAGGGCGGGCAACCAGAGTCTCAGGGGCTACTATCTATATGGATCACACCTAACGCGTGCCTCATAGCCAAAAACAGTGTATTCTCCAGTACATACCTCAAAGCCTCTGAGCAGACTTGTAAATGCTTCATTCAAACCGCTTGTAGCGGATGAAATCTTCTTGACCACCGCGCTCATTAATGAGCGGTGCTCCCCCGAGAGCGCAGCTCGCTCCAGTAGGCCCGTCAGTACATCCGGCCGGACATCAAACTGTGCCGGCCCTTCCCATCGCCCCTCGTGGGAACCAAACGCTCCGGGCTCAGGGCGGCTGATGCATTGGTTTCCGGCTTCGACAGATCTGGACTCCTCCGTGACGACACCTCGGTGTCGCCTGCTTCATGAGACGGAGAGGTGGGCGGGGTCTCGCTCTCCATCATCTCCGGAGGAAGATCCCCCGAAGACGAACTCTGTTGAGAAGGGCTGCTAGCCGGACTGCGGAAGACGAATCCTGGTTATTGATCTAGGAGGAACACAGTACCTTCGAATTAAAAATTAACTTACGAGTGGAGGGCTGGCCCGTTGGTGGGCACGACACGGTGAGGGTGCCCGTCGGGGCAGAGCCCCCTGGTGTTATCTTTTTCCCTAGTTTGGGCATCTCCGTCTCCGAGTCTTTGGATGCAGCCCTCTTCTTCCTGCGCAAGGAGGAGGCCTTAGCCTCCCCTTCCCGACTATCCTCCTTAGGGGAGGCAACAATTCCCCCGGTTCGGATGCGTAGTGTGTGAAGTTCGGTTTCTTCGTTCTCCCCCTTGTCTTTCCCTGAGGGCATTCTACTGAGTACCCGGTCAAGCATCTTGGCCATGGTGGGACTAGGCGAGCCTTCGGGAAGTGGCACCGGACACCTGATTCTCTCCGCCTTGCTGAGCCATTCCTGGCCACAGATGATTTTCAGAATAAACAATTATGACAAATACAAAATAAGGTGTCTGGTATCAAGTTTACTTACTTGGGTATCTAGGCGATTGCAGCTTAGGCCCGCATCCTCGCTGGTGTCCGGACACTTTACTTTCGGTCCGAAGAATAATTTGCACATCCTTGAGCTTGGGCGAAGAAATGCTTGACAGTCCGGACCCTCTGGATTAATTCCCACATCCGGAGAGGCGGCGTTAACGCAGTAACATCCATCGGATTAACATCACTTGCATTATCTTGTGAGGTTAATGTGCCTCTCAAGAATCTCTCGATCGGCTCTGCGATCTTTGGAACATCACCAGCGGGCCCCCAATTCCGTCCTACGTCGGTCCAAGATGTTAGTTGTGACGGAGGGCCCGAGCGGAACCCGGGGGCGGACACCCACTTTGTGCCTCTAGGAGCCGTGACATAAAACCACCTCTGTTGCCATACATCGGGTACTTCTGGGAAAGAAACCTCTGGCCATGGGGCATCAGCGTTCCTGCTTATTACGGCACCTCCGCACTCCGCGTGTCGCCCCTCGATCATCTTCGGCTTCACATTGAAGGTCTTGAGCCATAAGCCGAAGTGTGGGGTGACATGGAGGAAGGCCTCACACACTATAATGAACGGCGAGATATGGAGGATAGCGTCCGGAGCTAGATCATGAAAATCCAAACCATAATAGAACATGAGCCCTCTCACAAAAGGATCGAGGGTGAGGCCCAAGCCACGGAGGAAGTGGGGAACAAACACGACGCACTCATTGGGCTCCGGTGTAGGGATGACCTGCCCTGGAGTAGGAAGCCTGTGCTGGACGTCAGCGGTCAGATATCCGACCTCCCTAAGCTTCGCAATGTCCTCCGCTTGAATCTAGGAGGCCACCAACCAGCCTTGACGGTCGGATCCGGACATATTGAAGGATCTGGGGTGCTGGAGCTTAGATCTCGGGTGTTAGAACTCGAGGTGTGGAAAGGCGCGAGGGAGGTGCGGAAGAGGCATAGGCCTCGGCCCCTTTTATAAAGGGGGTGAATATCAAGAGTCCTTAGGGCGACTATTTGAGGTTTACCTGACGGCACACGGAGTCATACCAATGGTCATCATGGAGCTACGCACGCCCGCATTAATGGAAGATCCCGTAATAAGAGGGACACGATCTCTGCCTCGACAGGACGTGCCAATAAAACCTCCTCGCAACGCGAGTCGAGGTGAGGCAAGGGACACCGGTTCGCGTTGGACCGGGCCACGATGCAAGAGCACGACGTACGGAGATTGCCAGAAGATCGGATTTACGCTATGTTCCCTACAATGGTATGTGAAGATCATCTTGCAGATCTAGACACGGTTTGAGTGTTCAATAACAACTTTGTAGTATTCGGAGGAGGAATCCGCCCTGCAATGCCGAAGACTAGGCATCGCAGAGACTCATCGTCATTGAAGCCTGGTTCTGGGGGCTCTTGAGGAGTCTGGATTAGGGGTATCCGGACAGCCGGACTGTATACATCGTCCGGACTATTGAAGCGTGAAGATACAAGACTCAAGACATCGACCTGAGTCTGGATGGGACTTTCCTTGGCGTGGAAGGCAAGCTTGGTGATCCGGATATTATATTTCCTTCCTTGTAACTGACTCCATGTAAACCCTAGCCCTCTCCGGTGTCTATATAAACCGGAGAGGTTGGTCCTTAGAAGGCCGATCACAATTACGATCATACTATCATAGGCTAGCTTTTAGGGTTTAGCCTCTATGATCTCGTGGTAGATCTACTCTTGTACTACCCATATCTTCAATATTAATCAAGAAGGAAGTAGGGTTTTACCTCCATCGAGAGGGCCCGAACCTAGGTAAACATCTGTGTCCCTTGCTTCCTGTAACAATCAGCCTAAGCCGCACAGATCGGGACCCCCTACCCGAGATCCGCCGGTTTTGACTCCGACACTTTGGTCTTCACAAAGATCTGCATGCCACCACGCAGGTGCCCCTAAGTCTTTGTCTCGACGTTGTCGATGGTGTCAGAACTCTCACACTCAAGGGTGGTGGCCTTGCTGGTGTTGGTCAAGTCGCCTCGGCAAAGCCCTTGTCGGGGCTATGTAGGACGCCCCGCCAAGGGTGTTGCCGGGGGAAGTCCATCTTGCCCCTTTGCTCTTCATGCCTCTGGCTGGAGTGCTACTTTGTCAGTCTCGTACCTTTCCTTCCTTTGCTCCGCCAAGCATGGCCGCAGGTGTAGCTACGACTGCCCGTGCACAAGTAAAGGGGTACAGAAAGGCCCCTACTTTTGTATAGCGACACCATTTCTTGCATGGGACCTAGAAATTCACCCAAGGACACACATCTGATTTTTCAACCAACTTTGGTGCACCAGAGCATGTGCTTGCAATTCAAATTTTAGTTATGCACATTAAATGTCCAGAAACTCAATTAATGTATAAAAAAGGGCAAACAAACCCGGAATAGTTCCAAAATTTAACAAAATGTAAACTTAATTAATATCCTCTCTATGTGGGGCATTTAGTAAATGTCTATTATATATGTTTTCTACCCTATTCAAATTTAGTAGATATGATCGGTTGATGCTCTCACATAATCTATTATTGACACTATAGGGGATGTCGTTTCCTATCAAATACCATATCCTAAAGGTTAAAACATGTACATAATCATCTTCTCTGTTTTGTATAGTGCACTACCAACCCCTATACGATGATGCACATTAAACTGTTGACACAAGTTTTATGTAAACCAGTGGCTTAAAGTAGATTTTCATATTTTTTGAAATTGTGTCAATAAAGATTTTTTTAAGAATATTGTTTGCTGATGTTGTCGGATGTGTGTATGAAAGATGCTTTCTTTTCCTGCCGTTGCAACGAACGAGCATGTTTTGCTAGTGTATAAAAAAGGCCAAACGAACCCAGAATAATTCCAAAATTTAACAGGGCACTCATATAGTTCTATGTTTCCTCTATAAAGAAAATCAAGGGGGAGGCAGCGTATATCATTTCACACAGAAAGGTGACACGTTCCCTCCTGGAACCACGAGGATTGTTGAGAGAATCTCCGGTTTGCAAGAAGCTTATACCAAAATTGTCCCAATTCGGCCAAAAATTATACACATGAAAATAGGGTTTAGATTATCTCGAACATCTCGCTACCTAGACAAATGTACTGTGATTTTAGTTCAACATAAAATGGATACAAATATTTGAATTGGAGATCGTATGGTACATGTAGTTCATAGTGAAATATGATTAATGCTATATGCATGTTTTCAGTTATCAAGATAATATTTCAATGATGGTATAACTTGACAACAATCGTATTTAAATAAGGAAAATTGATGCAAATTTAGTCCATATGGTAGAAGACAATATATATGTTCATAGGGTGGAGTAAAATGTTCATATAAGATGGAAGATCAAAATGTAGGACTACATCCACTATAAACCACAAGGTCACCAAACGATATATTCGAATTCAACACAACCTGGATTAAAAAACTGAAATTCATGATCCTGGTATTTTTAATCATATAAAAAGGGACATGACTCTTTCTTTTGGTGGGAATTGATTTGTTTTTTGTTTTTGTTGAGGGAAGTGCGAATTGATTTGATACTGTACACGGTAATCTTGTTCTCCCGATTTTTTTACATTTTTCTTGTAGCTTTTTCAATGGCATTTACAGAAATATAGTAAAAGGGGACATGAGTCTCTTGTGTCTTGTATGAATTGTTTTTTTGTACACGTTAAGTTTGTTCTGTCGAACATGGAATCTGCGCCTTGTTATCCCGAAATTTTCAACCTTGAGTATCTTTTGTCTCTTCTGCTATGAAACTCCCACCTCTTCAACCCGCGCCGCGCCTTGTTATCCCGAAATTTTGACACCCGCGAAAACTCCCTCCTCATCCGAAATCGGTCCTGCATCCCAGACACGCAAAATACCCCTTCTACCCCTTAGCCGGAAATCCCGCCTCGACGTCGCGTGGTCAAAACCGGTGGGGGTACGTTCGCAACTTACCCTACATTTCGGACAAGTGCGTCCCTAAGCCATGGCTCCCCCTACCTTCCCCTTCGCCCCCCATTTGTACACCGAGGCTGCCAAAACCCGTGAAACCCCACACTCCTCCGTCGGCCTCCCGACCACCGCCCAGCCGGAGACTCTTCCCCGATGACGTCTTCCACCGCAACAGCTCGTCGTCCCTCATCCACCACACTGGATGAGGATACGTCGTTGATCTCGTCGTCTCGCTGGATCAGCCGTCCCATCCTCCACCTCCAAGGTGCTGCCCCGACGTTCGCCTCATCTATCGCACCACCTCCATCCCGAAAGCACTGTCTTGACCTGCCCCACCGGAACCGCACCACCATCACCAATTCCTCCGATGAAGTCGAGGCCGACTCGGTGCCGCCAAGGAGGTTCTGCACTCACCGCTGCATTTTACCTTTTATTCGATCTCACGGGGCTGCCGGTGCTCGATATAGAGCAGCCATGGCGGGTCTCCATCGACGGCACCGTCGCCGGCCACTTCATCCACGGGGTCTCTCCCCCATGTCCTTGCTTCCTCGGTGGCGACTTCCACACCAGCACTAGCTGCAGCTGTAGCTGCTCCGGCTCTCGCTCGTGTTGCGGCTCTGTTCTTGCTGTCGGTCGCATTGATGCACTGCTCTTGCTTTCGTTCGTGCTAATGTTGTGCTCTGCTATTGCTGTCAGTCGTGTTGTCGCTTCGCTCTTGCTCTCGTTCATGTTGTTGCTTTGCTATTGCTCTCGCTCGCGCTGCTGCTGCTGCTGCACGACCTCTGGCAGCTACAAGAGTTGCTGCTTTAGCACTCGCTCGTGGTGTTGCTGCACAACTTGATCTCTGCTAGTGTGTTCCCTGCTCGAGCGGCTGCTGATTTAGATCACTACTTCTCTGCTACTCGTGCTCAAATGCCCTAAACTTATATTGCAATGATCTGTTACTAGTTCAATTAGTTTCGACAATAAAATTCAGTTTTCGACTGTAAAGTTTAGTTCTTCAGTTGAGTTCAGAGTGAACAGTATTTACAGCATCTGTCAGAGCGGCCGTGGTGCGGCTGATGCGTCTACATCTAGCACTTTTTGATGATGTATTTTACATCATCTATTGCAGATGATATTAGAGTCCCACTTCAGATTCACGTTGTTTGTCTTGTCCTGCTTCGGCCTCGCCCCCGTACACCTCACTGGAGCTGCTCCAGTGATGGAATCGTCCACGACAGCAAAGCAGTACCCTCGGTGTCGTTTCCAGAGGCCTTAGATCTTCTTCCCCACCTCCCATAGTCACACCAGCATCACCATCCTCCACGTCCAACCAAATGATGCTGAGGTCGACAAGGCTATGCCAAAGAGGTTGCACACTCATCGCATCACCTTGTTACTCTGCATTCATGTCGATCCCTCAGGGATCATTTGCTATGGTACTACTATTCATGCATTTGGTTAGAAGGAGTGTAGCAAAGCAAAACTGGAAGATTTTTTCCTTTGGTGTCTCTTTCAAAGAAAAAACTTAGGAATTTTAATATCAACTTGGACGTCCTTTTCAAATTAATATGCATGAAGAACAAGACTAATTGCATTACTGGCATAATAAGATTCTTATTTTTTTTTCATTTTCACGTGGTCTGACTTTAATTTGACCATGTTTCTCCATTCCTGTGTTCTTCCAATTCATGTGAACCAAACACCCAGGTTGACAGAAATCCTATGTTTAAAAATGCTATGTTTTGCACGTGCATTCCTATCATATTCCTGTGTTTTTCTTGTCCCTGCGTTTATAGAATCCTCCAATTCTAAGGAGCCCTTACAGATTCTTCATTTTCAGATATGCGTCATAGAAAACTCTGTGTGTTATGTCCTCCTGCTGCCGTGTCGTCATCCACCCCACCTGAGGTGCACCATCGACAGAAGCGTTCATTGCAGCAGAGATTCCCCATGCAGACTTTCTTTCGCCGCCTCATATCATCTTCCCCATTGCCGGCAGCCACGCCAACTTCATTACCATCATCGACTGAGCAGATGAACCTGAGGACAACACAGTTCCGGAAGAGAGGTCACACTCTTTCGTATCTGCTTACGTTATACATCGGTTATTATTACCTGCTACTTTACTGTTCAAACTTGAGTTTTAAAATGCTCGTGGGGCATATATCGAGGCCATAATGAATAGTATCTGTCTAGTACCTGGTTCTTCTGGGGTCTTCTATGTGGTTCATGTTGGGTGGGCAACAAACAGTAGATGATCCATTGTCTATCTTTTTAAACTGAAGCTATAATCTACCTGCTATCATTAGTTTTTGATCTATCCACTCGTTTGCTACCATCAGTCTTGATTTCTGCATGCACCCCTTAGGCCTTACATAATCTAACTATGTTTTTTTATTATGCATGTCAGTTATTGCACATAATCGTACTGAACATGTAGAGAAAAAGAGAAGACCATTGCATGGGAATATAATGTCATGCAGACATCGCTCCATGGTGGGCGAAGTGGGGCCCCTCCCGCCATTCCAGATTGTATTCTAGAGGAAGATAACTGTTTAGAGGGGGATTCAGAGGGAGCCGACCACTCCTATTTTCCCCTGAGGTGTTTGCTCTAACCTGGCATGCTGATGTTGGTCATATCATGCATATGGCGCCTCGCATTGCTTACATTATATATCTTATATGTCATCAACTCAGTTTAGATTTGCTTTGGGTGAATGCCACCTGCTTGGTTTCTATATCATACTCCCACCGTTCCTAAATATTTGTCTTTTTAGAGATTTCAACAAGTGACTACATACGGAGCAAAATGAGTGAATCTACACTCTAAAATATGTCTATATACATTCGTATGTGGTAGTCCATTTGAAATCTCTAAAAAGACAAATATTTAGGAACAGAGGGAGTATATGGGAATTATGCAAAGCCATCTTCTTTAGCTAGGAATCATACACGTGAATCATGCAATGCTATCCTGTTTAGCTAGTCATCGTATATGTGAACTATATCGTGCCATTTTTTTCATAATGTATTCCATCTACTCTTCCTGTGCATCATCCATTTGAGTCGGTCATGGGAAATTCTAGAGTGAAAACAAGGTCTTCTAAGCGATCGGTGCTACACGTCGATGCAGATTTCTTGCTGATTCTGAGATAGCTCCTCGGAGGAGGATTGAGAGGCGGATGACGGTCGTATCCCCTCGAGGTGCATCTTGTAACAGCTAGGTTATATTGCTCATATCATGCATATGGTGTCTTGCATTGCCATGCCATCTGCTTAGACATGCTTTGTGTGAATGCCTCCTCTTTGCTTTCTATATCAGATATGTGAATTATTCAATGCCATGTTTTTCAGCCAGTTATCATATATGTGAATTATGCACCACCATGTAGCCCGGCATCATATATGTGAATTATCTCATGCCATCTTTTTTTTTCATTACGTATTCCATTTGTCGACAATCTATGTATATTGAACTACTCTTCATGTGTATCAGCCATTTGAGTCGGTTATGGAAAAATCAGGAGTGAAAACAAGGTCTTCAGAGCAGGCAATGGTACATGTTGAAGCATATATCTCGATGGTTACAGGTAGCTCCTCAGAGGAGGATTCAGAGATAGATGACCAGTCCTATATCCCACCTGAGGTGTATGCTCTAAGTTGCAATGTTTATATTTCTCATATCATGCATATGGTGTCTTGCATTGCTTAGTTTAGACATCATATGCACAATATTGAATTCCATCTGCTTAGTTTAGAGATCTACATGCGAGTGCCAGCTGCTTAGTATATGAATCAATTATGTCAATTATATCATGCCATCCTGTATACTTAGACAACATGTATGTGAATTATTTCATCTCAACCTATTTTAGAAAGACATCATATAGTTTTGTCATGTCATCCTGTTTAGATACTCATCATATGTCGAATTATACCATTATATCCTGTTAAGTTATCCATCATATATCTAAAACTGTGTCATGCTATCCTGTTTAGTTAGCCATCATATATGTGAAATTGTGTCATGTTGTCCTATTTGGTTAGACAACATATATGTGAGTTACCACATTTGCCTGTCATACAATGTCTATACGTTCAATTTATTTTCTTGTTTAGCAGCCATTTGAATTGGAGGGGGTGATGGCAGTATCTAAGGGAGCAAAAAACCAGTTCTTCAGAAAAGATGGTGCTACCCGTCGATGCAGATAGAACCATGGTTGTACACTTACACCATTGGACAGAGAACCAGCTACAACCCATCTAACCCCAACCCCAGCGGATAGTAACCCACTTCTAGTTGACACAGCACCATGTCCACCATAGAGTACCCCCACACGAGCAGTTTGTAAAGAAACTGCAGTGCCCAAAGCACGAAGACCACCACAACGAACCCAAACTCCACGTTTAAAGCAGAAGAGCAACTGTTCTCAGGTCAGATTTCGTAGCTATGGTCCATACTCCTTTGTCGTTGCATCACTGTATTTACTCATACCAACTACTTCCAAATTTGAAGGATCCAATTGAAACTCCAATGGCGCAACAGGTATGTTTTAAACCTATTTCTTTAACTGGATTGCTATTCTAACTTCTTGATCTATGTTGATTTCAGTTTCAGTTTTATAAAAAATTATGTTCTCATGTGATGCACATTACAAGTGTTGCTAATGCTGTGTAGTTTCTCACACTTATATTTTGTCTATGCTGCTTTGTCTTAAAAATATATGATTTGAACTGTGTCTCTATCTTGATTTGGCAACATAAACTAGAATGATATGGATAATACAGTGACCATAGTACATAGATATATGTTTGTTTCATGTTGTTATCCTGTCCACCTTACTACTGAACTGGTTTACCAAAATGAGTTTCGTATACTACATGCTAAACCTGTGATGTGTCTGCTTGTTTCTCTTGTAGAATGCGAACAGAATATTGGAGAAGAGCACCCAACTATGCAATGGTAGAGAAAGTAATGCAGATAAGGTTCAAGATAGTTAGACAACCCTGTTGGTCTCCAAGAAAGGTGATAAAAATGATCTTGTAGATAGTGAGACAACCCCACAGTCCTGTGTTGATGTAGTGTTCGAGTTACTGGCCAGTACCGCTGGCACAAGCTCTTCGAACTCGCTGCTTGAAAGACTTCGGCATCTTCACTCTCAGCTAGAAGCTAAAAGTCATCAATCAGTTGTGCTGCGGCAAGAAGCCGAAGGACTGAGGAAGTCCCTGCAGAATTCAGATGCATACTTTCTGGTGCAACAGCAAGAGCTGGAGGATTTAAGCGCAAAACAAGATAAAGTTAATAAGCTTGCTAAGCATCTTGCCATCATTATGGGTACCGAGGATATTGTTTCTTGAGCTCTTCTGAAGTGGTTTCAGTTTTGGACTTGTTTTCTTGCGGCATTTGTTTGCACAGGTCGCCAACTTTGACAACCAGCGTATGTGATATGCTGCTTTGTTCCCTATATTTGCACTGGTGGCAAACTTTGATGCCCAGTTGATGTAATATGTGTAATATTCGTGATAGCCTAGCATAAGTTGTTTTCTTATTTATTTCCTTGTTGTCTTGTTTATTTGTTTGCTTGTAGTCAGTGCAGTTTTTTTCCGCGGTTTGCTAGTGGCCGCAATAACCTATTTTTTAAAACTAGGCCACAATAACCATGGGCTACATATTTACTGTAGTGACCCTGGGCCTCCTATGGGTCGTAGAAACAATGGGCCTTCTACGGGCCGCTGAACAAATGGGCCTTCTACGTGCCGTAGAAACAATGGGCCTTATACGGGGCATAGCATCAATGGGCCTTCTACGGGCCGTATGAACGATTGGCCAAACATGGGCCAATAACGGACCACATTATGGGCTATAAACGGGCTAGAGTTGGAATCGTCCATTCATGGGCCAACCATAACGGGCCATCGTTAATCGGCCGTATTTGATGACGCTATGAAAATGGCCCAACGGATTAACGGGCCACAAACGGGCCAACTGTAGCCATGGGCTAAATTTAGCCCACACACTATAAGAATCAGCTTCTTTGCCGTCTGCCATGGCGGACGGCAAAGGCATGCATCGCGGATGGCAAACTGTCCGACTGAACGAGTGCCGGCAAAGGCCTTCTTTGTCGTCTACTTCATAGAAGCTGATGACAAAGGGTTGTACCGTCCGCCATCGGAGGCCAGCAGACGGCAAATATCATGGATGACAGTGGGGAGGGGTGAGGGCCGTTAGGGGTTAACAACATGCATTGTTGTCTGCCGGCGGACGACAAAGAGGCAAAGCTCTTTGTCGTCTGCTGACAGACGGCAAAGAGCTCAGCTCGGCCAGCACTGGGAAGTTGCCACGTGGCCAGCTATGCCGTCGGCCAGCGGACGACAAAGAGCTTTGAATCTTTGTCGTCTCCTGGCGGACGCCATAGTTGGCCCTGTTTGCCAGGCGTATTTGGGCACTGTGCCGTCCGCCAGCAGACGGCAAAGATTCGAAGGTCTTTGCCTCTGCTGGAAGACGGCAAAGTGCCCAAATAGGCTGGTTAGTGTTCCCAGTTCCTACAAGGAGCTGCCACGTGGCCTCTTTGCCGTCTGCTAGCGGACAGCAAAGAGCTTTGCCGTCCGCTAGCAACCGACAAAGAGGCTATATATCCCCTATTTTTATTTGAGTCCATTTAATTTGACAGAATTTCACACACAGATATACATACATACATATCCAATATATCCAACAACATATAACAGCATGTCCAACAACATATTTCATCAAATCTAACATATTCAACAACATAGTTCAACAAAGTCCATCCTATCCAACATATCCATATATACATACATATCCAGAAACAAGTTTCCAACAACATATCCATATATACATACATATCCAAACAAGTTTTCATAAACAACAAGGAAGCACCAGAAGAATAGTACACTCCATCAATGCAAGCTTCCTCATCTAAAGCAAATTTGCAAATTGGGAAAGATGAAAGTTAGAAGAAGAAGAAGAAGAAGAAGAAGAAGAAGAAGAAGAAGAAGAAGAAGAAGAAGAAGAAGAAGAAGAAGAAGAAGACTAGCTAGAAGAAAAGGAAGAGGAGGAAAAGAAGAACAAGAATTTATCTTCTCTTTCTTTCTCTCCTCTCCTATTATTTATCTTCTTCTTTTCTAATTAATGTAGGTAAAAATTCCATTTTTGGGCTAAGGTAGGTAAAAATGCTAAGAGTGTAGGTCAATTTAGAGCTAAGCTAGGTAAATAGGTCATTTTGGAGCTAACGTAGGTTAAATGGATCATATTGGAGCTAACCTAGGTAAACTTGGTCATTTTTTAGCTAACCTAGCTAATTATGCCATTTTTGACCTAAGTAAGCTTATTGTGTCATTTTAGAGGACAACAAGCTAAGTATATGACATTTATGAGGTTAGCAAGGTTATTATGCCATTTACTAATAAAAACAAGTAAGAGGAGGAAAAGAAGAAGAAGAAGAAGAATAAGAAAAGAAGAAGAAGAAGAAGAACTTCTTCTTCTTTTCTTCTTTTCTTCCTATTCCTTATTTTCTTCCTCTTCCTTGATTTTCTTCATCTTAGTATGTCATTTGTGGACTAAATAGGCTAAATTATGTCATAAATGGACTAAAATAGGCTAAATAAGAAGAAAAATACCGTTATCACAGAGGTGAAGGAACGGTCGGGGCTGCGCCAGTGGCAGACGGAGGTGAAGGACCGGTCGGGGTTCCGCCATTGGCAGACGAAGAAGGATTGGTCGATGCTTGTCGGGAGCATGCTGCACCAAAGATCATTTCCAATATTGACTCATTAGCATGATGCAACTGAAATGTGAATACTAGTAACTAATGACCATTCCAATCAAACTCACCATGATTGCCGGAGCAATTTGGGGCATCGGCGGAGGAGTCTGACCATTTTTCTCGCACATGGTCTGCATATTTGGTTCTCACGAGTCAGTCATATTAGTCATATACTTAGCGAACATTACATGCATGATTTGGCTAATATGCACGAGAAATGTACCATGAGGAGCTCGTATAAGGGCCCGGTGAGACGCCTCGTTCCGGTTCCTCTCCTCCTCCAACATCTTAGCCGTCATGTCCTCCATCTACCTCTCCCTCTCCGCCGCCTCCCTTTTTGCCTCCTCCAAAAGCGCCTGGGTGCTCAATCTCTCTTTCTCAACCAATGCCTGCAACACACCACTCCTCGTTAGCATTGTAATCATCGACGGACGCAAACACAATATAATGGAGGAAAGGTGAGAGAGTCCGTATAACTAACCGCCATGGCGAGCTCCGTGGGCCGTGCACGAGGCATTATCTTAGGATCAGAGCTACTCTGGCGCTTCTTGATCTGCAGGAGAGTCCTAGGACAACGTATCAGTTCATCACCAATGGCTATGGAGCCATGGGACCTCCCGCCACCAGATAACATCACCAGCTCTGTATCAAAAGGATCCTAGCTTGGGTTAAAGTCCTCCCCTTTCCTCGCCTTCCCCTCGTCTCTATACTTCACGAGCTTGTGGTGGGAGGAGATGTTGGTGAAGCTCTTTGGATGATCTAGGTCAAACTCCGAGAATGGCTTGGCCTTCTTGTATGGGGCAGTATGGGCCAGGCCATAGAGGTTGAACAGATTTGGCACACGCTTCTTGTTGTGGCGCGCCTGAGAGAGAGGAACAAAATATTAGTTAAGGGCTCAAGCTAGCATGAAGAATGATATTGCTATGTAAAAATAGGTCATTTCGGAGCTAAGTAAGGTTATTATGTCATTTTCGAGGAAAATGAGCTAAGTTTAGGTCATTTTGGAGGTAACCAAGATTATTATGCCATTTTGACCAAAGTATGCTAATTATGTCATTTTTGAGCTATCCTAGGTAGCTATGTCATTGTTTAGCTAACTAAAGCATATTTAGGCATTTTATAGAGCTATCTAAGGTTAATATGTCATTTTAGAGCTAATTATGTCATGAATGAACTAGCTAAGATTAGTTTAGTTCGTTATTGAGCTGTCCAAGGTAGTTATGCCATTTTTTAACTAACTAAAGCATATTAAGTCATTTTATAGAGCTATCTAAGGTTATTATGTCATTTTAGAGCCAAATATGTCATAAATGAACTAGCTAAGATTAGTTTAGGCATTATTTAGCTATCCAAGGTAGTTATGCCATTTTATAACTAACTAAAGCATATTTAGTTATTTTATAGAGCTATCTAAGGTTATTATGTCATTTTAGAGCTAATTATGTCATAAATGAACTATCCAAGGTAGTTATGCCATTTTTAACTAACTAAGCATATTAAGTCATTTTAGAAGGGAAAAATGCTAGCATGAAGAATGAAATTGCATGAATCATGTAGCAAACCACATACCCAGTGATCCCTGTACTCAAACAGGTTGGAGGTCCCTTGATGGTGTGGCAAACCTTCCATTTGGTCACGCTTATCCTTGGCCCTATAGTGTTCGACTAGCCATTGGGGAGAGCACCACGCATCCACGAACGCCTCCCAACAGTCCATCTTATCCGCACACCATCTCGGGGGCACCTAAGTTAGTCAAGATAAATTTCAGCGCTACGCCTACGAATCAAATCAAGAAAACTAAGTTCAAGGCCTTAAGAATAGGTAATTACCTGCATGTACTTCTCCTTACTCAGAAACTTGCCGCAACACTTCGACTTGGCCCTCCTAATACCCTTTGAGGCGTAGTAGTCTCGAACGGCCTCCACCCGAGCCTCATGTCGTAAGTTCTGAAGTAGGCGCTTGCACTCGGCTTCGACAACCATAGACGCGGCCTCCTGCTCTCCCTCTGAAACCCTGTAGAAGGTCTGCAATCAAACAAGACAACACTGATTAGTACAATCACTAGGTAGTGTCGATTTTTAATTCTGTAAAGGAGAAATTACTCAAAACCAACGGAACAAAGTCGGCCACCGACTCGCACAAGACACCGGCGACCATCTGCTCCAGCGGGGCCAAGGCAATCGAGTACAGCTCCTAGCTCGGTGCTAGGTGTGTAACCTGACCCTCACCGGGCAACGTGACCCACCCAGGGAAGTGCTGCTGGCAAAGCACAACAAGGACCTAGTTGGGCCTACGGACACCACAGGGGTGTACCCAGCCCCTGCAGTATGACAAGGCCAATGCATTAGATATTAATTTGAAGAAATGTGGAGGCAAAAGGTTAAAAAAGAGTAAATGCACTTACTTCAACTCATTAGGCGCAATCAACCACCTCTGGTCGGGGGTCGTCGGCACGGGCGGGAGCTTTGTACAGCCACGCTTGTAGATCTTCTTGCCCTTCTCAACCAGCTCGTCGTCGCTGTAGCTATCATCAGAAAAGGTGTCCTCGCTACCATCAGTAGGGCCACTAGCCTCCGGAGTCTCATGGGAAGAAGACTCCGGGACCGGAGTCTTCTGGGACGAAGACTCTGGGACCGGACTCACGTGGGGCGAAGGATCGGCGACATGAGTCTGGTGGGCGAAGGATCGGCGACCCGAGTCTAGTGGGGCGAATGATCGGTGACCCGAGGCTCATGGACCGGAGTCCGAGACAGATCCACGTCAGACGAAGCAGTCCTGTGGTCGGGTGAATCAGCTGGGGGTGGCGGCGAGGAAGGCGTAGCAGCCTTCCTACCTCTCCCGCTGCCACGTCCACCTCTAGCAGCCTTCTTCGTCCTCCCCGACCTCTCCCAGCCAAAGAAGAAGCGCCCGCCGCTGCTGTCTGCATACTGTCTAGCGGCGCTCTCGGGAGGGGCTGGGGTGGAATAATGGAACCACCCCTCCCAGTAGCGCTCGCAGGAGGCTCGGGGCACTCTGGACCCTTGCCCACCATCCAGTCAACACCTGCAATGACAAAAAATAAACGAAATTAGTACAACATAAAATATTTGATTACCTGACATGAATAATATGTATATAATTTAAGTGTATCATCATCATGAACATAATAAAAGATTGAATACCTAACATTACTAATATTACTCTGAATCATCTATATGTGCTCCGGGATCATTAAATGCATCATCATCATCACTATCAGTGACGTGCTCATCATCATCATCAATAAATGCATCAACATGTGGAAGGCCTCCTTTACGTAACCGTTCAAGCATTGACAGGTCATCTGCAGCAGTAACTTCTTCTTGTTCCGGCTCTTCTTGTTCCAGCTTAGGGGTGAAGTCGGGTTCAC
Organism: Aegilops longissima; assembly: GCA_021605205.1. Lineage (NCBI taxonomy): Eukaryota > Viridiplantae > Streptophyta > Magnoliopsida > Poales > Poaceae > Aegilops > Aegilops longissima. Next base: position 348,995,035 of record CM038677.1, on the reverse strand, counting down.
TATCGTTGTCTACTTCAATGTTCTAGGGTGGAGTGGAGCGGTTCTTGAAACATTTCTTGGAAAGACGTGTTTCTTGGAAGAATTCTCCTTTGTCATATGTGTCTTGGTTAATGTGAGGTTCATAATATTCTTCATTGGGGGAGGTGGTCTAACACGTGGCGACACTTCATAAATGACATCCCAACCACTGAGATTTGGATCACTTTGACAGGCCCACGGTAGATAGAAAACTTGGGTTGCCTGTTGAGCCGTAATATATACATCGGGAACATCCAAATGGGTGATTTGTTTGATTTCGACTAGCCCTATATGTTCATGAGTCCTACTAGTCTCCCTCGGCTAGAACCAATAACATCTGAAGACTACGACGTTTGGTGCGTTTCACAATAGAATTGAAGTTCATAAATTGCTTAAACTCTTCATAATACTCGATATCTCCTTCGTCGATAGCAGAGACACAACAATTTGTAGACTTTCAGTCGGCCATAGGTAGCTCTTTGTCATAGGTACGAAAGCGATACCCGTTGATGTCGTATTTGTCAAATGAACGGACCTTATAGTCAAAACCATTAGCTACTTGTCTCAATTCGGCATCCATAATCTTTGAATTAGCCTACAATTTTAATACGAAAGGATTGTTGCATTAGTCACAAATTAGCCAAAGAAATGAAATGGTCTAATGAAAATTACGGTTTTTTAACCAAGAGATGAAACTGGGATATTCGCCTCCTTGCTTTGCCAGAAGCTCATACTCTTCGACGGAATCCTTTTGGATCACCGCTCCATACGAGAATATGGCGACGTATCGACTGCATCAAATATCCAGGAATAAGAGTAGTTCAAATGAATTAGCAGTTGCGAAACAATGTACCGAGATCTTACTCAATGTACGACCGCACTTATGTTAGGTTTTTGAAGAGATACAGCGAAATGGTCCGCCATTCTTCAACATCCAACGATACTGGTTTCCAACCACTGGCTGGTGCGAGATTCGCTTTGAATAGGCTGAGGTTGGATCGACCCTTTTTAGGGTCGTCATCATTGTACCGAGGCTTCGGAATATGCAAATGACGGTTTTTGGCATCGTAGTGTGATGTCACGAAGTTTGCCACCTCCTCAGTGATGAATGCCTCGGCCATCGATGCTTCAATTCTACGTTTATTTTTACATTTTGCTTGAAGCGTCTTCTGCATCCTCTCAGATGAGTAGCACCAACGATTTTCCACGGGCCCCCCCAAATCTTTCCTCGGTGGGGAGATGCAAAATCAAGTGTTGCATTGGATTAAAGAAGCTTGGCAGAAAGATCATCTCTAACTTGCAGATCAACTCCAGCGCCAACTGTTCCATTTCTTCTAGGAGGCCAGGCGATACTTCTTTCGCACAAAGAACACGGAAGAAATAGCCTAGCTCTGCCAGTACTAGCCATTCATCCTCAGGGATGAAGCCACGCAACATCACCGGCATTATCCGCTTAATCCATATGTGCCAATCATGACTTTTTAGACCAAATATTTTCAATTTTTCAAGACTCGCTCCCCTCTTTAGATTTGCTACATACCCATCGGGGAACATCAACTACATTTTCACCCACAAAATAATTTCCCTCATAGCTGGCCTTCCAAGATTGAACCATGCTTTTGGCTTCGTCCAGTTCCGCTTTCCTTTCGGTTCTTGCATGTTTTGTAACGGTCTATCACATAGCTCCTCTTGATCAACTCTAGCCTTAGTATTATCCTTTGATTTCCCCTCTATGCCGAACATTGTACCAAAAATGGCTTCGGCGATATTCTTTCGATGTGCATCACGTCGATGTTGTGTGGGCAAGGAGATCTTTGAAGTAAGGCAGATCCCGAAGCATGTCTTGTGAGTCCAGCGTGTTCCTTAATGTACCCCTTGAAATACACGGGCGCTCTGGATCGGCTTGAGGCGTTTAAGCGATCTAGGGTGCATTGACTGTCACTTGCAGGTGGTATAGAGTGTTTGACAACTCTACCTTTGATGAAGTTCTTCTTGTCTCTCCTGAACTTATGGCGAGGATCTAGAAACAGTCTATGCAAGTTGAATCAAGTATACTTGTGCCCTGCCGTCAGCCAACGAAACTCAAGAGCTCCCTTGCATGTGGGGCACGGGAATCTTCCATGCACACACCAGCCAACGAATAGCGCATACGCCGGCAAGTCATGCGTCGAGTACATGTACCAGGCACGCATTATGAAGTTCTGTTTGCTAAAGGCGTCGTATGTCTTGAACCCATTATCCCAAGCTTCTTGCAATTCATCTGAACCCATTATGAAGTTCTTGTACACATTCATATTCTTCCCTGGATAGTTGGGCCCTGGAATTATCAACGTCAGGAAAATGTTCTTTCTTTGCATAATTTGCCCGGGGGGTGGGGATTGAGTGGAATGACAAACACGGGCCAACAACTGTATTGGGCTGCCATCTGACGAAACACACTGAACCCATCCGTGCTGACGGTGACTCGAGGATGCCTTGGACCTGCCGTTTTTTCCTTATGCAATGCATCAAAGTGCTTCCATGCTTCACCATCAGATGTGTGCACCATCATCACATTCCCATCTGCATCTAGTTCGGTTATTTTGCCCATTTAGTGCCATGTCATCTATCTGGCCGTCTCTTTGACCATGAAAAGACGTTGAAGTCTTGGTACGATTGGCATATACCAAAGAACATTAATGGGTATTTTGGTCTGCGCCTTCTCACCCATACCGTTGTCTACCACAACATACCTGGAAGACTTGCAAATGGGACAATAGTTCAAGTCCTCATACTGTAGCCTACATAAGACACATCCTTTCTCACAGGCATGTATCTTCTCATAGGGCATCTTAAGAGCACGGAGGATTTTGTCTGACTGGTACAGGTTTGCAAGTAGCACATGGCATTTGGGTAGAAATCGTCCGAATACTGTCATCATCGTGTCGTAGCATTCTCTGCCCAAGTTCAATTGAGCCTTCAAAGACATTATTTGTGAGATGGCATCCAGCTGACAAAGCTCAGTGTGCTCGTGGAGAGGACGTTTTGAGGACTCCAACATTTCAGTGAAGGCCTTTGCAGGTTCCTCCATCTCCTCGTCTGAGTCCCGAGCATCGTCAAAGTCTTGCACCATGTCTTCCATCCTGGTGCCATGCTCGTAGGTGCGACGACGAACCACCTCGGCTCTGGCACGTTGGGCAGACTCACCATGTAATGTCCAACCATGTAACCAGGCGTAAAACCAAACTTCTACAGGTGTTTACTCGTTTCAAGCTCGTCCCTCTTATTATAGTTGTCGCACCGGACACAGGGGCACCAGCTTAATTTCTGGCCATTTGCAAATGCGGCTCTAACAAACTCCTTGGATTTTGTTAACCATTCCTCGGTCCAAACTTTCTAGCTAGTGTAACCGGTGTACATCCACGCACGATCACTCATATTGACTTCCTACTGGACACACAAGAAATATGTACATAATTAAGCAAATCATATCCATCAGTTAATGGAGTTTGTCAGTTTTATTACGTCCATCAACCTACACGCTAATAGGTAAAGATAGGTCCTAATCCCACCCGAGTATGTGTAGATTGGGTTCGTTTTCCCATGCTCTGCTCCGGGTTCGACGCAAAATTTCGGCAACACCTCCCCACTGTTCTCCTGATACACGTCTCGGCAATAAGTAGAGGGGATGTGTACCCCGAGAACAACAGGGAGGCACTGACGAAATTCTGCATCGGATCCGGAGCAGAGCATATGGGAAAACGAACCCAATCTACACATACTCGGGATGTCCATGGGTAACATTGGACAATTCAAAAGAATCACGATTATAAATATGCAAATGCATGCATATTAATAGATGTAACCCTTTCGAACGGGAGACGCATAGTGGTTACGCATACTGATGATTGACACCTATAGCTAGCAAGTTTCATTGGCACGAAGACCAGAACAGAGCAAATGAAGTGGGGAGGAGGAGATGTCATTTGTGCTCACCAACAAACGTAGGGGCGGAGCTCGTCAAACGCACGGGGAGGTCGTCAAACACCACACCCTCGCAGCGACAAAACAACTGCACATTTAAATACACCCGATCAACACAAATATATATGATGTTTTGCATAACAAAATCGAAAAATATAAAACCTAACTCATAATTCACAAATATATGACCCCGTCGGGGTCGGGGTCGGGGTGTGGTGTCAGGGCGTCGAGGTCGATCGGGGTGTCAGGGTGTCGGTTTGTCGGGGTCGGGGTCGGGGTGTGGTGTCAGGGTGTCGGGAGTCGGGGGTCGGGGTCGGGGTGTCGTGTCGGGGTGTCGGGGTGTCGTGTCGGGGACGGGGTGTCAGGGTCAGGGTGTCAGGGTGTGTCAGTGCGGAACGACACCTATGGAATCACAAGAATCCCTACTACAGTTGCCGGGGGGCGGGGTTGCGAGAAGAGCAGGGTTAGTAGCCAGCACAAGGATCGTTTACCCAGGTTCGGGCCGCGAGGATGCGTAAAACCCTAGTCCTACTTTGGTGGGTGTATTTCAGAAAGTTCTTGAGCTCTCGAACTAGTTGTGGTCAGTGCGTGGTTCGAAAGAGCCGAATCCTTCTCCAGTATGCCATGGGCCTCCTTTTATAGTCGAAAGGGGCTGCCACAGTGGCACACGGGAGGTGGAAATGCGTACAGTGCCCTGAGCTTATCGCTCGTATTATAGGACAAGACGCATTTAATCGTAGCTTAGGTGTCCCTACGCTTTATCGGGGGCAGGCGAGGCCCGTCCGTCCGTCGCTTCTCCTCCTCGCTTGGACACGCGCATACAGCGATGGCGTCTGCGGCGCCATGTAAGCGGCAGGCAGCTGAGGTGGTGGCTGTGGTAGAAACCTTCACGAAGATCTGTATGCCGCCACGCAGCTTCGATGAGTTGGCCTGGGAGCTGCATGTTGCCACGCAGGTGCCCGTCCAGCTGGTTGGGCTAGCAGCTGCATGTGAATGGCGGTGGAAGCTTGGTTGGAGTGGGCCTGGCAGTGGCCCTGCTGGCGTCCTTAGAGAGGGCCTTGCCGGGTGGCCCGGCAAGCCCTTGCCTGGTGGCCCGGCAAGGGTCTTTCCGTGGCGCGCTGTCGTCCCCGGCAAGGACCTTGCCGGGGGTCTGGTGGCTTTCCTCTGTAAGGATCTTGCCGAGGGTTGTCGTCTTCTAATCCTCATCTGATCTTGAATATGTCTTCACAAAGATCTGCATGCCACCACAGAGGTGCCTTCCGAGCCACAGCCCCACGTCGATGATGGCGTTGGGGACCATGGGCTCAAGGGTGCTTCGCTCTGTTGGTGTGGAACAACTGTCCCGGCAAGGATCTTGCAGGGCTCTTGAGCTGCCCGACAAGGGTCTTGCCGGGGAACCTGCTTCATCCCTCGCCCTTTGTGGTCTTGGCCTTGGCGTTGCTCTTATTATCTAGGGCTTTGGTCTTACCTTGGCTCACCTCCTGCTACGCTTGGCGTGACCGTGAGGCGCGGCTCCATTGCCGTGCACATGTATAGGGGTACAAAAAGCGCCCTTTTTTGTACACGGACAGAGTCCCGAACTGGGCGGTTTATAAGCGCGATCGTTGTTGGGCCAGGCCCAAAACGGTCTTGTGAGCGGTAGGCGGTTTTACCGTGTAAGAAATTTCGCGCGTGGCGCTTCCCACGAGCCGCGCGCGTGGCGCTGCGTGGAGGGGTGTAAGTGACGTGGGCGGCATGCGTGGGGCGGTTTCCACACGCATGCGTCACATCACAGTAAAGAGGCGGCTCGTGCCTTCCCGTAAAAAGAGGGAGGCGTGGAGGCGCAGCTCATTTACTGAACGGGGCCGGGGCGCGGTCTTCAAGGCATCCACTCCCCATGATCATGGGGTGGGAGAGGTCGCTTCACCTATCCCCTCGGTTCTGCACGTCCGCCACGCGTCCTCCATGCACCTGGGGTTGCAAGCGGTGGAGGCGGGAAACTGGGCCGTCGCTGGTTGGGGCAGCGGGTCGGTCATGATTCCCTGCGTCTCTGGTGGCTGGATTGGCCGAGCGGGGCGGCCGAGCCCTGTCCCCGCCTCCTTAAAAAGAGGGGGAAGGGGGGATGGCATCCTGCACTCTTCCGTCATCTATCTCCTCCCGCTTCTGCTTCTTCCTTTCACATGCCATGGAGAAGGGGAATCCTGGTCCCTCGACGGTGGCGGCGAGGGTCGCCGCTCGACAGTGCGTCCCTCCTCCTCCTGAACCCACGGTGGTGGAGCCGGCCGCGAGGGGAAGGGGGAGGGGGCGAGGCCGGGGCAGAGGTCGTAGTGCTCGGGGAAGAGGAGAACGGGGCGGCACACTGGCTTCGCCCCCGCCAATGATGCCTTTTCCAATGGAAGGACATGTTGGAGACCAGCCCCGTGAGTTCTTCATCAGGCTGCGCCGGCCTCCGCGTCGCCGTCTTCGTCTTACCACCCGTTCGCTCGGGAGATGGGCGTGACCGCCCCAATCCCTCGGATTGCACATGAGGGTTGTGGGAATGGGGCCCTGTGGTCGGCGTTGACTTCCGGCTCCTCGGGTCATGTACCTCCGTCGTGGGTGGAAGACGTTCGCTCGTATCCATAGCCTGACGGCGGGGCTCATCCTCTACTTCAAATTAATGGAGGACGGCCTTCTCTCCGTCAAGGTCTTGATGACCGGGACTGCTTTGAAGTGCTGCGGAGAGCTCCTCCGATGGAATTCCGACGATGGAAGCTCTTCCTCGAGCGACAGTGATGAGGAGGACAGCGGGGCAGACGGCGGGGACGGTTCCGACTAGGCCTCGGATGCCCCGCGCCTGGGCGGGTGCGGTAGCAGCAACATCTGCACCTGGCCGCTCCTCCGGCAGGGTTTTGCCGGGGGCAGAGCCAGCTCCTTGAACTTCTCGGGGCCGTCTCCTTGGGCAGCTGGTGTAAGGAGGCTCCGGAAGAGGAAGAGGGCGGGCAGCAAAGCCGTCAACTTGGAGTACGCGGGCCCCGACGCCTTCGTCACGTATTGCCGGTCCTGCCGCCTCGTCTTCCAGCTCCTTTCCTGGCACCGTCATCACCAGCCCGCCCCTGGGCGGTCACCGACGTGTTCTCTTGGTGCTTTCTGCTGCTCGTAGCTCGCCTAGGCACCCCCTTTTCCCTCTCGCCTCCTTGACCTGCCTCCCGAGGAGAGGGACAAGAAAGGGATCACGGGCATCTTATATCTCTTCTTTAGATTGTAAGCCTGCGGGCCTTTGTTAAATTCAGAACTCGTAATGCCCTTGCTCATGATTTTCATTCCGTATGAACTGTACATGTATGGGATGTTTTTAATGAAAAAGGGATGCTTGCCGGGTTTTTCGTTCGTGGGTAGACCCCGCGACAAGGAGCGAATCCTTGTTATTATTTAAGATAAGCATTTTCGCCCAGCAACAGGCATTGTCGTCCCCCCACTCCACTCGACCATTCTCGCGCGCTTTGCGGAGGCAGGGACGAAGTGGGCTTTTGGCTCCTCGTTCTACCTCCTTGCCGCCTCGGCTACAACCAGATCCGGACCCAGGAAATAATCCTTCGGTATAGGAAAAAGCGGAGCACGACAGCCTAGAGATAAAAACGAGGTTTCACATGCCCCAGTTCCGTTCCAAAATGCATGACAGAGTATGAAAGACTTATCTGGATCCGTAGCCCCCGGCAATCTCATCTTGCCGCGGTTGGACCCTTGTGCTTGCAGTCCCCGACAACTCTGGTTTGCCGGGGTCGGGGCCTTGATCCGTTCCTTTCTTCCAAGTAGCTCGGCGAAGTGCTCATGTGCCCTGCAAACCAAAGGAGGACAGAAGAGAAACAGATATACGCGCACTCGACCTCTATGCTAGGGGTTAGTCGCTGCTGAGCACTATCAACCCTAAACAAGGAAGAGACTCGACCTAGCATGCATGCTATGACTTAGGGCGTCAGTGCTTCATTTATTTGTGCTCAGGGTCTGCGCTTGGCTTTGTATGAAGGGTTACATGCCTTGTCGGCAAAGCTTGTACAAAAGGTGGCTAGCCAGGAGGCCCGGCAAGCCGTGCCTTATGGGTAAAACTTGCGATGATGCTCGATGTTCCAGGAGTTGCTCACTGGGACGGCATCTACAGTCTCCAGGAGGACTGCACCGGGCCTGGTGACTCGTATTACCCGATAAGGGCCTTCCCACTTTGGCGTTAACTTGCTGGCATTCTTGGCCGACGGAACGCGCCGAAGAACAAGGTCGCCTTCCTCAAAGCTTCGGGCATGAACGTTGCGGCTATGGTAGCGGCGCAAGGCTTGCTGGTAGCGCGCTGCTCTCACAGCCGCCCAAAGACGATCTTCCTCAAGGAGCGTCGCGTCATCTTGGCGCAACTGCTCTTGCTCAAGCTCATCATAAGCGAGCACTCGAGGTGACCCGTATATGAGTTCCGTGGGGAGAACTGTTTCTGCCCCGTAAACCAGGGCAAAAGGTGTCTAGCTGGTGGCTCAATTCGGCGTCGTCCTGATCGACCAAAGAACCGCCGGCAATTCATCAATCCAGCGCCTTCCGCTCTTGCGCATCTTGTCAAAAGTCTTTGTCCTTAGACCTTGCAACACTTCAGCATTCGCCCTCTCCGCTTGGACGTTGCTCCGTGGGTGTGCCACGGAAGCAAAACAGACCTTGCTGCCGAGGTCTTGAATGTAATGCATGAAGGTGTGACTCGTGAACTGCGTGCCGTTGTTGGTGATGACTCTATTTGGCACACCAAAACGGTAGATCAGTCCTTTGAAAAACTTGACAGCTGACTGAGCAGTCACCTTTCTCACTGCTTCCATCTCCGTCCACGTCGTGAACTTGTCGATTGCAACGTACGATTACTCAAAGCCCCCGACAGCGTGGGGGAAAGGGCCCAGTATGTCGAGCCCCCAGACCGAGAATGGCCATGAGAGAGGGATTGTTTGAAGGGCTTGGGCTGGTTGATGAAGCTTCTTTGAATGGAACAGACACGCTTCACACTTGGTTACTAGTGTCGTCTCATCACGGAGGCGGTGGGCGGAAGAAACCTTGCGGAGCGCCTTTACAGCAGGGCCCTCGACCCTATGTGGGAGCCACATATGCCTCCATGTATCTCCGCCAATAGCTCAGTCCTTCCTCACTGGGGATGCACTTCAATTTCATGCCGTTCGGCCTTCTTACATGCAGGGCGTCATCGGCGAACTAGTGCAGAAGCGGATAACAGGCTACTTTCTCCGCTTCTTCCTGCTCCTCGAAAGCTCCCTGTTTGGAGAATCGGACGGTATTATCGCCCACGCGGAGCACAGGCTCGGCGGCAAGACCAAATGCATTTCTTCGCCATGGGGCGGTTGTCTCTCTGGCTAGGGTTTGGCCTGCTGGGGCGCCGCTCTTAGGCGAAACCAGCGTCATGGCGGCACCCTTGCCGACAGCCCCAGAGGGCTCGGTAGGAAAGTACTGCGAGACCCGACTTCCTTCGCTTGTTCTGCCCGTTGATGGTTTGATGGATGGTTGAGTTAGCGGAGCAAAAGGTACCTGGTTCCACGGTAGCTTGAATGCAGCTGCAGCTTTGACGGGTAATCCGTGGAGCCGTCCCCATCCTGTCTCTCGAGCCTGCTTCGACCTTACGGCAGCGAGCGCGCGAGGCGGACAACTAGGTGGTGCTCAATCACCTCCACAGGAACACGGGGATGTCGGATGCTTGCCATGCAAACCGTCGACATTCGCCCACAGGAAGGTGACGAGCGCGCCTTCCTATTTTCTGCCGAGGGTGGAGCCTATGGTGAAGGCCCCTCCCGTGCCATCCTCCCTGGCGGACATCTTCTTGGTCTGTGGTGGCTCGGCTCTGGATCTCTTGCTCTTGCCGGTAGAGCTCTCTGGCACGTCCTCAACGGCAGCACAACACTCCGAAGAGGTGCGCTTGCGGAGTGGGTGCGAGAGGTCTTGTCGAACTTCTTCTTCCCTCACAGGGCTTGGTGGCGGGAAGCGGCATATGGTGGTATCTGCTGCAATTGCTTCCCGGTAGAGTTGGTCGGCGCAAAACAGTGCGTCCTTCTTGTCCGAGGGGACGGAGATGATGGTCAACGGCCCGGGCATCTTTAGCATGATGTAGGCGTAGTGTGATGCCGCCATGAACTTGGCCAGCACCGGGCAGCCGAGGATCCCGTTGTAGGGCAAGGGATCTCGACCCGCGTCGAAGGATCCTCTCGTCACTGTAGTTCAACTCTCCTCCAAATGTCACGGGCAGTGTGACCTTTCCCTTCGGCTGGCTCCTCCCCGGATTGACCCCTTGAAACGTGCATGTTTCCTCGAGGTCTCCATCAGGGATTTGCAACCTTTTGATCATGATGGGCGATATCAGGTTCAGGCTGGCCCTGCCGTCAACCAACATCTTGTTCACCCTGAGGTTGCGTATCGTTAGTGAGACCAACAATGGCAAACACCCGACCGCGGTAGCGCGGTCAGGGTGGTCCTCGGTGTCAAAGATGAGGCGTCTTGGACCACTTCAGCGGCTTCGGCGTCGAGCGGCGGCTCTGCTGCTGTAATCTCACGCATGCTTGCTTGGTGGCGGTGAGAGGTATGCAGCGAGGTGCCGCCATCAACGCACATGGCCTCCGTAGCCTTCTGGAACCCTTTCTCACCAGACTCGTCGTCCTCGTCGTGATCATCATCTTCTTGTTTCTTGTCACGGCCCCGGGCGGGCCTCTCTTGCTGGTTGTCCTTGCCGGGGCGGCTTCCTTGGACTCCATGCTTCTTGCCGGATCCCTCAGCACTGTCCTGGTCCTTCTCCTTGTCCCGCCTCTGGTACTCGGCCTTTTTCTTCTCAGCAAGCAGCTCGACTTGTCGGCTGTTCTAGAGGTCGTGGCCCTTGGTGCGGTGGATCTTGCAGTATTGTTTGCCAGAGCTTCCTGGCTTGTCGGTAGCCGCCATGGCCCGGCTGGCGGCGCACCCGACAATCTCCTTGTCGGGGGAGCCTGCCTTGACCTTCTTGTCGGCACCGGTGTCGTCAGATCCCTCAACCGCAAGCGCGGCCTTGCCTTTGTGTTTCCTATTGCGACGCCGGCCCTTCTTCGTCGGGGTAGTGGCGTCTTCATCGGTAGAGTCGGTTTCCACGCCGGCATCTTTGCCAGGGTACTTCCTTCCCTCTTCAGCCCGGGCGCACCTGTCGGCCAAAACGTAGAGCTCGGCCACATCCTTAACCTTGGTCATCGCCAGCTCCTCGCGCATCTTGCGACTGCGCACATTCTGGTGGAATGCGCTAATCACAGCGGAGGTGTCGGGGATATACCCCGCGGTATGACCCGGCTGGAGTTGTTAAACCGGCGGATGGTAACCCAACGGAGAGTCAAGACAGATGGCTAAGATAGACGGTAAACCGGCGGATGGTAAACCGGAAGACAATGTTAGACCGGCAGACAATGTTAAACCGGCAGACGTTAAGAAGCCCCGGAAGGGAAGTCAAAATAGTTTAAGTTAAAGTCCGAGTTGGACTCCACATGTGACCCGCCCCTTCAACATATATAAGGAGGGGCAGGGCTCCTCAAAGTGGGACAAGCAAGAAACAATCTCTAGGGCTAGACACAACTAGAGGAGAGCCGGTTTACGGCGACTCCCTCATGATGATAATGAGATCTAGCCTCAAACAACATGTAGGGTTGTTACCGGATGATGTTTCCCGGGGCCCGAAGCTGTCTAAACCCTTGTCTTGTGTTGCGTCTCTCGATTCCGCTCAACCCCTCTCAAGCTACCACATAGATGCGTTGGCCTCGCGACTAAGTCCTCACACTAAGGACATCTGACGTGATAATTCCATGACAGTTGGCGCCCACCGTGGGGCTCGCGCATGGTGGTGTTGAGTTCTTGGAGGGATCCTCCCAGGTGATCGAGAATTTCATAATTTACCGGATGAAGAAAGTCGGTTTCAAAGGATCTACGTCGTTGACGAGTAGTCAAAACAACATGTTCAGATTCGATCTAGATGAGTCAAGGTTTTGCAAGTTGCCAAGCCAAGTCAAATGGCAATGGTCACGTTGGACAACGGAAAGTGTGGTTAGCAACTAACAATAGAACCTACTTGGAAGGGTCTACGTCAGAGCCATATTCGTTAATCCGGTTTACAATCGATGAGATTTGAAGGATACGAGGGTTTGGCGTTTTATCTGCGCATCACGGGGCAACACGATGCATCGAATCCGAGTTGGAGATCAATACTACCGTCGCTGATTAGATCGGTAAAAGTATGCTGCAGAAAAAGGTCAAACCGGCGGTTTCATACATTGAGCTGTTAAAAGCTGCTGCTCTTTGTTCCACGGAGGAGGACTACTTCTAAATAAACAAATTATGCTACTGTTGCTTAAAGGCAATGCTACGTGGCTACTATTCGCATCAAGTGATCCATCTAGTACTTGAGTACTGCCTATGTTAAGGCCTAGATTTTGAGGAGATATTATTTGTGGAGACCGCTTCACGTGAGCATGCACGTTTGGACAAAGGACTACCGCACCGGCCTGCCTCCACTCCTGCCGCACGTTGCCACTAGGGCTGTAAGAAAAGCTCGAGGCTCGTGAGCCGCTCGAGATCGACTCGTTTTTTGACTCAACTCGAGATTGACTCGAAAAGAAACAAGATGAGTTTGAACACTTTATGTAGCTCGATCGAAGCAGGCGATCTTGAGCCAATGTTGGCTCGCTCGATTTTAGCTCGATAGCTCGACATAATATCATTACCTTAAATGACATGTCATATATTAAATGGAAATAAGATAATTTATTACCATATATGTTGTCCATAATTTTCTCCATTTTATTCTGACGAACATGAAAAGTTAATTAAGTGCGAAGAAGATTTAGGCCTAATTATGGCACGTGGTTGACTATGTGTTAAATACCCTATATTTTTGACAAAGGTTCCTAGCATATTCACCTTAATTTTTTTTTGTTTTTCATCCATAGATTTATAATTTTTACAATCATATTTAGCTCAAAACTAGCTCGAGATTGGCTCGAGATCGTTACAAGCTGAGCACGAGTAATGTTCTACAGCTTGATCATGAGCTTCACTCAGTTTGAGCTCGCTCGAATTTTCATATGAGTTGAACTGAGCCAACTCCAACTTGCTCGAGCTCGACTCGTTTGCAGCCCTAGTTACCACTCAAGCCATCAACTACTACTCTATTATCCTCAGTGACGTGTGAAGGTACTAGTAAAAAGTGGCTCAGCCGGTTAAAAAAAGGGGTTGATCCGGACCTGGCAAATATCGACAACACTTTGCCTCTGTCAGACTCCGCCGTACTGGCTTCCTACGCTTTGCCTCCGTCGGACTCGCCGCACGCGCTCCACCTTGATCCGCCTCGGTTTGCGAGCCGCCATGCCCTGCTCGCGCCAGCTGGCTCTGGCGTCGGCCCCTTCGGCAAGTTTCGCTCCTCCACGCCTGCGCGCCGCCCGTCTTGGCTGGCCTCGCCTCCGCCTCGCCCGGCACCCTCGTGAACCACTTGCCGGGTTGCAGCGCGTGCGTCAAAAGCCGCTGCTGCGGGCTCGAGCTGCGCCCGCTTTCGGCCCGGCGTTCCTGCCTCCAAATCACCGGCGCGCAAGCCAGCGCCTTGACTCATGGCGGGCGCCCCTCAAGCTGCGGCTTTGTCTCCTCGACCACGGCGCCTCGGCCTCCTGCTATCACTCTGCGAGACCTGCCTTCCTCCGCTTCGAGCCGTCGTAGCTCACTCCATGCCTTGAACAGCCTGCTGCTGTGGCCTTGACCTGACCTCGCCTCGGCTGTCCCTCTTCGACCTCGCGCGGACCGCCCTCCAGCGGTGGACTACGCTGGGCTGCGACACCGCTTTGAATTCACTTACGAGGCGCTTGAACCCGACCAACATCACCTATGAGAAGGCCACGATGGCGGGCGCTTACGCCTCCATGTTGAGCCGCCATGGGCGGCCTTTGTCTTCAAACTGCCGGCTCTGCCTCGGCTACTCACCTTGATCCGGAACCGGACTCGCTGACTCTGCGCGCTTACGCCCCCGGCGGCTGGCGTTCCTCGAACCGCCCCCGGTCTGTCTTTGTCGCGGACACCGTTTCCATTACCGTGGGTTGCTGTGCGGCAGACCACCGCTTCGCGTTCAAGACACCTGCTCGGCACCCACTTATGCCGCCGTCGCGATAAACCGCCGTCGCTCCTTGCGGGTCAACCGCTCGCTAGTGTGCCTCCGTCGACCGGCTGAGCCGCCCGGCCTTGACTCGAACCTCAAAAGTCGCCTCCCCATGGCGGATTCCTCCATGAAGCCGGCTGACTCACCTCCGACATCTTCGGCCGATTTCCGCCATACGAGCACTTCTGCCGGCGGCACCGTCGCCTCCGCGCTCAAGATGCTCGCTTTGTTTACCGGCCGGCTAAAACCGCCGCCGTGATTCAGCCCGCCGGACCGCCGCCCGCAGCATACAGCATCCATGCCAGCAGCAGCAGCCAAGCTCTCCATACCGCGCCTCGATTTGGGCCGCTGCTAATGGTGCGGCTTAGGTATGATGCCGATTGGGCTGATGATGGCGTGATCTGATCTTTGAGTCTCCCGGATCGTGACGATGAAGAGAGATTTGGTAGGATTGAGACCATGGTGCGAGTGCGGCCTTTATGGCGTGACAATGGAGCACTAAAAAATGAATCATGGGGAGAGATTCCATTGCTCCTAATAAAGAGGCGGGCAAGATGGTTTGTGGCGATCTGCTATGCCAAGCCACGGTGTGGAGAAGGCAGATGAGTGCGTCCTTACGGTGCGAGCAAAGAAGCGGACAATTATTTTACCATGAAGGCGTTACTAATGGTACCTCCAAGTTTGTGCACTACTAGTATATACAAATATTATTCCTATGGGTGTCACCTCAAGCGGAGCTTGAGACTACAAGTCTACAATTGCTGGAATATGGCGTTAGCAAAGCGAACATCGGTGATATCCGTCCGGTTTTATTTTCATAGCACATATTAATTTTGTGTGAACAATTACTTTGGCATGTGATATTTTTGGCCTTGAGGATAATTGTTCATTACAAATAAGGCGTTATATTACAGACGCGGAGCATGCATAAACAACGTTACCTGCGGCATTTCGTCCGTGTTATACCACCGGATGAATGAGCGTGAGCAAGTCTCGTCGGTGGCCGGTTTACATCAGCTTGCGGGACCGCACCCGCAAATAACTCGCCCGTCCGTGCTAGTTTACGACACCGGTGCTGCTTTTCACCGTCCGCACCGGCTTACAATGCAGCGGCGGTTCATCTGTCGACTGCCTCACGATCTGCGGTCGCCTTGGTGCGTCCGTCTCTGTGGCGGGTCTACATCAACATACCGGGCACTTTTGTCGCATGAAGCTGTCTATTGAGTATGAGCAAGTCACAGCTTGGGTAGCTCGGTTTTCTTCCAATACATTGGAGGCAAATTATCATTCAGCTGCCGTCTGCACTGGATAGATGAATGGACATGCGCACAAATCAAAGCCACTACAGTTTGGTCCATTTCAAACAGCCAGTTGGAAGGAACCATTGGCCGAGTTGCTGACACGGCTCATACGGGATCATTTATAACCCGTCGCAGTCACCTCAACCTTCTGTGGATTTACATCATGTTATCAACACCAATGATATACACCTTCTGCTATGGTTAAATACGGAGAATCTCAAGACAACACCTTCTGTCATCTTAAAGACTCGGGGGCTACGATGATATGACTCAGCAAGTCTTGCCAGTTTCAGCAAATTCAAGTGCCCCAGGATGTTGAAGGGAAAGATAACCCGGTCCCGGAGGCTACTGTTATATTGATGAAAATTTAAAGGCCGTCAGAGAATTTCTGGCTCAAAAAGTATATAACGAAATCCCGACTCAATGAAGAAGTTCTGGGTCATCAGAAAGGATTCCGGTTCAAAATCCGGCTCAAGGGAGGTCAGTCTCATTAAAGCTCTCCAAATATCCGGTTTACAATCCGGTTCAAAGGAAATTTATCTATCATGAAGCTTTCAAGCTCTCAAATCCGGCTCAAAATCCCGGTTCAAGAAGAAATTATCTCTTGCAAAAAATTAAAAGTTGCCGAAGAGGACCTGTTGCCATGATGCACGGTTCAAACAAGGGTATCCCGCCTTATTGGCTTATCATATTATTGGTTACATGGGGGCTTCAGCTTACAAAGCGGAGTTCTGTCCATTAATTCGGCTATCATGCCACAACAAAGCTTGGGAGCTTCACACCCAAGGGGCCAAAGAGAGTCTGGATGCTATGCACAACTCAAACATAGGCACCCAATGAGCACAGCTCATCACGTTCTTGGGGGCTCCTTGTGTGGATACCAAGGAGTTTGAATGGACCCTTGTGGTGGGTATCGACCCACGCTTGAAAGCTTTGGTATATTTACCTAAAACCGGGTTAACTTGCCTTCATCAAGTAAGACACTCCTATCCGGTCATCTGCACGACCCTCGAGCGTTTGTGATTACTCTCATTGAGATCCTGCACTTGTCAAAGTTAAAACGGTGATTGGTTAGTTGGAGGTCCATCTTAGAAGGCTTTGTTAAATGGTTCAAGTCAGCAGCCTGGCAGCCCATGAAAAGCCTCGAATTTGGGCCTGACAGCCCTTGAAAAGCCTCGACTACGGTTTTATTTGCCTTTGTCAAGATTTTTCTCTTTGGATAAATTTTATCTTTGAACGGTGTCTATTGACCGGCATGACTATCGATCATCAAATTAACCGGTGTTCATTAACCCGGCTCGACTTTCAACTACAAGTTGTCGATTACATAATCACTTATAATCCGGTGTTTATTGACCCGGCCGGCTTTGGACTATAAATCGCCAACATATATTTGGATTGCGCCATTGGAATTATAAACTTATAAATCATTGGGTATATTATTCAAATAGCCAACATGGCTGGATTTCTATTATGGTTATCAATAACGATTATTATGATTAAGGTTTTCAAAAGTCGCTTTAGCGTAATGGCTATCATATTATCAATGGATATGATTTTTATTCTACAATTGAAGAATAATCCCGAGTTCTTTGCGGTCTTGCAACCCGGCACTTAGAGGCTACATTATTTAAGTTGAGATTACATCAAATATGCAAGTCTCATGTCATTTGCAAGCATGCACCATGACACTTGGGGGCTAATGCAAAGTCATTTTTGCTCATCTTATTAAAGACCCGACTCATCACATTATAATGAGCGGCCCTTGGGGAACTACCAATTGCTCTGTCAACAATTCAAGGTACAAAGCTTTTTATTCATTATATTGAAGGTCCTTTGCTTTCGGTTGGTAAAGCACAAGGCTCTTAAGCGTGTGAGCGTGGATTCAAGCCCCATGATGGGGTTACATCATATGATGTTATTTTCATTGAAGTATATATCAAGTCCCAGCTCAATATTATCTTCTTGAGCGGCCCTTGGGGGCTACACGTTCTGTTCAAAGTTGATACAATTATATTTACAAAGTCCTGCTCATTGTTGCATAATGACCCGGCCCTTAGGGCTACCTTTGGTTGAAGTTTTTATGAGCATCGAAATTACAAGTCCCGGTTCTTTGCAAGCATGACAATCCGACACTTGGGGCTACATATGTGGAATACTCAATTCTGACTAGTGATTGAGATGAACAAATTGGATTTCTTCAAGCTTGTGACATTCATATTGAAGCAAATCGTAAGCTCTTACTACGTTACCTTCTTAAGATTTGAGGGCTACAAGTGATAGGTATATAAGAGGTATATTTTCAAAAGCTGATGTGTAGCGACCAGACCTCAAACAGTCGATCTCGTGCTCGTGTCATCCTGGATCGATGTCTTGACACCACACATTACTCGGAGGATTTATATGAGTAGCAATCACACACTTATTACAATCGAATGTCTCAAGAGAGCTTAATAAAATAAATATGGCTTAAGGCCATCTAAATCGATAACATTGGAAGGCTTGGAAGAATAAGCGAGTCCATCAACTCCAATGGCATCCGAGTATAGAACCACGACCTAAGCACCTTACTGGTAAATGCGAAAATACGCAACATGAAGCGTTGCGGCCGAAAAGGTCGACACATGGAATATCTTTGGCAAAGTAACACATAGAGAATAATAATGGATTAAGCTATTCTACATGCATATTTGGCTGGTGGAAAGCTCTATAGTTCTGATTTTTGTGTAAAGCCAATTTTCCCCTCTGCAAAGGAATAAATTTTTTTAACTATCATGGTGGTTGTGAAACATTGAGAATGGTTGACAGCATTCTCAATCCCAATTAAAAGTACTCATTAAAACCCAACAATATTAATTAGAAGTAACATGACGAGATTCACATGATATCCAAGTACTAGATACTAAAGATGTCCATAATCGGGGACACGGCTAACCATGATTAGTTTATACACTCTGCAGAGGTTTGCGCACTTTTCCCCACAAGACTCGATCACCTCCGTTGGATTTCTCGCACTACATGATGTTTGAAAGCGGATGGCCGAGACATAGTCTTCGGAGCACTAGCACCTTACATGTGGGTGAGCCGGTACACCTACTTTTCCCTACATACGCTAGTCTACCCGTAGAGTTCGCACAACAATCAACTATGCGAGCCCATAATGGCTTGTGGCTGCACGAAATTTCTAGTTTGAATAATCTCATGATCCCTTTGGGAATGGGTGGCGGTCCGAAGAAATACAGAGCAAGTCTGATGGAAACAGGTGCCTCAATCCACCCGGATGTGTGTTTAAGTTGCCACCTTCAATAAACCATTAATTTAACAATCTCACATCTGTCATGGATACACTCACCCAATCCACGTCTACTTGCATAGCGATCAGAAACGAATCACGAATTAAATAAACCATTAATTTAACAATCTCACATCTGTCATGGATACACTCACCCAATCCACGTCTACTTGCATAGAGATCGAAGCGAATCACGAATTAAGTTATACTAAAGCGAAAATCGGATCGGGAATCGCGATCGGAAAAATCACAATTAAATCCGAGAAAAGAAAAGCAGCGAGCAGAGTTAGCGAGCGGACGTTAGTTAACTAAATAATCTGACGAGCGTTCGTTAAAAGCGATCGAATAATGAGCGTTAAGCTATTTAACGAACGGAAAAAAGCGAAACTAAAAAAGCGAAAACTAAAAAGCGAAAAAGAACGAAAAAAAACCGAAGAAAAACGCGGTTTGAAAAAATAAGCGGCACGGTTTCTGAGCGATGGCGAACCTCGGCGAACATCTGTGGTGAAGTCCGTGAGGCTCGGCGGGTCGTGTAAGGCGGCGTGACAATGGCGGTGGTGGATCGAGGTTAGGGTTTCCGGGCGGGGTGGGCGGTGGGGGGTGGTGAAGCGGCGGTGGCAGACTGAGGCGCCGAGGCGCGTATATATAGTGCCCCGGTGAGTCCCTTCGAACCGACCAAAAAAGTCGATTCTTGCGTTTTTTAATAATTCATGTGAAGAAAAATAAAAGAAATACTAAGCGAACTCCAAAAATCCCGAAATAAAATTTCCCTGCTTCTAAAATCAAGCGGACTAGATGAACATTTATTTGGGGCCTAAATGCAATTTTGAAAAAATGCGCATTTTTCCTAAATTCAAATAAAAAGAAAAACTCCAAAATAAAATCTTATTTGATTTTATTATTAAATCTTCATTATTTCTTTATTTTGGGAAAGTCATTTTATCCCTCTCTCATATTTTGATAGTAGAAATAATTGAAGATAAAATAATTAAAATCAAATGATCCTATTTTCAAAATTTGAGAAAACTCAAATATGAAAATTAACAAAATCCCCAACTCTCTCCGTGGGTCCTTGAGTTGTGTGGAATTTCTAGGATCGAGCCAACAATGCAATAAAAAAATGATATGCATGATGATCTATGCATAACATTCCAAATTGAAAATTTGGGATGTTACATGATGTCAACAAACAATTATGATCTGGTGCCATCAATATTTGTAAACCGGCCAAGTTCTACATTCTTAATCCGGCTGAAGATCAGATGAGGATTTCAAGGACCATTATTTTTGTTAAGTCATTGGGAGCTGAATCAAAGGAGTTATTCTTCACAATATATTTTCTATGAGAAACCAGTGTCAGCAAGTTGATTATGAAGCTGGCCTATTAAACCGGATTTTCTAGAAGAAGGAAGTGACAAGGACTTAAGGATGATCAGGATCAGTTTAACATGGATAAATCCAAATTAAACTGGGGGCTAATGTCGGGGATATACCCCGCGGTATGACCCGGCTGGAGTTGTTAAACCGGCGGACGGTAAACCGACCAAGAGTCAAGAGAGATGGCTAAGACAGACGGTAAATCGGCAGATGGTAAACCGGCAGACAATGTTAAACCGGCAGACAATGTTAAACGGTAGACAATGTTAAACCGGCAGACGTTAAGAAGCCCAGGAAGGGAAGTCAAAATAGTTTAAGTTAAAGTCCGAGTTGGACTCCACATGTGACCCGCCCCTTCAACATATATAAGTAGGGGCAGGGCTCCTCAAAGTGGGACAAGCAAGAAACAATCTCTAGGGCTAGACACAACTAGAGGAGAGCCGTTTTACGGCGACTCCCTCGTGATGATAATGAGATCTAGCCTCAAACAACATGTAGAGTTGTTACCGGATGATGTTTCCCGGGGCCCGAAGCTGTCTAAACCCTTGTCTTGTGTTGTGTCTCTCGATTCCGCTCAACCCCTCTCAAGCTACCACATAGATGTCTTGGCCTCGTGACTAAGTCCTCACACTAAGGACATCTGACGTGATAATTCCACGACAGGCGGGATGAACGTCGGAGATGTTGTACTGCACCCGGCTGAACCTCTGGATATACTTGCGCAGGGTTTCCCCTTCTTTCTGGGGAATGATGTGCAGGTCACTGGCCTGGCCATGAGCTTGGTGGCCTCCTGTGAAGGCGCCAATGAACTCATGGCACAGATCCGACCAAGAAGAAATGGAATCCACCGGCAAGTGCATCAGCAAGACATCACATTGGGCTTGGCGCGGTGAAATGAATTAGCAACCGCGTTGTCGCCGCGAGCCCGGCGGCCTGCATCGCGATGGTATAGATCTTTGAGAACTTCGGACGGAGGGTCTTTCCGGTGTACTTCTCGCCGGCGTCGGGCTTGAGCGTGCGGTGGGGCGCCCACTGGAACTGCCCGCAGCTCACGGGTAAAGCGGGCAGCCCACCTCGTAAGGTAGGCGGCTGAAGCCCCCGTGCGGGTGGTCCATAGCGTGTCCCGTCCGCTTGTCCGTGGCGGCGCGTTTCGCGCCCGGCGCTTCGGCAATGGTTGAGTGTCTTCGTGAGCTTCGTTCGAAGGACTGGCGCTGGTTGCGGAGGTTCACGGGTTGGGCGATGCTATGGAGATGTTATCTGGCGTCGTCACGGCGGGCGATGCCGGCGGCGGTAGCGAGGAGAGAAGTGCACCATGGCGCGCTCCCCGGTCCTCCAGCGCCCGACATCACGGTGGCTTCGGTGGGCCGCCGACCGAGTGCCGCCGATCGCGGATCGTCTTTGTTGCGGCAGCGGCGAGGCTCGGATGGTGGCCCTCCACTCGTCAGCTTCTCGCGGCGGGAGGAAGTCAAGGAAGCAGCTGCTTGCGCGCGCAAAGCATCTGGCGGCATGGGGCGGCGGCATTGCGTGGATCGTGATCGCCGACTTCTAACTACATTAGAAGGAGCTCCGTTACGACCAGTGACTGCGTGCCATTTCGCCCGGCGCTTTGGGGCGCGCGAATCCCTTCATCTTTGCGAGGCGGCGCGGGGCTCTTCCCGGTGGTGCTCGGGGTCACCAGCGTGGTGGCCTTCTTTCGGCGCGCACACCATGGGAAAAGGCGCGATGGTGGTCGCCCGTGTGGGCGTCACGGAGGTCGACGCGCGCCCGGAGGTAGCTGCGACACCCTAGAGGGCCCCGCGCCGCTGCGGGGCCCGGCTCCGTCTTTGGATCCGGCGGCGTGTGGTCGGTCATCAGTCTTGTGAATTCGCGCTGCTTTCGGCGAGCTCGACTACAGGCGTCTTTGGTGCTCACGGACGCGGCCCGAGTCTGTCTGCGACCGGTCCCTCTTGGCCCGCGCACCGCGAACGTTCGGCTCCTAATGAGCGATCGGCGTGGCTGTCTTCTTCTTAAGAGCCATGGCGGCGAACTGCTAGGCTGATTACTAGACCAGATTCTCACAACTATACCGCCCCTACAGCGCGCCAAAGATGTCGGTGTGGAGCGACACCTATGGGATCACAAGAATCCCTACTACGGTTCTCGGCGGGGTTGCGAGAAGCGGGGTTAATGCTTGACACTGAGATCGTTTACCTAGGTTCGGGCGCGAGGATCGTAAAACCTAGTCTGCTTTGGTGGGCTGTATTTGGAGAGTTCTTGAGCTCTCGAACTAGGCTGTAGTCGGTGCTTGGTTGAAAGCGAATCCTTCTCTATTATGCCATGGGCCTCCTTTTATAGTCGAAAGGGCTGCCACCTTTGGCAAGCAAGGTGGTCGAAAGGCATCTGATGCCTTGAGCTTATCGCTTCGTATTCTGGGACAATCGCATTTAATCGTGGCTTAAGTGTCCTACGCTTTGCTCGGGGATGGGGCGAGGCCCGTCCGTCGTCGCCGCTCCTCCTCGCTTTGACCGCGCCACAGCGGCGGTGGCGGCGGCGCCATCTGTAAGCAGGGCAGGTGAGGTGGCGGTGGTGGAGCCTTCACGAAGATCTACATGCCGCCCTTGAGCCTTCGATGAGTTGGCACAGGGCTGCATGTTGCCGAGTGATGCCTTGGTGGTTGGTTGGCGGTTGCATGTGAGCGTTGGTGGAAGCTTGGTTGGCGTGGGCTGGCGGTGGCCTGCTTCTTCATCCTTGGAAGGGCCTTGCGGTAGCGCGGCAAGGGTCTTCTTGCATCAGCTTCTTGTCGTCCCGGCAAGGACCTTCTTGCAGAAGTGCAGTAGCTTTCCTCGGTAAGGATCTTCTGGGGTTGTCTTCTTCTAATCCTCATCGATCTTCAATATTTCTTCACGAAGATCGCATGCCACCTGAGGTGCCTTCTCGAGCCACTTTACGTGGATGATGGCATTGGGGGCTTGGGCTCAAGGGTGGCTTCCTTCGGTTGGTGTGGGGGCAGGATCTTCTGCAAGGGCTCTTTGAGGCTGCCCGGCAAGGGTCTTCTTGGGAACTTCTCGCCGTCCCTCTTCTTTCCTTTCTGTTGGTGTGTGGGGGGCAAGGATCTTCTTAGGGGCTTCTTCTTCTTCTTCTTCTTCTTCTTCTTCTTCTTCTTC